>CM041810.1:15703744-15828743 GCA_023376895.1 Aspiorhynchus laticeps | reverse complement strand
ATTTTTTGACACTTATACATGTACCTGTGTGTTTTCTATTTTAAAAGCGATGATAAAGTGAGATTACATTCCATTTTTATCATAACTGCAGAAAAACTCACATGGCTAGCATACTCAGAAATACCAAAAGCCTGCTTTTGATTTGCATTTGTGAGTCTGACAGAACAGTAATGCTGAGGGCTGAATTCACAGTCAAATTTCACTTTCTTATTTATTCACCACTCACAATCCAGTTAAACTAGGCACTGTCTGTGCTAAAATAGAGCTACAGCTTGTAAATTCAAGTCACTGCTCATTTATTTCAGCACAAATACTCCTGCTTTTAACTGGCTCATAGATTGTGTCATAGATCAGTTCTAGTGCTTTTTTCATGCTTCTTGCTTCAAAAATATATATATTTTTTTGATTAAAAAAAACAAAACAAAAAAGATATTAGTTTGAGTTTTCCTTGTGGTCAATAAACTGCCAAAATAATGGTTTGATGGTTTACAGTTTGAAAATTAGATTATACATTAAAATGGCTATTATTTTAACACTCTTATATTAATCATTTACTGTATTACATAGTGAATGTCAAAAATTCTGAAAACTCAAGTAGAAAGAGATTTATTTATTTATTTATTTACTCTGTTTGTGGTTATTGAAAGAGGTTTGAGTTGGTTTTTGTAAAGAATTTAGGATTTTTCAAATTGTTCAGCCATGTTTACTTTTAAATGTTATTTTATAGAACTCAGGAACTAACACTAAAACAAATAGTACATATTCCTTCAGTGAATAAAGTGCTAAAACACAAATAAGCTGTGCTGTCTGCAGGTGCAATTACTTTGATTACAAGAATGAAAAGAAATGTACGCCCTTTCAGAAGTTTATATATCAGAATATTTTCAAATTTAATTTATTTCTGAGATACAACGCTGAATTTTCAGAATCATTACTCCAGTCTTCAGTGTCACATGATCTTTCAGAAATCATTCTAATATACTGATTCTGTGCTTTAAAAATGATTTAAGGGATATTAAGGGATTCTTTGACGAATAAAAAAAAAACTCAAAATATCAAATCTTTTGTGACATTTTAAAGTCTTGTTTTATGCATCTTTTCTTAAAAAAAAAAAAAACTTACGGAATAGGAGAGTACAGGCGCATCTCAATAAAAGTTAATTTATTTCAAATTGTGAATCTCGTGTATTAAATAAATTCAATGCACACAGACTGAAGGAGTTTAAGTCTTTGGTTCTTTTAATTGTGATGATTTAGGCTCACATTTAATAAAAACCCACCAATTCTCAACAAATTAGAATATGATGACATGCCAATCAGCTAATCAACTCAAAACACCTGCAAAGGTGTCCTGAGCCTTCAAAATGGTTTCTCAGTTTGGTTCACTAGGCTACACAATCATGGGGAAGACTGATGATCTGACAGTTGTCCAGAAGACAATCATTGACACCCTTCACAAGGAGGGTAAGCCACAAACATCCATTGCCAAAGAAGCTGGCTGTTCACAGAGTGCTGTATCCAAGCATGTTAACAGAAAGTTGAGTGGAAGGAAAAAGTGTGGAAGAAAAAGATGCACAACCAACCGAGAGAACCGCAGCCTTATGAGGATTGTCAAGCAAAATCGATTCAAGAATTTGGGTGAACTTCACAAGGAATGGACTGAGGCTGGGGTCAAGGCATCAAGAGCCACCACACACAGACGTGTCAAGGAATTTGGCTACAGTTGTCGTATTCCTCTTGTTAAGCCACTCCTGAACCACAGACAACGTCAGAGGCAGGCTCAAGCAGGCTCCCTGCAGGTCCCAAACTTTACAGAGGAGCTTGAGAATACCTGGAGAAACTTATCCATTAGCATTTCTGGTCATCTTAAAGGCAGTTGCTCAGCTGGTGTGTGACCCCTGAGAACTATGCAACCTACCTGCCTGCTGCCATCTTTCATCATGAGTGCTGAAGAAATGCGAGTATCGCTTGCCGCCACAGTGCTAGGATGCTGTGACCGCTGGGGTTTAGTTAGATTATTAGTTAAATATTGTGTGAGGGACTAAGCTATTTGGCATCATGTTTTAAAATAACACATTTACAAATAATCTTGGAAATAATCTTACAAATAATCGTGTGCATATACAGTACTGTATGCATTTCAAGCTTGAACTGCAGACAATTAAATATTGGTTAAATCCAGCCTGATTATGTAAAACATTTAAACAGTTAAATATTACATTGAGACATCAATAAGGGAAGACCACAACCAAATCAATAGACGGTCAATAGATCATATGTTTGATCCACTGGGGAAATGGCATCTGGGAGTCAACCAGCTCTTATTATGCATGTCTGATTCAAAGCAGAACCAGGCAGAATGTCTGTCTAGTGCTCAGCTATGGTCTGTCATTACATACGCTGGCAAATACTACACTCTTCTACCAAGATTTATACTCTAACTCACATTACACAGACACACACATTCACCCCAATAAACAGTTGCATAACAGATGTTTCACAGCAAGAGAACTGGTGCAATTTTAAAAAGTTATTTTCGTAAATTTCCACTGACAAACATCAATATTTAGTCAAGGACAATTGAAACGCTCTCACTAAGCAAACCGCAATTACCAAAAAAAGTGTGTAATCACAGTAGGATAAAAAAAATGAATTTCGGTGAATTCATTTCCATTGCACTTTGAGGTTTTTACAGAGCCTGAGGGTCAAGGCTGAAAGCTGAAATTGGTTTAATTCACACAAATAACTATACACTTATTGAGAAATGTCAATGATTCATATTAGAAACATTCCAAACGTCCACTTTTGCCACAATCAATTGGAAGGGAAGCACGTTGCGTCAAACTGACATTAATTTGCTATGAAGGTCGTAAAAGGGGAAGAGATAACTTCATGATGTTGAAAATATTACACTGTTAGCTGGATGCTGTATCCTGTGCACTTCTCTTTATCTGAGATCTGTGGCCACGGCTAAATAAAGAGGTAAGTATACTGATGACATTGCCCCGGGCTGATCTGGGGAGGCTCTCCTTATCAGAACACGGCATATCTGAACGCCATTTCTGGCTGCTGGAAAAACACACACACACAAAAAATAATGATATATATATATATATATATACAGTGCCCTCCACTAATATTGGCACCCTTGATAAATATGAGCAAAGGAGGCTGTGAAAATAAATCTGCATTGTTTATCCTTTTTATCTTTCATTCCAAAAATTCACAAAATTCCAACCTATCATTGAAGTAAAACAATTGAAAATGGGGGGAAATCTCATTGTGTAAGAAATACTTTCTCTAGTTCATGTTGGCCACAATTATTGGCACCCAATTATTGCAATGTCCTTTTCCCAGGGTAACAGCTCTGCGTTTTCTCCTATAATGCCTGAAGAGTTTGGAGAACACCTGATAAGAGATCAGAGACCATTCATTCATACAGAATCTCTCCAGATCCTTCAGATTCACAGCTCCATGATGGTGCTTCTCCTCTTCAGTTCACCTCACTCATTTTCTACAGGGTTCGGGTCAGAGGACTGGAATGGCCATAGCAGAAGTTGGTTTTGTGCTCAGTGACCCATTTTTGTGTTGTTTTTGAGGTTTGTGTTTGGATTATTGTCCGGTTGGAAGAACCAAACATGGCCCATTATAAGATTTCTAACAGGGTCAGTCACTTATTGATTTTTTATATGTTGGTATTTAATAGAATCCATGATGCCATGTGTCTAAACAAGATGTTCAGGACCTCCAGCAGAAAAATAGGCCCACAACATGAAAAATACAGCAGTATATTTCATTGTACACATGGGGTACTTTTTTATCCCTGTGTGCACCAAACCCATCTTGAGTGTTTGCTTCTAAAAAGCTCATTTTTTAGTTTCATCTGACCATAGAAGCCAGTCCCATTTGAAGTTACAGTCATGTCTGATAACTGAATATGCTGGAGTTTGTTTTTGGATGAGCTAGGAGAATTTTTCTTGAAACCCTCCCAAACAACATGTGGTGATGTAGGGACTGTTTGACAATTTTTTTCTAATGTTTTCTGACCCCGAGACTCAACTATATTCTGCAATTCTACAGCTGTGATCCTTGGAGAGGCTTTAGCCACTCAAACTCTCCTCCTCACCGTGCATTAGGACGATATAGACACATGTCCTCTTCCAGACAGTTTCGTAACATTTTCTGTTGATTGGAAATTCTTAATTATTGCCCTGATGGTGGAAATGGGAATTTTCACTGCTCTAGCTCTTTTCTTAAAGCCACTTCACTAATTTGTGAAGCTCAATTATCTTTTGCTGCACATCAGAAATATATTCTTTGGTTTTTCTCATTGTGATGGATGATTAAGGGAATTTGGTCTTTGTGTTCCTCATATTTATAATCCTGTGGAACAGGAAGTCATGGCTGAACAATTTCATGCTCCTAGTCACCCTGGTGTGCTAAAAAATTAAATATGAATGGAATATACTTCAGAGATATTTTACTCACAAGAATTTCTAGGGGTGCCAATAATTGTTGCCAACATCCATTGGAGAAAAACATTTATTTCATCATGAGATGTTCTCCCCACTTTCAATTGTTTTACTTCAATGATAGGTTAGAATTTTGTAATTTTTTTGAGGGAAAGATCAAAAGGATAAACAATGCTGATTTATTTTCACAGCTGCCTTTGCTCATATTTATCAAGGGTGCCAATATTAGTGGAGGGCACTGTGTAAATATATATATATATATATATATATATTATATATATTATATATATATTATTATATATATATATATATATATATATATATATATATATATATATTATATATATATTATATATATATATATATATATACACATAAGAAAATAATGAAAGAGAGAATTTGAGATGTTTCTTAGATATTCTCATGGGTGGACAAGGACTACAACAGAAAATACATTTATTTAGGGTGAAACTGGGTTTGGATCTTTTACAGGTGGATCTCAATAAATTAGAATGTCATGGAAAAGTTCATTTATTTCAGTAATTCAACTCAAATTGTGAAACTCATGTATTAAATAAATTCAATGCACACAGACTGAAGTAGTTTAAAGGGATATTCCTTTGAAATTAAAATTTGGTATCTATCAGCTTACCCCAAGGGCATCCAAGATGTAGGTGTCTTTTTTTCTTCAGTAGATCCAATTTCGATGTTTTTAGGTCAAACCGTTCTAGTCTGTCAGTCATATAATGGCAGGTATAGGTCACTGTCTCTATAAGAGGGAAAAAGAACATGCACAGAGAAATCCAAATTAAACAATTCCCCATCGTAACTACACATTGATGGCCTAAGACACGAAACGAGCGGTTTGTGTGAGAAAATGAACAGTATTTATATCGTTTTTTACCTCTTGTACACAACCATGTCCAAGTGATCTGAGTGCGCACACACATCCGGTGTGTAACGTGTGTGTGCGCGCGCTCTGGCTCACGCTGCATTCACATGGGGCGGCGGCGTCAACGCTTGACAGAGGGCGTGTCTGAAGCGTGGTGCTGACGCAACTTCATGGTATTTTCTTGTTGGAAGACGCGCACTGTCATCGCTCGTGTCGTTTCTGAACTGTCTACTCTAGGATAATGATGACTTCTTTTAAGCAGACCCGCTTGCTGTCATGCATTGTATTTCTATACGAGCGCTCCATGTATCCGTTTCATTCATCTGTAACTAGCCAAACACACATGCCGCAACTCCACCCTCCTCACCCTGCGTCACTTCCACCTAACCATGTAAAAAATAACAGATCCAGGAACAGTTTATTGAGACATGACACCGGCGAGAAAAAAAAAAAGGAATCTTACTATGACGAAGGATTAGTCCATGAATAATATTTGTGCCATTCCGAAATTAAAGATTTTGCAGCGTGAGTCAGAGCGCGCGCACACACACGTCACACACCAGATGTGTGTGCGCACTCAGATCACTTGGACATGGTTGTGTACAAGAGGTAAAAAACGATATAAATACTGTTCGTTTTCTCACACAAACCGCTTGTTTCGTGTCTTAGGCCATCAATGTGTAGTTACGATGGGGAATTGTTTAATTTTAAAATAACTAAATAATTTAAAATAATTTCTCTGTGCATGTTCTTTTCCCTCTTATAGAGACAGTGACCTATACCTGCCATTATATGACTGACAGACTAGAACGGTTTGACCTAAAAACATCAAAATTGGATCTACTGAAGAAAAAAAGACATCTACATCTTGGATGCCCTTGGGGTAAGCTGATAGATACCAAATTTTAATTTCAAAGTGAACTATCCCTTTAAGTCTTTGGTTCTTTTAATTGTGATGATTTAGGCTCACATTTAACAAAAACCCACCAATTCACTATCTCAACAAATTAGAATACTTCATATGACCAATAAAAAAACATTTTTTAGTGAATTGTTGGCCTTCTGGAAAGTATGTTAATTTACTGTATATGTACTCAATACTTGGTAGGGGCTACTTTTGCTTTAATTACTGCCTCAATTCGGCGTGGCATGGAGGTGATCAGTTTGTGGCACTGTTTTTGGTGCCAAATCCTGCTGGAAAATGAAATCAGCATCTTTAAAAAGCTGGTCAGCAGAAGGGAGCATGAAGTGCTCCAAAATTTCTTGGTAAACGGGTGCAGTGACGCTGTTTTTTTTAAAAAAAACACAATGGAAGACCCTGGGCTAAGGAGAAGAAGAACTGGACTGTTGCCCAGTGGTCCAAAGTCCTCTTTTCATATGAGAGTAAGTTTTGTATTTCATTTGGAAACCAAAGTCCTAGAGTCTGGAGGAAGGGTGGAGAAGCTCATAGCCCAAGTTGCATGAAGTCCAGTGTTAAGGTTCCACAGTCTGTGATGATTTGGGGTGCAATGTCATCTGCTGGTGTTGGTCCATTGTGTTTTTTTGAAAACCAATGTCACTGCACCCGTTTACCAAGAAATTTTGGAGCACTTCATGCTTCCTTCTGCTGACCAGCTTTTTAAAGATGCTCATTTCATTTTCCAGCAGGATTTGGCACCTGCCCACACTGCCAAAAGCACCAAATGCAGATGAGCTGAAGGCCACTGTCAAAGAAACCTGGGCTTCCATACCACCTCAGCAGTGGCACAAACTGATCACCTCCATGCCACGCCGAATTGAGGCATTAATTAAAGCAAAAGGAGCCCCTACCAAGTATTGAGTACAAATACAGTAAATTAACATACTTTCCAGAAGGCCAACAATTCACTAAAAATGTTTTTTTATTGGTCTTATGAAGTATTCTAATTTGTTGAGATGATGTGAATTGGTGGGTTTTTGTTAAATGTGAGCCTAAATCATCACAATTAAAAGAACCAAAGACTTAAACTACTTCAGTCTGTGTGCATTGAATTTATTTAATACACGAGTTTCACAATTTGAGTTGAATTACTGAAATAAATTAACTTTTCCACGACATTTATTGAGATGCACCTGTATATCTGAAACACAATACAATCTCTTTGAAAAAGAAATACAATATGATCCTGCACATTTCAGAAGGGTAACAGATGGTTATTTTAGCTCACAAAAAAAAAACATCTCAAGGTTTCTGTATAAATTTGATTAAGATGCAAAACATTCTCTTAACATGCCCTCATGACCTCAATCACCTCGGTTTTTAATGAGTGACTGTATTCCTCATTTTAGAGTGATATAATGATTTATAAAAGCAGCCCTTTTGTTCTGTATCATCAGTGACTGGCACCCCACCAGCAATGCTAATATGACTTGAGTTGCATTGATTAATGGATGATTGCATATATAAATTCAATTTGGCTGAGACCCAAAACAGATTCTATTCCCTAGTGTCTGTATTGGGTTTGCAACTGTCCTCCAACAAGAGAAAAATTAGCTTCTACATGGAAGCTCGATATAAATTCAAGGGCCAGTGATTAAAATGTGTGAGGAAAAAAAACACTTTTTATTTTTATCGGCTTGAGGATTTTTTCTATTATATCTTACTATAGCTATTATACAAATAAACTGCTGCACATTTGAATAGTACAGAGATTGTGTAATTTGTAAAACATTGCAACTGCTTAAATAGAAGCACCACAATTAAATCGGCTTGTCTTTTACGTAAGGACTACACTAAAAACAATTTGGTGTAGATGCAGTTTCTCCAATCCCATTGGATGATCAAAAGTTTTCAAGACTAACAGGAAATGCGTCAAGTGCAAAGACTACAAGTGTGGGTTTTGGGACAGGCCCAGCATCTTTGTAATCATGCTGTGCTTTTGCCCTAATGACTGGGGTCGGGATTAAAATGATGAATCTGACCCAAGATGAAGGCCCCATCACTGTCTTCACAGAAACTTAGCTGGACTCCTCCTTTAGCACGCTCCTAACTCTGACCTCAGGACCCTAACGTTACATCTAAGCAGTCCTGGATGAAGAATGCATATCCAGAGCCCAGCTCCATCAATTTCGTCCAGTAATTAAGAGTGTGTGTCAACAACAGGAAATAAAGAGCACCATTAGAGAGACCCGAACAGTGGGAAACGCACTTCTTCATGGGATTTTAGGCTAATCTCGTTTTACTGGAACTGTTCTTCCCCCGCACTCACCTTTGATGTGTAAATTAGGCCAGAATCGAAGAAATAAACACGGTCACAAGCCAAAAGAAAATGGAGGCTTTGGCAGAGCAGATCTTTTTAGGAAAAAACAAATGGCATGAGTACAGAATTTCTGCTTCATCATGATTGAATGTTACTTAAAAGAGATGATTTTCAGTACAAGCACAATGCAGCATGACTGTGTCTCCCAGTGGAACCTCCAGGCAATGTTTTATGGGCCGGCCAGATGAGGCTTATGTCACACAATAAAAGCATTGTTCTATCTTGAGAATGAAACATGTTGAAAAGCAAGTACAGGTTTATCGGACATCAAATGTATCAAACTTAGTTTACATCATCAATTGCCTGACAATTCATAAACTACTTCCATCATAACTGTTAAACATTTTATTTTCATTTATATGGATACATAAACTTATATAATATAAATTAAATAATGTATTTTAATACATATTAAAATACATACTATTAATATATAATGTAATATTAATATGATCTAACCTTTATAATCCATCCTTCAATGTATATAAAAAAAACATGAAATAATGTTAATATTAGTTAATAGTTATGTCTACACATTATCACATATAAACAGAGCAACGTTTCTGGTGCCCAACATTTTTATGTCTCAAATTGTTTTGTCTCGTTTTGTGTTATTTTCACTTCAGACATGGTTAGAGAGAATACACAGATGCTGGTTGATGTGTTTTGTTTTGTTTTTCTCTCTCTAAAGAGCTTATTAGCGTGTGCATTGAAGCAGTTAGCAAAGGCCTTCAAAGTCTTTTCTAGGACTCTATCCAAACATCTCAGACATGCTGAAGAAAGACCTCAGCTTTACATGAGGGACAAAGAGATTTACAGTGAGATTTGGAGTTTAATTCAACCATCTTTGCATGCCACTGAGCTTCCTCCTACTGGGTAACTATTTTCCAAAGTCAACTGTAACCATTTTTGCTCCATCTATATAGAAATTATTAAATTATCCTCAGACTTTCTCTTATTTCCTCAAGCTGTGGTTTGAATATTAAGAAGCTGAACGAATGTGGGGTAAATAAAGCCATCAAAATGTTTTGACTTTTCGCCTTTGCAGTCTCGCCGCATTGTAATATCGCCTGTTCTTCCCCGCTCGAAAAAAGGATCTGAGACGAGCTGTTGGCGCTGCAGCCTGAAATATAAATGTGACAAAATAAATTATAAATTGACACTACCACAAAGCCTGTTTCAGGAGTCAGGCGTTTTTTGATACGAATATACATGCTCGCCATGATCCGTGCTACAAAAACAATGTGTTATCGCTTGAGGTTTGTCTGCATTTAATTTTAACATCAGTACCTGCTTGCAACTTTAGTCTGCCTGTCAGAGACTACACAGCTGGGCTCAGAGCGAACACGGCAGCTTTGTCACTAGTGGGAATAAGCTTTGCACAACTTTGGCTGTAGGACTGCTTTTTTTCAAAGATGAAGGTCCCAAAGAGTCTGTCCCAGGAAACACTGTCCCTGCATCTGCTTCCTCAGTAAGGTTTAACACTTCTTACCGGCTGGAACACCCTTGAAGTTACTTCGGAGACTGTTTCCTCACCTCACCCTCTGAATGTCTTTTAGACGATACTGATCCCCATGTATGACTTGATAGTAGTAGCTGCGTTTCCATCCACCTATTGTTATGCGCAATTTGGATTATTGCATAAAAAAACACTGGATGGAAACGCCAAGATGCGCATAAATTCTAAAAATGCACATAAAAAACTTATGCGCACATTTGAGTAGGATACATTTTTTATCCGGTAAGAAAAAATGCGCATAAACTACGATTTACCGAATAAATTCCTCCATGCGCATCGAAAAAGTCATGTGACTTTGCGCTATGAGACGGGATAACTTGACTAACCAGCTGACTGATCTCGTTCACAGCATCTATATGTTGTTATGGTCATTCTGAAAAGCCTGAGCAAAGTCTGTCATCAAAGTATTTCTGTATAATTGTCTTACACGACTGCGTTCCCAAACAGCAGGCATCCTCCTCCGAAAGTAATAACCACATTTATTGTGTCTCGTCTGCTCGCTCTGAGGTGCAAGTAATTTATGTCATATATGAAAATTATTATATTCAGTGGCTTCTCCTGTATTCTTAGTGATATTTAGTGCCACAGTTTACCAGGAAGTGACGATTTTGTTCTCTTTGACTCGTTGGATGGAAACGGTACTTTATTCGCAAATGTTTTATGCAATATTCCAGTTTTGCGCATAAGTTTAATTTGAATCTTTGGATGGAAACATAGCTATTGACAGTTCCTTGACACACTTCAATCATGGGTCTCTTGTAACTCTTATACTTACCAGCCAATAATGTGCGAGGATTATAAAAACTTCACACTTTCTTCAAATGCGGGCACTTTTATGATGTCAACATTTTATTTAGATATGAAGGTAACATTGTTTAACATTCTCTCTCTCTCTCTCTCTCTCACACACACACACACATGCATACATACATACATACACCCCCCATATATTCATACTATGTTGTAATGTTGCAATATCCCCCAACAGCATCCGGTAGGTACAAACCATTTCTAACACACAGACAGCAGATTTTTTGTCAAACTATGGAGTAAAACCTTTCCTACTTTCCGTTATTTATTCATTACTGTAAAAGATCCACTGCATTTTTCTCCTGTCATTCTGGGGAAAACGCAGTGAGTGTACAATGGATGGAAAGGATATTGCATTTACCTCTGCAGTGCTTGTATCTTCTCTGCTGTGATTCCCTGAACAATCTTCTCCAGCACGTCTGTGTCTGCACTTGGCTCTACTTTCACTTGCTCCTTGCTGAAGGCATATCGTCCAATGAGCAGCCCCAGAGCAAACACTCCCACCCCCGCTAGCAAGTATTTGGCGAGGCAGGTCCCATTCCATCTCTGGCCCTTGGGTACCGACCGGCTGAAACGAGAAACGTAATTAGGGTCCTCCTGGAGACGCTCGAAACGTCCATGGGGAGAGACTGAAGGTTGAATTGGTTCCAGGTCTGGGTCCATGCCCCCGCCGGAAGAGCTGCTCACAGGTTGATGCTCCACACACTCCAGCTGGAAGCGGTCCAGACCCGGTTCTTCCAGCTCCTTCTCCATGTCCCATTCCAGTTCCAGGGAAGCCGTGTGAAGCTCCTTGTTCTCCAGATCTCGCGCACGGAGAGAACCGTGGCCAGCATGCACTTTCTTATACGCCATGTCTGTTACTGCAAAAACACACACAGAAAAAAATACATTCTAAAAATAAATTTTCACTAGGGCTGCATGATAAATCGCATGGGATTGCCATGTGCATCTCGTCAGTAAAGCCGGTTCTGTGATTAGTAGTAAATCTCCATCACGTGCTTTCAGATGGAGCGGTATTTAATACACAGAGCCGTAGAGAACTGACAAGCTATGCGATATCGCATTCATAATCGCAGATGAATCGCATTCGATTATGAACGTGATATTGCGTAGCATGTCAGCGAACTATGACTCTGTGTATTAAATGCCGCTCCATCTGAAAGCACGTGATGGAGATTTACTACTAATCACAGAACTTTACTGACGAGATGCGCATGACAATCCAATGCGATTTATCGTGCAGTCCTAACTTTCACTTTTTTATTTCAGTGAATATATTAAATTTAATAACTTAAATTCAGCTACTAGAGCTGCAACAACTATTCAGTAAAATTGATAATAACAGTAATCGACAATGATTATCAAGTAATCACGTCTGCGCACTACGCAAAAAAAGAAGTGGTAATACATTTGTTTTCAGAATTGTTTAATGAAAGAAAGTTCAAAACAACAGCATTTATTTGGAAAAGTTTTTTTTTTTTTTTTTTTTTTGTAACAATGTAAGAAGAGTCTGTACTGTCATTGATTTAAGGCATCTCGCTAAATATATGTATTTTCTTTATATAAAACCACAAGTTCCCCACACTTTCAAAGCACAATAAACTCTCCACTGCCACGGTTGTTATTAGCCAGTGTTTTGTGCCAGTTGGACACACATCACTCTCTACACAGACACCGAACACTCTCAGGCAGGGCTGGACTGGGACAGAAAATAATTTTTTTTGTCCAGGCGGCCCACCACCAATATATATATATATATACTGCCCTCCAAAAGTTTGGAAACACCCCTGGCAAAGTGTGGTTTTGGACGATATCAGCATAAATCCTTATATTTTTTTGGTGCAAATTACATTAAAGTAACTTGACATTGTCATTGAAGACCAGCAATAAAACATAATAATGGCAATATATACATGTCAAAGTTAGACATGCCCCTTTGCCAGCTGTGATGCCTGGTTACTGGTTTAAACTTGGCCCAGGTTTTTAAAATATTTTTGGGTCAGCACACCTTAATACTGTAGCTTCAACAATTGATTGTCAATTCAAAGTCAATGTTTGAATAAACTGACAGCTCGGATGCCCAGATTATGCAGAGCTGTAATAGCTGCTAATGGTGGATATTTTGATGAATCGAAAATGTAAGTTTTTTCTATGTATAAACTGTTTATGTAATAAAATATGTTTTTGTAGTTTGTGTTGCCCCTTATCAGTGCAAAATTATCACAAATTAAAAAGAATTCAAGCCAATATTGTCCAAAACCCGACTTTTCTAGGGCACTTTTTCCAAACTTTTGGAGGGCAGTGTATATATATAAGAAGTCTCTTCTGCTCACCAAGCCTGCATTTATTTGATCCTAAATACAGCAAAAGCAGCAATATTGTGAAATATTTTTACTATTTAAAATAACTGTTTTCTATTTGAATATATTTTAAAATGTAATTTATTCCTGTGATTTCAAAGCTGAATTTTCAGCATCATTACTCTAGTCACATGATCCTTCAGAAATCATTCAAATATTCTGATTTGCTGCTAAAAAAAAAACGTATATTATTATTATTATTATGTTGAAGACAGCTGAGTAGAATTTTTTTCAGGTTTCTTTTATGAATAGAAAGTTCAGAAGAACAGCATTTATCTGAAATAGAAATCTTTTGTAACATTATAAATGTCTTTATCATCATTTCAATTTAAAGCATCCTTGCTAAATAAAAGTATTAGTTTCTATAATTTCATTCAAGCTTTTGAATGGTATAGTGTATTATGTTACAAAAGCTTTTTATTTCAGATAAACGCTGATCTTTGGATCTTTCTATTCATCAAAGAATCCAGAAAAAAATACTCAACTGTTTTAAAATATTGATAATAATAACAATAATAATAATAATAATAATAATAATAATATGTAAATATGTAAAAATGTTTCTTGAACAGCAAATCAGCATATTAGAATGATTTCTGAAGGATCATGTGACAGAAGGCTGGAGTAATGATGCTGAAAATTCAGCTTTGATCACAGGAATAAATTAGCCTACATTTTAAAATATATTCAAATAAAAAGCAGCTATTTTAAATAGTAAAAATATTTCACAATATACTGCTTTTGCTGTATTTAGGATCAAATAAATGCAGGCTTGGTGAGCAGAAGAGAATTCTTTAAAATACATTGCATCTAGTTGTTTTTGATAAGAATAAAACGTCAGGTCCCACAATATCGTGTCTTTTTTATTTAAATCTAGATTAATTCGCACTGGCCCATGGAAACCTCTACAAACACACTTGACTTGCCAAAAGAAAAATCGCGGGGGACAAATTTACGTTTTATTAAAAAGTGATTGCGTAATCTACATTTATGGCGCGCACACAATTCAGGATAGGTTAGATGCCTGCCTCCGTCCCGAGTCCCTATCAAGCACTTTACCAATTCAACTTCTCTCCTCTCCTCCTCCTGCCTGGCTCTTTGGCCCGCATCATTCACCGCAGAGCAAGCCTGTTCTTGATAAAAAAAAGCGATCTTTATATAGGCGGAGCAAAATACTTCATCGCTCCGTCTATAGCGCATTGTGATTGGGTGGTTTACACTGTCAATACAGGAGACAAACCAATGGGCCACTGGCTGCTCGCTGTCCCTGCGTGATGGCAAAAAAAAAAAAAATAATAATTCTGTCGGCCCCTAAAGTGTGTCGGCCCACCGGGAAAATTCCCGGTATGCCCGATTACCAATCCAGCCCTGCTCTCAGGGAGAGATGTACAAGCTCACAGTTTGACTGTTGCTGCTAAAAAAGGTCATTAAGGGTGATGACTTGGTTGGTTCAAATTCATAAAAGAAAAGCCAGTGTCTCAGCGTACAATCCAATTTTAACTATCCCTTTAACAGACACTGCCATCAAACTCAAAACAGCCCAATCGATAATGACAAAACTCCAAACCGCCCAGAAATTCCAGACCGCACGCAGGGCCATTATCCAGTCAAACTGAGTCCCTGAAATAGGTCGCCTTTAAAAATTACAGAGAGAAATATCTGCTGTCGGCACTAGGCGCAGCGAAGGGAGATGGAGAAACCTTTGATAGTCACACTTAAAGTAATTTAGAGGTGGAGAGGAATCTGCTCTGATAGAGGGAAATAACTTCGCAACTACTAAACATTACCATTCGACACACGTTTCATCGAAAATGGCGCCGCTGAGGATTTTGCATCACATTTTGCACATTCACTCGGAGCATTTTCGCTCCCCCTGTCTCTTTATATCATTTGGTGTACAGAATTGTTCTGTTCTCACTCTTTTACAGGAATGAAGGGACATGAACGATTTTTTTATGCTTTCACTTTTAAATAGGCCCCACAGAATGTGAGAAGGTGGAAATGATGTGCTGTTGTCTCTCAACATTAATCTTCAGTGCCCCACAAAATTTCCATTATTGCGAGCCGCCATTCCAGAGGAGCGATCAGCTTCATTTACACTCTGACCCCAGCAATGATATGGGTTGTCAAACTCTCAGGACAGCGCTAACCCTCATCTCCTTTCCGCTCCTCCTTCACCCGTGCCATCGGCTCTTTGCTCACAGACTGACAGCTGACGTTCAATCACCAGAAACATCAGTAATTTGACGCCTTTCGACTACCCAACAGAGCCATCAATTAAAGTAGAGGGGAATACACCATCTTTGGCTTTTCCCCAGTGATTGATGTTACCGTGAAAGTGGGTAAGATGCTTCTTCCCATGCTGTGCTTCAACTCACCTCATGGGTCAATAACAACAACAATATTTTTTGAGTGTTAACAAATTTGATTACATTGATTATAAAGATGGAACCAACGCATGCACACCAATGGCAAAAAAAAGCTCAAAATTGGGTGCTCGACAAAGAAAATAAAGAACAAACAATAGTCTGCACACCATAGGCCCCCCAAAATGCAAAACAATTGAATAATGGACTTTACACAAGGTAAAATTTCGAGCTCAAAGGCTCTTCATCTGCTTTTTGTTTGTTGTTGTTGTTGTTGTTTTCACATTTAAATTTCTCTATTGAAATTTATTTTGATATTTTTGGGGGTCACAATTGTCAGGGTGAGTGAACTGTCCTGATGTCATAATGAAGAAAAAAATGCACAATTAAAAATTGTTTTATATATCCTTGTTACATCCTAGAGACAAAAACAAGGCAAAAAAAAGCAATGTTTTAACAAAATTGTATCTTTTAATATGTGAAAATCTTTCATCTGATAAATTAAAGTTATGTGGTGTGACTAATTGTCAAGGTCAAAAAGTCTGTTAAACATTATATCCATTAAACATTAGATTAGTCTGTTCGATTAGTCTGTTCTCCCCAATAACTTTTATGTTTACAAATTAATAAATGTTAAAAATAAATAAATAAAAATAATAATAATAATAACCTGATATGTTACAATATTTTGGGGCTAAATAATCAATAAGAAGTGTTGATTCACATGTACTCCAGGTAAAATAAAAATGTAAATTTTTTACTTCACATCACCAAACATTTTTGGAGTCATTCAATTTAAAAACAGTATATAGGTTTTCCAAAGCTATATGAAACCAACATGAATGCAAAGACTATCTTTCTAAAAACCTTGGAAACATTTTTTAAGACTTTCTTAAAACAATTTTAAAATTACAGGTGCATCTCAATAAATTAGAATGTCATGAAAAAGTTATTTTTTTTCTTGTAACTTATTTCAAAAAGTGAAACTTTCATATATTTTAGATTCATTACATGTAAAGTAAAACATTTCAAAAGTTTTTCTTTTTGTTTTAATTTTGATGATTAGAGCTTACAGCTCATGAAAGTCAAAAATCAGTATCTCAAAATATTAGAATATTTACATTTGAGTTTCAATAAATGATCGTCCATAGAGTATAAATTCTGGGTATCTCTTGTTCTTTGAAACCACAATAATGGAGAAGACTGCTGACTTGGCAATGATCCAGAAGACGAACATTGACACCCTCCACAAAGAGGGTAAGTCACAGAAGGTCATTACTGAAAGGTGTGGCTGTTTACAGAGTGCTGTATCAAAGCATATTAAATGCAAAGTTGACTGGAAGGAAGAATTTGGGTAGGAAAAGGTGCACAAGCAACAGGGATGACCACAAGCTTGAGAATACTGTCAAGCAAAGCTGATTCAAACACTTGGGAGAGCTTCACAAGGAGTGGACTGAAGCTGGAGTCAGTGCATCAAGAGTAACCACGCTCAGACGTCTTCAGGAAAAGGGCTACCAAGCCACTTCTAAACCAGAGACAACGTCAGAAGCATCTTACCTGGGCTGTGGAGAAAAAGAACTGGACTGTTGCTCAGTGGTCCAAAGTGCTCTTTTCAGATGAAAGTAAATTTTGCATTTTATTTGGAAATCAAGGTCCCAGAGTCTGGAGGAAGAGTGGAGAGGCACAGAATCCATGTTGCTTGAAGTCCAGTGTGAAGTTTCCACAGTCAGTGATGATTTGGGCTGCCATGTCATCTGCTGGTGTTGGTCCACTTTGTTTTCTGAAGTCTACAGTCAACGCAGCCATCTACCAGGAAATTTTAGAGCACTTCATGCTTCCTTCTGCTGACAAGCTTTATGGAGATGCTGATTTCATTTTTCAGCAGGACTTGGCACCTGCCCACACTGACAAAGGTACCAAAAGCTGGTTCAATGACCATGGTGTTACTGTGCTTCATTGGCCAGCAAACTCGCCTGACCTGAACCCCATAGAGAATCTATGGGGTATTGTCAAGAGGAAGATGAGAGACACCAGACCCAACAATGCAGATCACCTGAAGGCCACTGTCAAAGAAACCTGGGCTTCCATACCACCTCAGCAGTGCCACAAACTGATCAACTCCATGCCACGCCGAATTGAGGCAGTAATTAAAGCAAAATGAGCCCCTACCAAGTATTGAGTACATATACAGTAAATGAACATACTTTCCAGAAGGCCAGCAATTCACTAAAAATGTTTTTTTTTATTGGTCTTATGAAGTATTCTAATTTGTTGAGATAGTGAATAGGTGGGTTTTTGTTAAATGTGAGCCTAAATCATCACAATTAAAAGAACCAAAGACTTAAACTACAAACCCGATTCCAAAAAAGTTGGGACACTGTACAAATTGTGAATAAAAAGGAATGCAATAATTTACAAATCTCATAAACTTATATTTTATTCACAATAGAATATAGATAACATATCAAATGTTGAAAGTGAGACATTTTGAAATGTCATGCCAAATATTGGCTCATTTTGGATTTCATGAGAGCTACACATTCCAAAAAAGTTGGGACAGGTAGCAATAAGAGGCCAGAAAAGTTAAATGTACATATAAGGAACAGCTGGAGGACCAATTTGCAACTTATTAGGTCAATTGGCAACATGATTGGGTATAAAAAGAGCCTCTCAGAGTGGCAGTGTTTCTCAGAAGTCAAGATGGGAAGAGGATCACCCATTCCCCCAATGCTGCGGCGAAAAACAGTGGAGCAATATCAGAAAGGAGTTTCTCAGAGAAAAATTGCAAAGAGTTATCATCATCTACAGTGCATATTCGCCGTTGCCGGCTAAAACTCTATAGGTCAAAAAAGAAGCCATATCTAAACATGATCCAGAAGCGCAGTCGTTTTCTCTGGGCCAAGGCTCATTTAAAATGGACTGTGGCAAAGTGGAAAACTGTTCTGTGGTCAGACGAATCAAAATTTGAAGTTCTTTTTGGAAAACTGGGACGCCATGTCATCCGGACTAAAGAGGACAAGGACAACCCAAGTTGTTATCAGCGCTCAGTTCAGAAGCCTGCATTTCTGATGGTATGGGGTTGCATGAGTGCGCGTGGCATGGGCAGCTTACACATCTGGAAAGGCACCATCAATGCTGAAAGGTATATCCAAGTTCTAGAACAACATATGCTCCCATCCAGACGTCGTCTCTTTCAGGGAAGACCTTGCATTTTCCAACATGACAATGCCAGACCACATACTGCATCAATTACAACATCATGGCTGCGTAGAAGAAGGATCCAGGTACTGAAATGGCCAGCCTGCAGTCCAGATCTTTCACCCATAGAAAACATTTGGCGCATCATAAAGAGGAAGATGCGACAAAGAAGACCTAAGACAGTTGAGCAACTAGAAGCCTGTATTAGACAAGAATGGGACAACATTCCTATTCCTAAACTTGAGTAACTTGTCTCCTCAGTCCCCAGACGTTTGCAGACTGTTATAAAAAGAAGAGGGGATGCCACACAGTGGTAAACATGGCCTTGTCCCAACTTTTTTGAGATGTGTTGATGCCATGACATTTAAAATCAACTTATTTTTCCCTTAAAATGATAAATTTTCTCAGTTTAAACATTTGATATGTCATCTATGTTGTATTCTTAATAAAATATTGAAATTTGAAACTTCCACATCATTGCATTCTGTTTTTATTCACAATTTGTAGTGTCCCAACTTTTTTGGAATCGGGTTTGTACTTCAGTCTGTTACGGTGCACACAGCAGGGAGGATACAGGAATACGGAGACGAGGACGTTCACTCAAATTACAGTCTTTAATGAGGACAAGGCAAGGCTGACAGACAGGAAACACCGGGAGTAACGAGTAGACCAGACGAAATCTAACTCAAAAGACAGGAACTAAATACACAGGGTAATTAACACATAATCACAAACACAGCTGGACAAGAATTAACTAATAATCACATCAGACGAGGACAGGAAACAAACCAAATATGGACACAAGAGGCGGAAACACATGACACACACAACAGAACCCTGACACAGTCTGTGTGCATTGAATTTATTTAATACACGAGTTTCACAATTTGAGTTGAATTACTGAAATATATGAACTTTTCCACGACATTCTAATTTATTGAGATGCACCTATATATATATATAACTTTACTTATTCTGAATATTCTTATTTGTTATCAATAATACAATGAGTATCGTTGACTAATAATTGCTTACAAGCTCTCTTAAGTTGACAGAGAAGGTTCTCATCCAACTTTTCAGCTGGATTCCCAAAAGAATCATAACCATGTTATTTTGTTCGACCCTCATTCTATTTGTTAGAGTCTGATTTACACTAAGACCAACACTGTTACTCTGTGAACTACAACCACTGGATAGAAAACACCTTTTGTTTCTGGATTTATCCCATCAATATTTATGAAACCCGTCAAAACAGCATTTATGTTTCCCTGGAATAGGTATAGACAGGCTGAGTAGATCATGTCACCCCCAGTGGTAGAAGGCCCAAGTACTGCTTGGGGCAGCCGAGAAAGCATGCAGGGGAAAGCAAGAGTAATGGCACCTATCAGAAGATGCCAGAAGTTTCTTGGCCTTACTCTCACAAGAATCCTCCAGCATGGATGGTGTCCTCTCCATAACAACCCCTAATATACCATGGCCACCTCATGGATGTCACAAGCTGTTAGACCTACAGCAAATTGCCTGTACAGAGCACACTGTACATCGAGTTAAAATGATCTGCTGCAGCGGGAGAAAGAAATAGCCAAAAACTGATAAACAGTATCTGTCAAAATATAATTCCAAATCAATTCACTATTCATTCAAAATCAATGACAGATTAAAAATATACAATTATTTTAGATCTGAAATAATGTTTTACACCTCTTTATATGAGCACATACATATAATATTAATATCCTCAGAAGCAAGGATTATAAATCAAGCATGATTATAAATAATATTAAATCATTAATCATATTATTAATGAAAACATTCCCTATTCTGGTTCTTGTATTTGACCTAATTACCAAAACTTTTTAAGATATTAAGGCCTATTTTCAGATGTGTATTTTGTAAGTTTTTCATATCTTTTTCGCTGATTATTCTTAAAAGAAGTGCAAAAATCTGGTGTTCTCTGAAAACAAGCCTTATTATCTTACAGTTTTGCTTCTCAAGTAAATACATCTTGTTTCATGGAAGTTCAGACATTTTACTGGTACACAAGACAAAGATACTTATTAAGAATTAGATTTGTTTTGCAGTGTAGTGCTGGTAATTAAAATAAATAGATTGTATCCGTATTAATTAAACACAACAAAATTAAATGCTATGGTGCAGAGGGAAAAAAAGAAGAAGAAAAGAATACAGACGTCTTAGTGCTCAGTGCTGATTTTCTTGTTCTTTTGTCTTCACAGGGGGTGAAGATGAGGGAAAGTACAGAAAAAACATACAGGAAATGAGAAGAGAGACATCTCAGTGTTGTCCCGCTTACCTGTCATCATTTCTGACATGACCTTGTCAGTTACCCTTGTTAGAAGGCATCTAACTAGCTGTCAATCATGTCGCACAGAGCCAACAAGCATAAGTCCAAAAGAATACATTTGCAGCTAATAAAAACGGATATCTTCCATCCTCATACAACACATCACAAAACACTTCAGGTACAAAAAGTTTGATCGAAATATTTTGGAAATCACCATAGTTTGCGCAGAGAGGACGATGGGTTTTACAATGTCAGAGCTGATGGATTTGAATTCTGAAGCTTCCCAGAGCTAGACACTGCCAAAACTTACAGAGACGTGTCGTCATTACCCTACAAAGACAATTCTGAATTCATACAAGGTGAAACACGACCTAAACCCGAGGCAGAAATAGGCCATGCCACAGAAAGCATCACTGGGCCCAAGACACCATAGAAAAGCACTATTTTCATATGACATGAATAAAATATGCATCCTCAGGGATACATGCTACATGTCTCGCAGGTCTCATTCACATTAAATTCTAAAATATACAGGCATTTCCAGGAGGTCAGACAAGTCCATAGTGATATAGGAGCAGATGTGTGTTTTCCCTGCTTGCCATGCATCTGAACGGGTCTTTGTTGCTCTCTTCTCCCACTGATTCTCACTACGTCCTCCAAAACACGATCAACCGACACAAAAACTCTTCTCAAGTCGATGATCCATGATGGAGAGACTCAGATTAAAGCTTTTGGAGAGAATCCGCTCGCTGATAAACACTCGTGCAGCGCCGCGACGCCATTGTGTGTACGCAGTGCGTAAATCCGAGAGCGCACACACATCGCTCCGGGGTATTCTGTAAACATGCTTACGCAATTTATGCAAACTATCAAACACTGTAAACGTCCTTGTGATTGGCTAACACTTCCATCCATCAAAACTTTGCTGGCTAGGCATTGGCTGGCTTCAAAGAGCCAAAATCTGACGTGCGTAGATTGACACCTCGGTAAGCCAGTCAGAGACTCCCTGACTTTTCTGGGTTATAACAAACCCTGTGATTGGTGGAGAGAGACGAGGGAGGGCTGATTTTGCTCGGAAGAGACCATTCTTTGGGAAATACACGGCGTTTCAAGGCTGGAATACGATATTTCTTCGAAAATGGACGCTATCGATAACTGTAACTCGAATCGCTCATGTAAACAAAGGAGGATATTTCGTTTTTTCCCCTATTTTTTCGTTGTTTTGGATTAAAAAGTGGGATGCATTTTGAAGAGTGGACCCTTCCCTTGAACTGTATGCTAGTGTTTCTTGGAATAGTCCGAGCTGACCAGCGCTATAGGCGATCAAAGTAAGTACTGCCGTTTACTTTGTACATGTTTAAATGGCCTGTCCTTCAGCGTTTATGTTAACCCTTTCCTCTATGGTGTATTGATTTCAAAAACAAGCTCAGAACATCAATCTTGAGTGTTTTAGCTTTCAAATGCTATATAGTTTATGATAGTTGATTGAATATTGTTCTAAAACAAAGGTAATTAAAAGCGCGGACACGCCCAGACACGCCCTTGGTGCGGGTTAACAGGTTAACAACTAGAATCTAAAATCATATTGCGATATCTTTAATACATCTTGAGTTATATGCACTCAAACTTTGGAAAAATTATATTTATGGCACTCAAACAGGTGTGTTCAATGCAGTTGTTTTGGCAGAAGGAAACGAGATACATCTCTAGTTTCAACATTATTTGTTCTTCAGACATTCCCCTTTAAAAGAAAAGAAGTATCATATTTTTGCAAACTGACCCACATTTGGTTTTTGACCACTGAAAATGTGTACATTTTAACAATTTTTTCCTGTAGCCATTTTGAAATTCCAATATCTCTGGAACCGAACCATATAGGGCCTTAAAAATAAAAATGCCAAAGGGAAAGTTTGTTAAGACCCAATATCTAAAAGGACATTCAGATATATTTAATACTTCTTGAGTTACAGGCATGCAAACTTTGGAGAAAAAACTTGAAAAGTTTCCCCATTTTTGAATGGTCACCATTGGCACATAATGCAACAAAGATTGCTAAAGTCAACAGATTTTACTTACAGACTTACCAATCTCTGTGTAAAAGTAACATTATGATGCTGCCATCTTTCTGAAGTAATTTCTAACCCCCTGTAATTTGTCTCTGAATCTCAGGGGAAAACTGCCATTTTGACCCTCTCTACAAAATAGTGTAGTGACAAATACTCAGTAAATATTCATCCATGACATTTATTCATCCATATTTTGGCTTTCGTCACTACATGTCTATCTTTCTTCAGAATAAATATTAGCAAAATTAAAAATTTGAGCCGGGGACCTCTGGTTGAGTTGACACGGAATGACTCTATAGCAGTAGCTGGATAAACAGAAGATTTAACTGCTTTCATTGATTCAACGTGACTAATAAACACACAATGACAATATATGGTTTATCTGAGTTCTTATTATTATAATTTTCATTATAATAAAGTATATTTATAATGCAATGCCTTTATCACTGCTTAGAATACTGTCAAATATGTTGTGTGCCTTATTCTGTGTAAGAAGCCACATCATCTCACAGAAGGATTTATTTCAAACACTCGATTGACGTAATGAAGTGAGTTTTGAGTAAAAACGTTATTAAATGTGCTATTTTCACATGCTTTCAGATAGAGCAGCATTTACTACACAGAGCCGTAGTTCACCGAGAAGCTACGCAAACAGCTGTCATTATCGCAAACGATTTCTTCGATTTCATAATCACGCAATAATATCGTCTGCAATTTTTTTGCGTAACTTCTCAGTGAACTACGGCTCGGTGTAGTAAATGCTGCTCCATCTGAAAGCAGGTGATGGAGATTTACTGCTGATTACAGAAAAGGCTTTACTGACAAAATGCGCATTCGATTAATCGTGCAGCCCTACTTAGTAACAATCAATATAGCATCAACACTATTACATGTATTATGTATTTCAGCTAAATTAACTGTGTAAATTATGAGCGACCCATGCTGGAGCAATGTGGCATCATTCACCAGGTAACAGCCTTCCCCCATCAAAAAAACTCCTCATGCGGGAAATACATTGATGTGCATGCTTCTATGTCATTCAATTTACACTTTAACGTGCTTGCAAACTTGTGTTTAAAAAAAAAAAAAGATGGAAAACCGATGTCTTCTCATGCTGAGAGATAAGCAGACTTGTGTGTGTGAAAATATCATATATGGTGTTAAAAAATAAATGACACAGCAGATGAGAAAATTTCCTATTCTCTGTTTTTATTTGAACTCCATCAGATAAGGCATTTTACACCTAGGAACATTGTCTAGGTGTAGATCCATCCATCCGGACCGCGAGCCGTAACAGCAGCACCATTTTAAGTGAGCAGCGTGTCAAAACAGCAGAGCTGATCACATAACAAGCGCTCAGGGTCGTTTATGGTAAATATCTTTCAGCACTATATAGTATTTTTGTCTAAAGCCAAACGCACTTCATTCAAGCCCTTTCAGCGCTTTCATTTCAAGCCCTTTCATAATTATTTACTTTCACTAAAACACAGCAGAAAAAAAAAACAAAAACAATGTTGCTTATATAGTTATTTTTCTTACTATCTATTTATCTATCTATAACCTTATGACTGATTATTCAAACCAGATGTGACAAGACATTTCTGATCTACATTTAGCATTATTAATCTTTAAGAACATTAAAAAAATAAAATAAAATAAAATAAAAATAATAACAATAATAGGCCTAATTATAATTGGGAACATTGTTGTTAGATGGTTAGGATGGAACAAACTTTGAAACTGTTAGTTTTCTTTCTTTTCTGCTCAAGATGAGAACGTTTTATTATTTTAGCTACATTGTTTTTAGTAGGCTAGATACTGCTTTTAAGTAAAATACTAAAATAGTATAGATTTCAGGAGGAAAACCCTGAAAAGAAACAGTATTTTATTTTTTTGTCACATGGCCTCGCATGTATCTAAATAAAAAAATAAAATAATAATAATATTATATATATATATATATATATATATATATATATATATATATATATATATATATATATATATATATATATATATCTCACGTCTCGTCAACCCCATGACATATATACTATATATATATATATATATATATATATATATATATATATATATATATATATATATATATATATATATATATATATATATATATATGTATAGTATATATATGTATAGTATATATATGTATAGTATATATATATGTATAGTATATATATATATATATATATATAGTATATATGTCATGGGGTTGACGAGACGTGAGACGATTTGGATCCATTTGCAAGGCTTTATTGAGAAACATGGTCAAAACACAGGCAGGGTCAGTACACGGCAAACAGGTATGGCAGGGGCAAAACACAGAGCAGTCCGTAGAGCAAGCGTGGGTCGACGATCAGCGTACAGTATCCAGAGGGCTAGGCAGAGAGAATAATCCAGGAGCACGGGCAAGAATCAGAACACGGGGAATCTAACTTGGAAACTTGGAAACGCTTGGTAAGTAGCTGGGCTAACAATACTCGGCCGTGAGTGGGAGAAAGTCCAGGGCTTATGTAGTGTGTGTGTGTGTGTGATTGGGTGATGGTGATTGTGAGATGGAAAACAGGTGCAAGCGTGATCATTGTGAACAGCTGTGTTGGTGCAGTGGATGATGGGAAATGCAGTCTATGAGTGATCTGTAACTGTGTGGTGTGAAAGTCCATGTGATGGGAGAGTGACCTCTAGTGGTGAGTGAAACGAAGTTCATAACCAGGATTTGTGACTATATATATATATATATATATATATATATATATATATATATATATATATATATATATATATATATATATATATATATATATATATATATATATATACATTTTTATTTATTTTTTTATCCGGACCTTTGCTTGGAAGAAAATATAGAGGCCGCGCCTCTTGGAACTTTAATTGAATACCCCTTATTTATATCATAAATAAATACTTTATTTGTATGGTTTTGTAATATCTGTGTCAAATATTTCCTTATGTGTCATGACAGATCGGGCTCTTATTATAGAATTTGATTATAGATTAAAACATTACAGATTAAAACATAAGTAACAGGCTGGATGTACACTCTAAAAAATACTGGGTTGTTTCAACCCAACTTTGGGTCAAATATGGACTAACCCAAAAGTTGGGTTAGTCCATATTTGACCCAAAGTTGGGTTGAAACAACCTAGTATTTTTTAGAGTGTACATTAACCTTACATCTTAACACCTCTTTTTTTACAAAGCAGATCATAGATCATATATTTTGTCTATAGCCTATAAAACAGCTTCGTAAATAGGAAGATTTCAATACATGAGGATTCTGAATGGGATTTTTTTAGTGAGCCATTAAATGACTTGAGACTCGACTCAGACTCATGACCAAAGACTCGAGACTTGACTTGGACTCCAGGTTAAAGGCTTCAGACTTGACTCGGACTCCAAGTTAAAGACTTGTGAACATCTCTGGAAGGACTGCTATCAATACATCAATTTTTGGGTTTAATATTTGTATTGTGTGGTAACTGTTATATAAAAGTAATTCTCGTTGTGCCTAACAATGCCCTTCAGCCCTGACTTATTCACAATTCAGCACAGCCTCTCGTACCTTATTGCTTATACAGTATGTGTACCTCTCATAAATGTATATTTACATTAGAGGTGCTGTCAAAACTTTATATTGTGTTTTATTGTCTATGAAAATGTGCATGTACTGTAAATATAATTTGAATGCATAGATATAGTAATGGGATCACTCTGAAAAGGTGCACTAAAAGATAAAACTGGTGCTGTTGCATTACTCAGTTTACCATTCTTTAAAATTAAGGAAAGCACCAGTGAAACTAATGCTGCCCAGCGGTAAGTCTGAATAAATTATTATTTGTGCATTAAGATCAATGCACACAGGTAAGACGGATACCGAAGCAATGAAGATAAAGCCAAATCAAAAAGACAAATCACTTGTTGCAAAAACACATCGGCCCACAAGCATCCAATCAATTACCCACGTCCATTACGTTCCCCACGAAGAAGAGGAAACAGACAGGGAGCATTCTTTTGAATGGCTCGAAAGCAGAATCAGGGTTATTGAGGACATCTATCACACTAAACTACACACAGAGATATTGTATCTGCCCGTATTGGCTGAAATGCTAGATTAGATACATTTGCTAAAAAGGCAGGCAATCCAGCTTGTTCTATTTCAAATGGATTATGGCTAGCACTCCGATAATTAAAGCCGGAATTAGCTATGAAAGCTATGAAATGCAGAAAAAGATGGAGACACTGTGCAGTTATTGGTGGTGGCCGAAACGAACAAACATCCTGTTTTGCTGGTGTAAATCAATAGCACGGTAAACTGGAGCATAAAGCACAACCTCTATCTAAGACCAGGTGATCCGGATACTCAAAGTTTTTCCACTTTCTCCCATAGGTCCCTATTATAAACAGAGATTTAAACTGGGAATTTGAGAAAGATGCACTTTCGGACTTAAGGTTTTATAGGATATTGTCGACGTCAAGTGTTCCTTGAAAAACAAACAGTAAGAAGCCATTGTTTAGATAATTAGTATCATGGGGCACAATAGGACGAGAGCTGGGTTTTCAAACACCTCATCCGGCTAGTGCCAAGAATTCGCCCTTAGAAATGACAACATGTGCATACAACTTCAAAAGAAAAGATTAAAAGTATTTAGTCTGAATATCTGGTACTGTGCAATTGCTAAACAGAATAATTTATCAAGGCAAAGTAATGTACAATGTAAACTAAAAAAATCTCCAAAAGCCATCGGCTGTCTCGTTTGAAGTGCACAAAGCCAGCTTGTCAACAGAGATGCAAAGCATGTATAGCTTGCTGGTTAACCCTATTTCCTGGAAACCACAGGCTAATGCAGGATTAATTGTGTTGTGATGCACTGTCCTTTTCAAAGGATGTGTATTGATTTTATGTTTATATGTTTCTACACATGAAAAACATGTGAACTTGAAGATGATCTTTAAATGAATTTAGAACTTGAATTTAAATTAATACAGATATTTATTTTCCATAGCTGTACCATAAAATTTTAAATATTTTTTTTTGAATAACTTTCCATTGATGAGGGTATGAAAGAATGGATGAAACGCATTTGTCCGTGTTTCACTCCGTCTCGAATCGCACTCGCGGAAAGCGCTCGAGAAACGGTATCTCCTCTGCGGCTCAGCAAGCTTTCAACTCGTTTTTTTTTTTTTTTTGTTAAGTAAGAGCAAGAGACTGTACGACATTCACGTTACATGATTTGGCAGATTTTTACGTAGAGAGCGTGACAGCGCAATTCATTAAAAGAAACGATCATTCATGTTTTCATAACCGCAGGCCAAAATCAAAAACGAAACTAAAATTAAAACATCTTTGAGAGCAAGGGGGGCCCCTGGTGTTTCGGGGGCTATACGCAGCTTGCGTATAGGGAGGATCGGCTCTGGATATACCCACACAAATACATATACACAGTATGCATATGTCCAAACGCTGAAAGATTATGACAGGTCTACAATCAAGTAAAGTGATCTCTGGATGTAAGCAGTACGTCTAGCTATTAGAGAGCACAAACCGCCATCTGCCCTAATTTGCAGAATGACAAACTCAAGCATGTTTAACAAAACAATGAAACGGCGACCTTGAATCCCATTTAATCTGAAGGTCGTATTCCCGGCTCAGTCATCCACCGAAGAACACACTGCGGTCGCCTCTCACTGTGATTTAGAGAGTGTTTGATCTTTGTCATTCCTGACAAATTGACACTGGCACATTAAATGGCAATACAAAACATGAACATGAATTGTATAATCTCTGAGAAGAAGCTAGTCCACATATACTGTTTAGTATTTGCAATTCCTTCATTAAGTCAATATAAGCCTATAATCAGAGACTGCACAATAACAAAGGATGTCTAAGTTGGCATCCAGCCTGGTTTATCACACAAATTTAGTTCAAATGTTGATTCATATAACCAGAAGGCAAAAATGAAGACATACAGAAGAGGCTTCCATAGTTTAGCCCAATCCAGTCCAATTCGGCAACTGATATCATCTCTGAATATTTAATGATCATAGACCAGTGATCAAAGAGGACAGAACTTGCATAGCCTACATTCCCCAAGGCCTCACATCTTATCAAGATACCTTTTCTTTAAAGTCACTCGGAGCCAAGGAGAGAGTGTCTATATATAGACAAAACCACGCCACTGTTCCGGTGTACACAGATCAGTCATTATCTTCCTATACTGTCACAAACAGAAGTCACCTTTTGGTGCAAATGAGGTCCTTCCTATCTGTAACACACTGATGGATGGGCACAGAGTCTGTCAAACATCACTGGCAAACACATACAGGAATAACGAAGGGGCTTTTGATTCAGCAAGACCAACCTCTAGGGATTTTTTATTTTTTTATTTATTTATAACAAAGAAATATAATACTCTCTAGCAATCATGCACAAAGACAGAAATACGCACACACACGATGGACATGACACACAGACAGGCTGTTGACTCTGCTTTGATGTGTTGGGCAGGTGTAATTGGCCGTCATCTCATGGCGCTCACTGGTGACTGGAGTTTCAGGGGTCTGATGAAGAGATCGGGCGATCTCATGTATCTTCCAGTCAGAGTATACAGTACGTGTCCCAGAATTGTCTGAGGCTAACCAGAGGAGGCGAGACAGCCCAGCCCAACACATCAATGTCTTTCAAACATCTTATGAAACTTTACGCCCATTTCATTTATTTATTTTCTTTTATGTAAATAAATGTACTTAACACAGCTACTTGAAAAATAAAAATCTGTACATGAAATATTGATTTGAGGTCAAAAGATTTTATTATCCTACTTTAGCTAGATTACCCAAACTATAGATTAGATTAAGATTTATGATACAAATATTTAATCCAAGTTGCACTCATTAGCTAATATGTTTATCTACAGTGTAATATGTTTTCCATGTTTTAACTAGGGCCCAATGAAATCTGTTTTATTTTTTCCCTAATTTAATTTAGTTTTATTATCTTTCAAATTCAATTTTTTACATTTTAATTTTTCTGGATTCTGTTTTAATGGTTAAATTTAATTTTATTAACAAAAAAGCATTTCTAATTAATTTATCATGAAACTTACACAATTTAACAGCAATTTATTAAACATTTTTGTAAAAAATGTTTTTATATCTTTTCATGTGACAACACTGAAGAAATGTAACGAGTGTACAGCTTGTATAACAGTGTACATTTGCTGTCCCCTCAAAATAACTCAACACAAGGATCACGTGACCCCTCGACGGTGATGCAGGCTTAGTTTTTCCCTCCGCTCACTTTGCCAAATATTTCACGATCCTGTCAGTGAAATTTGAACCACTCTGCATTATACCCATCATGAGTGCTAAGGCAGACAAAGGAGATCGGAAAAGGGAGATTGAGCAATCGCCAATGAAGAAAAAATTCAGAGATTCAGCCATCTCCAGTGAAGAGCTGGACAGTGCTATTGCTAGCCGCATTGAACTAGCATTTAAAGAACACCAAAGCACTTTGAATTCGGTTGTGAACTCGGCAGTAAGAGATGCGATGGGCTCTGTGCTGATTCCAGCATTGCGCGAACTGCGTGAGGACATACAAGCGACCAATATGTCTGTTAAAGAGCTAAGAGAGGAGTTTGAGGCCATAGTTACCAAGACGAAGCAGACACGTGACCGCGTTGATTCTGTTCAGGCAGCGGCGCGGGAAGATAAGAGAACAGTCACGGACTTAAAGGATCAGCTGGAGCGACTCACCGAGAAGATGACAGATATGGAGGACAGGTGCAGGCGGAACAATGTTAGACTGGTGGGACTCCCAGAAGGGATGGAAGGTCCAGATGCAGCTAGTTTCCTCCGAGCTAATCTTTCCAAGTGGATTCCTTCCTTGAGGAGCCGTGACATTGAGATTGATCGGGCGCATCGCGTGTATGACGGAGGGAGGGGCTCCGATCGGCCGTGCACTCTCTTCTTCTTCTTCTTCTTCTCGTGTTAATGGCGGTTGGCAAACCAACTAAAATGGTGCATTCCCGCCACCTACTGGATAGGAGTGTGGAGCGCATAATGTTGAGGAAGTTGGATAACAATAATACAATTAACTAAGGAGGAGGGGACATGGATAAAAAAAAAAAAAAAAAAAAAAAAAAAAATACCTTATTCCATTTTTAAATAAATAACAAAAATGTAACTAAATACTACTACAATCTCTTAAATTCTATTTATCAATCTTGTTTCTTTTAAGAAAATAATTAATTCATGGAATATTCTTGATTGCTTTGGGCCATTTCCTAACATAACCTGAGGTGACAAATTATTTATTCCCAAGGATCTTAATGCTTGATTTAGTAGAAATCTTTCTCTTTCATATGCATCACACACTATAAGAACGTGTTCTATTGATTCAGCATGACCACATTTATCACACTTTCCGGTTTCATGTTTCCCCATTCTCTGTAGGCACTGATTTAACAAACAATGTCCAATACGCATCCTTGACATTAAAACGTCCTCTTTTCTATTGCCATACTTTCTTCTTTCTATACCTACTTTCTCTTGAATGTGATATAAGTGTCTACCTTTTCTTCCACTATCCCACTCCTTCTGCCATTTCTTTCTTATTTCATTTGCAATTAACCCTTTTACTTCTGTTTTACTCATTGACACTTTAATGTCAATTTGTGCATGTTTCAAAGCTTGTTTAGCCAGACGGTCTGCCGCCTCATTTCCTTCCACACCCATGTGTGATGGTACCCACATGAAGTTTACTATTAGTCCTGATTGACTTATTCTAAATAAACTCTGCATCACTTCAAATATCATATCTTGTCTTGCTGTTGCATTTCCACTTAACAAGCTATTTAAAACTGAAAGGGAGTCTGTGCAAATTACTGATCTTGGTTGTACTTCTTCTATCCACTGAAGAGCCAGGTATATTGCTATAATCTCTGTAGTAAAAACAGATATCTGATCTGAAATTCTTTTTGACATTTTTACTTTGAATTGGGGTATATAAACTGCTGCTGCAGTGAATCCAGATTCAGGATCTTTAGAGCCATCTGTGTATATTTTTACTGTACTATAATATGTTTGCTCAATATATTGCTGCACTTCTATGTGTGTTAATATACTTCTTTCCTTGTTATGTTTTTCTTCGTAAAGTTGAGTGTCAACTACAGGCATAGGGAAAAGCCAAGGGGGAATTGCTGAAGTTGCCACAGAAGGGGCTATTTTGATGTCACTTAATCCCATACTTTGGGCCTCCTCATTGGCAGTCCATCCAAAGCTTGATAGATTTTTATACTCATATTCCCAACAATTCTTCAGAACTTTCTTAATTGGATGACTATCTGAATGACCTTTTATATTAATCCAGTATCTCATCTTTAACTTGAGCCTTCTAAATTCAAGAGGCATTTCACCCATTTCTACTTGTACTGCAGTGATTGGAGATGATCTTATTGCTCCACAACATATTCGAAGAGCTTGTGATTGAATTGCCTCAACCTTTAAAAGTTGAGATTTAGATGCAGAACTATACACCATACAACCATAATCAATAGCTGCTCTTATCAGTGCACTGTATACTCTTTTAAGCGACTGACGACATGCTCCCCATTCAACTCCTGCCAAACACCTCATTAAATTTATTGCTTTTTTGCATTTATCAACCATTTTCTGGATATGAATTCTAAAATTCAGTTTAGTATCCATCCACATTCCCAGAAATCTAATAACTGACACCTGCTCTAATTGTTTTCCATACATTTTAATATTTATAACTGGATTTGTTTTTCTTTTTGTAAAACATATCACCTGAGTTTTAGATACAGAGAAACGGAAACCCCATTCACTAGCCCAATTCTCTACTATATTAACAGCAGTCTGCATACACTTCTCCACATGCCCCACATTGCGCCCCCTTTTCCACAGCGCTCCGTCATCTGCATACAAGGACCTTCCTATACCCATGTCTATCTGTGTAAATATATCATTAATCATTAAATTGAACAGAATAGGACTACTAACACTTCCCTGAGGTGTTCCATTCTCTACTGGATAAATCTGAGAAAATGCAGAACCCACTCTAACTTGAATAGTTCTTTTAAACAAGAAACTCTTGATCCAATTATACATTCTTCCTTTTATATCCATTCTTTCTAATTTTAATAGTAGTCCCTCTTTCCACATCATGTCATATGCTTTTTCAACATCGAAAAATACTCCTACTAACACTTCCTTGTTAACTTGTGCCTTTCTTATTTCAGCTTCCAAGCAGAGCACAGAGTCCATCGTGTTTCTCCCTTTCCGGAAACCACTTTGATAAGATGATAAAAGGTTTTTCTTCTCAATGACATGCACCAATCTGCTCATTACCATACGCTCCATTAGTTTGCAAAGATTCGATGTTAATGCTATGGGCCTATAGTTATTAGGTTGTGTATGATCTTTGCCAGGCTTTGCAATTGGCACTATGACACCATGCTTCCAGTCAGCTGGTAACTTCCCTGATTCCCACACCTTATTGAATAGGCTCAAAACAATATATAGTGAATTCTCTGATAGATGTTTTACCATCTCATTGCAAATATCATCTCTTCCAGGAGAAGTTTGTTTAACCCCTGCCAACGCTTTCTTCAACTCATACAGAGTAAACTCTGAATCTAACGTACATCCAGATGGTCCTTTTTCCTCCAGTAACTGAGGGTTCTTACTCATGATTTGTTCCCTATACCTCCTCATTTCTTCTGACAAATTTGAATTACTATGTACTTTAACAAACGTTTCTGCTAGCGCTTCTGCTTTATCACTGTCTGATATTATTAGTCTTTCGTTATATACCAATACAGGTATGTTACTATTTCTCGATTTCCCTCCCATTTTTCTTATCATACTCCATACTTCATTAATTGTAATATCTTCACCAATCTTACTGCAAAATTCCCTCCAATAGTTTCTCTTAGATGTCCGAATTACTCTCCTCACTATGGCCTGTGCTCTTTTATACTTAATAAAATCGTGATAGCTAAATGACCTTCTTACTCTCTTAAGTGCTTTATTTCTTTTCCTTACTGCCTCACTACACTCCTCGTTCCACCATGGAACGGCTTTCCTCCTGTTACCAGCCTTCTTCTTTCCTATTACTTCTTCAGCAGTATTCTGTAGAACTTCACATAACTTATCATTAAAAACTTCTACATTTTCCATAGAATTACAAAATTCAGACATTCTGTTATGACATAACTCCTTAAATTTTTCCCAGTTGGCTGCTTTAAACTTCCACCTTGGCATTCTTTCCACCACAGTTTGTGCTATATCTAAACCAATTGTACTGCTGATAGGAAAATGATCACTACCAACTGTACTTTGATTTATTACTTTCCAATCACATTTTCCAGCTAAACTTTCAGAGACTAGTGTCAAGTCTAACATTGAATATATTCCCCTTGACAAATCCACTCTTGTATAACTCCCATCATTGATACATACTAATCCTCCCCAATCTAGCATGTCCTCTATGATCATTCCATTATAATCTGTGATAGAACTCCCCCATAATGTACTGTGAGCATTAAAATCACCACACCACAACACTTTATGACTTCCATTCCCTCCTATATTGTCTAGCTTTTCCTTACTTAACCTGTCACATGGATTATAAAAGTTAATTATTCTAATTCTCTGAGCTCCTTCCCATATTTCCACCACCACAACCTCTTGCTCCCCATCGACCTTAACTGATCTATACCCAATACCTTGTTTAATAAATGTTGCAACCCCACCGCCATTTCCTTTAGAGCTATCCCTTCTGATTGAAATATATCCATAAATTATAAAGTTCAGTTGAGGTTTAAGCCACGTCTCTTGAACACATACAATGTCAGGACTGTTTTCTTGATTTGTTATAAATTTTTTAAATTCTTGTCCATTAGCTATCAAACTTCTTGCATTCCATTGCAGTATTGTTATCACCATTAAGTACCACCACATGTTTGACTGTTTACTGTCTGACTGTTTACTGTTTGCATCTTAAGCCTATCGTTTATCATATCTACCGTAACATCCTCTAACTCCAAGTACTTTTCAGCAGCTCTGATTATGATTTTAATTCTCTCTGTCCTGCTTTCAGTTTGGGCGGAGCAATTCACCACTTCTGCTATGAATGTTACAAATGATACTTTGTCCACACTCACTTCGTTCTCTTTACTTTGCTCTTTCAACTTTGTTTTTTGTTGTGGTTCTGTTGTCCTGGTTTCTAGTACTTTAGGTGTCTGTTTTACTTTCTTTAGAGCCTCAGCGTATGATATTCCTTCAGCCACTCTGACATTTTGAACTTTCACTGCATTTTTCCTTACTAGACATCCTGCATATCCAGCACTGTGCTCTCCTCCACAATTACAGCACTTAGGTTTAATACCTTGCCCACACTTGCCGTACTCATGATCTCCTCCACAACGCGCACATCTCTGCTTTCCTCTACACACTGCCGCTACGTGACCAAATTTTTGGCATTTATAACATCTTAGCGGTGGCGGAACGTATGGTCTAACAGCATAGCTCACAAACCCTAAATAAACTCTCTCAGGTAATTTGTTCTCATCAAAGTTTAACACTACTGAGAGACTGTCTATTTTTTCATTATTTCTGATGCACTTGAGCCTTCTGACATCATTTACTGCTGCCCCAGTTATATTTCTTTTGATTTTCTCACTTGAAACATCAGTTGGAATCCCTGATATTACACCTCTAACCCAACTCTTCTCTTCTGGGATTGAGCATACAACTTTATGTCCGATCAGTGTTTTTATTCCCATGGCCGTTTTTTGCTGCCTACCGTCTTTACAGAACAGCATCAATTTGCCATCCCTCAAAGTCTTAATACATTCAATCGTCCCTACTATTTCTTTAAGTGTTTTGGTTAGTTTCAAAGGGTTAATGCTATTGCCAGACTCAGTAGCAAACTTCAGCAATACCTTAAATTCCTCTTTTCTCCTTCTTGTCTGGTGATTTCCTACCTCACTATCCGTTTCCGAAATTTGACCCCAACTTTTCTTTCTTTTCCGAGGTTCTACTACTTTCCACTGGTTACTTGCATTGCCTCCACTATCTGCATCAACCAATTCATCCTCCATTTCCGGATCGCTTCCGGAATCCACATCACTTCCTGCCATCAGCGCTCCAGTCACAATCCAGCTGTCTACCAACCGCCTACTGACAAGCCACAACCGGCCGTGCACTCTCATCTTCCGTGTACTGAGATGGCATGACAGATCAGATATCCTGAAAGGTGCTCGGCAGGCGTATCCGGTGAAGTGCGCACAGAACAATGGGTCTCATTCACTAATAATTGCGTACGTTTTTCGTATTTATACGCACATTTGAACTTCTCACGAAAACTTTCCGCCTAATTCACAACACGAGGGTACGCACATGAATTTGTTCTTACCTAGTTCTTATGTTAGTGAATTTGGAGTAATTCTAAATGAGCGGCCGCGTGCACGAGGTTAGTCATTTGCATAAAACACGCCCAAATTATCTCCATATAAGGGCTTTCCGCATTTATTCAGAGCAAACGCGCTCTCGTCAGATCTTTGAGCATTCAAGTGTACCATTCTAACCAGTTCAAACACAAAAAAAACTTTCATACAGACCCAGACTACAGATCTCTCGTGAGCCAGCTCTACATACGGCTTATTCAGAGAAACCTCACAGCTGAACAAAACGCAACTTTTCCTACACTTTCACTATATGATGAAATGTATGATGACAAGATTAAATTGTATTATTAAATAAATTTGTTATATAATTTTGTATATGGATTATATAACACAATTATTTAGCGGCCATGCATTATTATTTTTTTCCTTCTCGTTTTGTCGTTATCACGACTTATTTTTCTCGTGATCACGACATAACAAAAGTTGTTTTGTCGTTATCACGACTTATTTTTCTCGTGATCACGACATAACAAAAGTTGTTTTGTCGTTATCACGACTTATTTTTCTCTTGATCACGACATAACAAAGTTTGTTCTCTAAGTTACACAACTGCGCCAACAGGTGACAGTATAGAACTACTGATGGGGAGTTGTATACTGTATATCCACTATACTGTACGCGTTTGGGACAGAGGACCTTCTTCGTGATCGCTATAATTTGTGCAGTTCATTACTGACATTTAATTAACTTATACATTTTAAATGCTTGAATAAATATGATCATTTTGCTTGAAATTGTATCTGTTATCTTAAGTTACTACTGCTGCACGACTCATCACAGTTTCTCATTTAGGCTACAACGACGTATTTGTAATGTGCATCTTTATTTTTTTTTATCTTTATCGATAATAAATGCATATTAATAAGCAATGTGATTTACATGTGTGTATTTTAGTTCAATGATGTTATACAGTGTTGTAGCCTCATTTTTTTGTATTTTCTGCATTTCCACACACACATAACAGCATCCACGCTTAACGCACATGATATCACAGCCTGACTAATAAAAACCACAAACAAATTATTATAATATATTATTTTATTTGAAACGAACGAGAAAAATTGAATGAGTTTAATCCAAGCATTTTATGATTTTTAGAATAGGCTATCTCTTCTTTGCATTCTTCTAAGGTGCTCCGCCTGCGCTTGCGGTGTTAATGCTTGTTGTTAGACCATTTAAACATGTTAATTACACAAATAAAATTTTGTATACGTTATTTCTAAGTGAAGCAACATATTTGCTGAACAAGATAAAGGTTAAGCATTTTAGAATGTTCCTGTCAAGGTTCGTCACTATAACAACAGTAGACTCATGGTGCATTGTTTTAAAAATCAAACAATCATTGTTTAAAATAACCACTTTTGTTATGTCGAAATCACGAGAAAATTAAGTCGTGATAACGAGAAAACAACTTTTGTTATGTCGTGATCACGAGAAAAATAAGTCGTGATAACGACAAAACGAGAAGGAGAAAAAAAAAATAATGCATGGCCGCTTAGAACTTCCGTATCATAGTCGTATTTAGATGAAATATAATATCTTGACATGATTATAAGGCTGTGCACAGTAAGTGCTTTCTGCGTACGTGTGGTTTCAGTTGTTCCTATAATTTCTCGTAAATGTAGAATAAATTTTAGTATGAAATTTTTGGTGAATCGTGGTTTGTTCTTAAAATCATTCGTACGCACATTTCATGCACAAATTAGTGCGTACGCATGCTTAGTGAATGAGACCCAATGTCACACTGCTGTTTTTTCCTGACTTTAGTCCGGCTACAGCGATCAGGAGAAAGGCATTTGGTCCGGTTTTGAAGAAGATGACTGCACTTGGTCTCCAGCCCTTCCTCATCTATCCAGCGGTGATTAAGCTACGGCACAAAGGAGAACAGAGAAGCTTCGATTCCCCTCAGAAAGCGGAGGATTTTATCAGTTCCATGTCTCAGCAGAAGTCCTATGCCGCCGCTCTTCGGGGGGACGACGGGGGAGCAGCGGCCGCTGTTTCTCCATTTTCACGGGAGGGGCGTGACGGCCGGGATGGACTTGGCCCTAGCTGCCCAGAAGGGGATGATAGCAGGATGAGCATGGATGCATGCTAAACCTATTGTTTGCGTTTTCTTCTCTTATACTGGGATATTGTCCTTATTTATCCGGTACAACGATCTCTTTGCTGGTAAGACTGACACTCCATTTTTCTGTTTTGGAGGGGACTAATGGAGAGTAGGTTTAATTAATAAAAAATATTTTTTTTTGGCTGTGTGAGCCTTTCGGGAGACATGTCTTGCGTTAGGGTGGATCGGTCACAACCTATCACTGTTTTTTGTTGCTCAGTCAGACCTATGTTCTCGGTAATGTGCGGTCTGAGTTGTTCTTTGTTTATGGTTGTCGGTTGTTCACATTTTTATGTTGTTTTTGTTTTTTACAGCAGACATTTATGCTTTTATCTATTTTACATTATTTCTAAAGGGATTTTTCATATAGGAGGTTTGGTATCTAAAATGCACATCAGTGTTTACGGGTTATTTACGGCTTCTTATTTTTATTTAAGTGCTTCTGTTTTTTGTTTTTTGCATTAATTGTGTACAATCTTGGGATTATGAATATTCAATGCATACTTTAAATATTTTATCACTGAATGTGAATGGTTTAAATTCTGCTGTTAAAAGAACCCGTGTATTAGAATATTTACACCATAAATCTATCTCCTGTGCCTTAATACAAGAGACACATTTAAAACAATCTGACGTGGCACGTTTCCAGAATAAGTATTACAAATTAATAGCTTTTTCCTGCGTTCAAAATAAAACTAAGGGGGTGCTTATCCTTGTTAACAGGAAGTTAAATTTAACAATTGAACACCTTGGTAGTGATGAGAAGGGTAGATTTGTTTTTATCCGATGCAAAATATATAATAATAGGTTAGCATTGGTCTCTATTTATGGTCCGAACGAGACAGACAGTGCATTCCTTACTCAGATTTCCAAAACTTTACTTGAGGAGATTGATTGCCCTCTAGTCGTGGGTGGTGATTTTAACGCTGTCATAAATCCTGCTTTAGATAAGTCTCAATCTGATACAACAGCCAATCCATCCTCTAAATTATTGAATAAATTTATCACTGAGCTCAACTTAATCGATTTATGGAGAATTCAGAACACTAAAGCTAAGGACTTCACTTTTTTTTCTAATAGACACAAGACTTTCTCTAGGATAGACTACATATTTCTCAGCCCATCTTTAATTTCATCTAATTCCTCTATATCTATATTACCAATTTTATTATCTGATCATTCTGCTATGTTGTGCAGTGTTCCTCTTTCCGATGTCAAAGCCAAGTCCCCTAGATGGCGCTTTAACATATCATTATTAAGTAATCAGACTTTCATTACCTCTCTAAAAGAATATATTAAGGACTTTCTTGAAATTAATATGCCCTCTGATGTGGATCCTCAAATACTGTGGGAAACGACTAAGTGTGCTATACGAGGTTTCTGTATATCTTTCTCCTCTACTCTTGCCAAAGCGAGAACTCACCAGTTTACACAATTAGAAAATAAAATCCAATCATTACAAAACCTACAAAAACAACATTTTACTGAGCAACAGGCTACACAGCTGTCCTCTTTAAAAGAAGAATATGATTTACTTTCACACTCAAAGGCAGAATTTATTTTACATAGGACTAGACAAAAATATTATTTTGAATCAGAGAGACCTAGTCATTTATTGGCCCTTAGGTTGAAAGAATGCGAGTCTAAGGCATATATTAGCGCAATAAAATCATCGGATGATCAGGTCACTACGAACCCTGTGGCAATTAATGACATATTTAAAGGTTTTTACACAAATCTGTATAAAGCCGAAACAGATTTTGATGAACCAATTTGTAAGCAGTATTTAGATAAATTGAAACTGCCTCGGATCTCACAGATGGATAAAGAATCTTTGGAGGCCCCATTAAGATTGGAGGAACTTCACGTCTCTCTAAAAAGCCTTCAAAAGGGCAAATCGCCGGGTCTAGATGGTCTCCCCCCTGAATTATATTTAGAAATTTGGGATTTGGTAGGGATACTTATGCTTAACTCATTTAATTTTGCAATTGAACATGGGGCATTTCATAGAGATCAAAAAACATCACTGATTTCATTACTTCTTAAAAAAGGGAAAGATCCATTAGATTGTTCCAGCTACAGACCGATTTCACTTATCCCATGTGATCTAAAAATCTATGCTAAAGCTTTTGCTTCTCGTTTGGAGAAGGTAATTCACAGTCTGATCAAGGAGGACCAAACTGGTTTCATCAAGGGGCGCAATGCATCTGACAATTTGCGTCGACTCCTTCATATTCTTGACTTTGCAGACTCCCACCCAACACCTTGTGCGGTCTTTTCACTTGATGCAGAAAAAGCCTTTGACAGGCTAGAGTGGGCAGTTCTGCAATGTTTCCGCTTCGGTGAACACTTCGTTTCTATGATTAAGACATTATACCACTCACCTGCAGCATCAGTCATAACTGGTAATATTATTTCCCCCTCATTCCCTTTACAGCGGGGAACGAGACAGGGGTGTCCACTTTCCCCCTTATTGTTTTGTCTATCTCTCGAACCCTTAGCACAAGCCATCAGGAAATCTGAAGTATCGATTAAGATTCATGACCATAATCATTGTATTTCATTATACGCTGATGATATTATTCTATATTTAGACCACTTTGATGTTTCAGTCTCTAGTGTAATTAAGGAATTTGATCATTTTAGTAGCCTATCAGGATATAAAATAAATTGGAGCAAATCTGCTTTAATGCCAATTAACAATGTTAAGGTTAATTTTTCTATTCCCTCATTTATCCCTATTAAGGAATCTTTCATCTATTTGGGCATTACCATATATAAAAACATTCATAAGATCGCCAGAGACAATTTCAATAACATTTTCGTTAAGGTCAAAAATGACATTCAAAGATGGAAGAATCTTAAAGTCTCTCTCCAAGGAAGAATCTCCACTGTTAAGATGAATTTGTTACCTCGATTTAATTTTTTTTTCTCTATGCTACCACTTTCTCCCCCTCCAGGTTACTTTAAGGAGATCAACTCCATAATTTCTAAGTTTATCTGGAATGATAAATGTCCCAGAATTAAACTCACCACATTACAACATCCTAATAGTGCAGGAGGACTGGCTGTACCAAATTTTGAATTATATTATTGGTCGTTCCAGCTTAAGGCCCTTCATAATTGGGTTGATCCTCAATCTACAGTTTCATGGAGGGTGATTGAAGCTGACAAGGTTAAACCAAATAGACTTCAAGATATTTTATTTACTGGCACAGGAAAAAAAGGGGATAATTATAAATTTGGTCCGGTTGTGGCTAACTCTATTAAAATCTGGAAAACGGTTGAACGTCGGATAGGTGGACCCTTCAAATTCTGTAACAGTACACCTTTATGGCACAATTTGAACTTTGTATGTGGAAATCGTCCATTTGTCCAACCCTCTTGGTCCTCTTTAGGTGTGAACACGTGCGGTGATATGTATGATAACCTGGGCCTCTGTTCATTTCAGGCATTGAGAGACAAATTTTGTCTACCAGCATCTGCATATTTTGTTTTTCTTCAATTACGTTCTGCTCTCAAAGCGTATGGCGTTCCTTGGTCTTCTTCCATTTCCTCTCATCCTATGCGGGACTGGACTGCACCATCTGCTGGTTGGCCATCTGTTTCCTTAATATATAATAAAATTATTGATTGTATTACAAAACCTCTTTCTATTAAAACTATTTGGAATAGGGAATTATCTGATCTTAATTTATCTGTCGACTGGGAGAGAGTGTGGTCTAATCTCAGCTTAACATCTAAAAATCTGGCTCATTGTCTTATTCACTTCAAAGTCATTCATAGAGCATACATAACTCCTTACAAAAGATTTAAAATGAAACTGCAGTCAAATTTGAACTGCCATATATGTAACACTACATCATCAGGCACTTTTCTGCATATGTTTTGGGAATGTCCTGTCGTCATCAGTCTATGGACACATGTAAACCTGGTTTTGTCATCATTACTGAGAATTGATTGGTCTGTTAACCCAAGTTTATGTCTTCTTAATGATGATTCTGATCTCTGTATTAGTTCAATGCAAAAGAGAATGTTGTTTGCTGGTTTTACAGCTGTGAAGAAGACAATAATTCAGAACTGGTTTACACCACACATGTGTAGAGAGGCATATTGGATCCATAGCCTCCTGCAAATTGTCTCATGTGAGTGTACAACGGCGCGAGTCGGTGGGGCCAGGCCTTCAACCATTGAGGCTTGGCAGTGTTTTTTACTGAATGTACGTGATTATTTAAAGGAGTGACTTTTGTGTTCTTGTTGTCCTTCCCTCTCTCCCTCCCTTTTGATTGAACTTTTAGATGTTGAGTATATGTCTGCTGTTTTGTTTTGTTTTATTTTGGATATTATGTTGTGTTGTTTGTAAAAAATGAAAATAAAAAAATTGTTGATAACAAAAAAAATAACTCAACACACAGCCATTAATGTCTAAACTGCTGGCCACAAAAGTGAGTACACCCCTAAGTGAAAGGGCCTGTTTACACCTAGTCACTTCATGCGTTTTCTCTGATCGGATATCTATCTGATTTGTTAAAACGTTTCCATTTACACTTGGTCACATAAAGGTGTCTTCGAAAGACGGATAAAAATCCGTTCTTCAATTCCTGCGCCATATGCAAATTTAACTGAGTTCACGTCAATGAAAGCAATAGATCAGGGGTGTCCAAACTACGGCCCGCGGGCCAACTGCGGCCCGCGGTCCAGTTTTTATTGGCCCGCAGCAAATTCTGAAAATATAATTGAATATGGCCCACACAAGAACCTCGAGCTCAACACTGTTGCACTTCTCAGTTTCAACACTAGATGGAGCCAGCCATGGAAACGGTGCTTCTCAACCGTTACCAGGTAACCGCTACTAAACAAAATTAAGCAAAGAAAAACTTTTACCGCGAGTCAGCAGAAATGGCAGCACCCAAGAAACGAAAAATAACAAGTGAGTGTAGAAGATTTCAAACACGGTGGGAAAGTGAATATTTTTTCAAAGAAATCAACGGAAAGTGTGTCTGTTTGATTTGCAATGAAGATGTTGCTGTGATGAAAGACTATAATATCCGTCGGCACTATGAAACCAAACATCAGAGCTACACATCGTACACCGGTGCTGAACGAACACAGAAAGTCAAGCAAATGGCAGCTAGCCTGCAAGCTCAACAACAGTTTTTTTTTCGTGCTAACAAAATACAGGAAAACGCCACAACAGCAAGCTATGAAGTCGCTAAACTTATTGCCCAGCACGGCAAACCGTTCTCAGACGTTGGTTTCATAAAGCAGTGCCTCATCAAAGTCACAGAAATAATGTGCCCAGAGAAAGTGCAGGATTTCAACAACGTGAGCTTATCCAGAAATACAGTGGTGCGGAGAATCGAGGACTTGTCAGCTAACTTGAAACTTCAGCTGAGAGACAAAGCTTGTGCTTTTGATTTTTACTCGATAGCATGCGATGAGAGCACAGATGCTACAGACACCGCACAGCTGTTAATTTTTTTGCGGGGAGTAGATGATAATTTTTGCTGTACGGAGGAGCTGCTTGATATGGTGAGCCTAAAAGGCACAACGACGGGTAGAGATATTTTTGAAGCTGTGTCAGAGGCGGTTGAAAAGATGGGGCTTAAATGGGACAAGCTCTGTGGAGTAACAACGGATGGAGCTCCGGCCATGACGGGTGATTGCAAAGGAATGGCATCGATGGTGTGCGCCAAGGTAAAAGTGAGCGGAGGTGAGGCTGTTAGGATGCACTGTATAATCCACCAAGAAGCACTGTGTGCCAAGACTGTCCAGCTGGGCGATGTGATGAACACTGTTGTAAAAACTGTCAACATAATTCGAGCTAGAGGACTGTACCACAGAGAATTTCAAGCTTTCCTTTCTGATGTGGATGCTGAATACGGGGATGTACTCTACCACTCTGAGGTGCGCTGGCTGAGCCGCGGCTACGTGCTGCAGCGGTTTTATTCGCTGAGATCAGAAATCGATCAGTTTATGAAAGAGAAGGGCCGACCTCTTCATGAACTGAGTGACCCTCTGTGGCTGGCTGACCTGGCATTTTTAGTTGATCTTACTCATCATCTGAATACACTGAACAAGAACCTACAAGGCAAAGAACAGCTGGTGCCACACCTGTATGCGCACATGAAAGCCTTCTGTGTAAAGCTCCGCCTGTTTGAGACACAACTACGAAGCTTTAATGCTGCACACTTCCCTGCGCTGTCTGAAATCAAGTCTGCTTTTCCAAAGGCCGACCTTTCTGCTAAAAAGGAGAAATATGCGTCTGTGATTGCATCTCTCGTGACAGAATTCAACCAGCGTTTCCAAGATTTTTCTGTCATTGAAAAACAAATCAAGCTGTTCTCTACCCCCTTCCTGGTGGATGCAGAAGAAGTAGAAGAGAGTCTGCAGTTAGAACTGATTGAAATGCAATGTGATGATTCTCTGAAGAGTCAACATCAGCTTCTCTCCCTCCCTGACTTCTATCAGAGTTTGGATAGTGCAAAGTTTCCTCTGATGAGATGCCACGCAAAAAGAATGATGAGCCTGTTCGGCTCAACGTACATATGTGAACAAACATTTTCTCTGTTAAATCAGAACAAAAGCAGACTGAGAACCAGAATGGCTGATAGCCATCTCTGTGAAGTCCTTCGTGTCTCAACCACCAAACTTTCTCCTGACATGTCAGCCATCCTTCAATCCAAAGGACAGCATCACTGCTCCCACTGAGTGTACACTGTAATGTTCTTCACATTATAGGTGAGTTAGAAATAGGCTACACTGTCACGACCCCCTGTGCCACCTGCAGGCCTGTCGTTCCAGTGCACGGGCAGGGTTGAGCTTGCAGTTCCAGTTATTAACCTGACTCTTTGCAAACACACACAACTGACCTCCTAGACAATTTTGACTTTAATAATAAACAGTTCTTTATTTAAAACCTAAACTGTTTGTTCGTGTTCCTTTTTATGTTGAGACCTTGAGTAACAAGCCAGGTCGTAAAAACACAGTATTCATGTGTCAATATGTCACCTCTAGTGTGTGGCCCGGCCCTTTGTTTATTTTTCTGTATTTGGCCCTCACTAAAAAAAGTTTGGACACCCCTGCAATAGATATTCGCTGCATTTTATTCATTATCAGCTCATTTCAATATCAGAGACCTCAACAGGAGAGAGCGCGGCATCAGCACTGGAAAGATAGATTAGTCTCACTACTTTTAATGAAGATGATTGTGTGTTGAGCGTCTGCGACTTACTTTCAGTTTCATTCACGGCAGTTTGCGCGTCGGTTTGCTGGAGTGATACTCAGCTACTCATCCGTGGTGACGCTTGTTGCATTAGCGCTGTCATATCTGACTATAACATGCCATATAGCCTATAAAACGCTCTCACACGTTTATTATTTTAATATTTTGCGAGGAGTAAAATTAGCATATGTGGTTTCAACAACCAGATGCATTTACACTTGTCCAGTTTTGTCTGGAATGCGGCCCAGACCACCTCCTGAGGTGGTTTGAGCGATCGTATATATATCCGTCTCGAATGCGTTTCGGAGGGCATTTACACCTGGTCTTTTCAGGATCGGATAGCTAAACGATCAGAAAAAACGCATGAAGTGACCAGGTGTAAACAGCCCCAAAATGTCCAAATTGGGCCCAATTAGCCATTTTCTCTCCCCGGTGTCATGTGACTTGTTAGTGTTATAAGGTCTCGGTTGTGAATGGGGAGCAGGTGTGTTAAATTTGGTGTTATCGCTCTCACTCTCTCATACTGGTCACTGGAAGTTCAACATGGCACCTCATGGCAAGAGGATCTGAAAAAACTCTGAGGATCTGAAAAAAGAATTGTTGCTAAGTTTGCCAAGCCCCTGAAACTGAGCTGCAGCACGGTGGCCAAGACCATACAGCGGTTTAATAGGACAGGTTCCACTCAGAACAGGCCTCGCCATGGTTGACCAAAGAGTCATTTTTCATGTTCAACACCACAGTGACAGCAGAGGCCACTATAAACAACAAAATATGCTAGGGCTGGGTAAAAAAAAATAGATTTCTCGATTTTAATAGATTCTCATTTTTATGAACCAATATCGATTATTAAATCCCAATCGATACTGTTTTCAGTTGATGAATGAACAGAGAGTGCACTTTCCATCCAATAAATCACGTTGTTACTTTTGATATGAAACAAAGTCTCAGATTTCAAATTCTGTGAATTTTATTAGGAAATTCAAGCAATAAATACCGTTTTGGCGCTCTTTAATGTGGTCTGATAGATCGCTGTAGCTAAACTGATCCAAGAGCAAAAGACTCGTAACGCCCATTTCACACCGCAAGCATGAGCGGCAAATAAAGTGACAGCACACTTTTGATGGACAAAATAAATATGATTTCACACAAAAACTGCTATAAACGCACAGAACAAGCATAAAATGCACAGAATACGCATGTCTAGTGTGTTTAACAAGAATTGTTGTCAAAAGAAAATTAAGAATCCAAAATATGTAGGCTACAGAAGATATAAACGTGTTTTTAATTATTCAGTTTGGGTGCAAGTATGGTGTATTGAAAAAAAAAGCCAGAAAATATGACAAACTTCTAGAGCTGATTCACCGCAGAATTTAATGTCTTTTGCTTTGGAACCGCTGCGGCCGTCACGCTCTACAAACGCTTCCGGTGTGAATACTCTCGCGAGTTTGCAGCTGCAGCAACGCTGTTCTCATCATAAATAAATAAATCCATAAACCTATATGCTCGTCCTGTAGGTTCATTATTAAAAATGAAAATGAGAACAAAAATAGAAGCAATTAAATGTGTTATTATAACTAAAATATGATAATTACAATGACGGGTACTAATAGATTATGACAGAATTTTTACGACCCTGTCTGTCAAAGTGACGGAAAATGTTAAAGTCTAACGCAACCTCTGAGATATATATATATATATATATATATATATATATATATATATAGATAAAATTGTATTTATTTATTTCAGAAATACTGTGTTGTGTATGTTTTTCTGCTAAATTCATTCTGGTAAATATTTTTTTTCTGGTAAGTATTCCTTAAAAAATTATGTTTTAGTAATATTTTAATAAGTAATATATTTCAGTCACAGTTTCTTCAAGTTACTTTTATTCTTACACATTGCTGTGAAGACCTTTAAGTTCCTGTTTGTGTATGATATGATGATAGTTTTTTTTGTTTGTTTGTTTCAAAAGAAAAAGTTAAATGTTCATGAAATGATTCTCAGATCAGTTCCAGAGATTATGTTCATGACTTCATGTATTCATATATTGAAGCAGCAGAGGCTGAAAACTGCGAGCGTCACACGCACTTCAGTATATGTGTAGTAAACAAAACCATTCATTCACACAGAGACATGCAGAACATGCAGGATTCACATGTAAAATGTTTAGGTTTTTTTGGGGGGGGGGTTAATATTTACAGACACTAGTTCATATCATGTTTTGTTTTAAGTATAATGACCTACTTTTGATTTATCCATCCAAAATTTGGCAAATTCCGTGACATTCCATGTTATACAGTAAATTCTGTTTTTATGACTGGATTCCACATCACGGAAATCATAGGGCCCTATTTTACTTTTCTACTGTCCATATCTTTGTGATTCTTTTCAGTTCCTTCCCCTTCCAAGCAATATTTTTATATTTTTTTGCAGTATGTCACCATGGAAGATTCAAATATACAGTTTAGCACTTGTTATGCAAAAATATTTTGCTGCTCATTGCCATACTTGACCAGTCAGTATCAAATATTTTGGAAAACAACATACTCAGAAAGGAAAAAAAAAAGTTACATTTTACCTTTAGGTGTAAAGGTCTTTCCACTCTGAGCGCGATGTGAAAAAGCAAGGCGAATCGCCCACAAATGTTGCTTTCACACCGAGTGCGAAACGAATGTTCGCCTTCTGCTAATTCACGCCTGTACGCTAGGGGGTGCCGACCAACAATGTATTTTTCCTCAGATATGTATCTCGTATGTGGATTTAACATCTAAATTAATTTAAACAAAGTTTGGTTCTACACCAGAAACACAAACTATCTATAATGCTTACAAGAATAGGCTACATCCTAAAATATAATTAGAAGTACAATTAGCATCAAGCTACACTTGAAAATGTATTTAATTATTAATGTATTTGTCAGTCCTCTGTCTTGTGTGTCATGTGTTCCCGCCTCTTGTGTCCTTATTTGGTTTGTTTCCTGTCCTTGTTAAGTGTGATCATTAGTTAATTCTTGTCCAGCTGTGTTTGTCTCGTTATCTATGATTTACCTGTGTATTTATAGTCCTGTCTGTTCAGTTTGATTTCGTTTGGTCTACTCGTTACTCCCCGGTGTTTCTGTGAGTCTGCCTAGCCTTGTCTTGCCCGGATGTCTTCATTAAAGATTATTATTTTGAGTTTAATCCTCGTCTGCCTGTTCCTCGTTTCTCCCTGCTGTGTGCACCGTGACCGTATTTGCTTACCCACTTTAAACCATCATCGAGTGCTTGTAATAACTTCCGATTGTGATTTATAGTTGATTTTGATTCTATAATAAGCAGACATGCACTCTTTGTATGTTTAATAACGCTACACTGCTACTATTTGCTGCATACAAAACATGTATAATTACAATCTATTTGTTTTCATATTTCATGTGTAGAAAAATGTTTCACACTTTTTTTATTTCGGAAGATCTAGAGAGTGAACGTGCTCTGACTCATAACACTCGCGCACGTGGAAGAAAACGGACGGTGCTCTAGAGATCACATGATTCAGTGGAAAATTATTAGAAATGTTATTCTGTATGAAGAACATGAGAATAAATCTGTTCTCAAATACCAACGATAACAAGAACTCAGCATCCACTCTCTTATCCGGGATACTCTTCTTCTGTGTTTGTTTACACTGGTTTTCGAAACAGCGACATCATTCTCACCCTTTTGTGCAACAGCAGCTGCTCCGGTCACGTTGTCCTAGCTCAAATCTTATTGGACAGCCCGTGTTTTCGCTTTGCAAAACTGAAAAGATTTGTCGGACTGGACAAAAAAAAAAACATTTGCATTTTCGGTGCGCAAATGTTCGCGGTTTATGTGGAAGCATCCATAGGAAGCTGTTGTTTTATTCCAGTGCGTCATCGCGTCTGAAATTCGTTTTGCTTATTCACGCTCAGTGTGGAAGGGCCTCTACTCAGATATTGACTGCAATGCCTATTTGCACCTTATCTATCTCTCAAGTTTGATATTAGTACTTTAGGGATGGTGTGAAGTGTGCCATTTCATATGTTCCAACAGTAGTACAACACATCATTTGCTCAAAAAATTCCCTTTAAGAGCTGCATTTTCACCCCAGGAGTTGCAACCTATCACTAAAATAGCTCCTACTTAAATAGACTGAACGGATTATTTATATTTCGAGAATGTACTCTTAAATATGTTCAAGGACATTTGGCAATGTGAGGAGGCTGGCGTCCCTGGCCATCTGGTTAGTGGGCACCCTCCCCCAACCCCTTCTACTCTTGCCCCGCGTTACAGACCCCCGCGTTTCAATCCACTTCAGTGTTCCAGCTACCTGGCAGCCGTCTCCCTCAGACCTTGCCAACAGATGGCTCTGCAGCAGGTAATAATGACCCAAGACAAACTCTTAAATTGATTATGCCATCGTTAGGGCATAAATACAAAGTATCGGCCCTGCAGAGTGGAAAGATGGCTCAGAGTCAACAGGCACTCGCATCAGAGGCAGATACTGATTCTGAATTGCACAAGATGGGATGGGGGGGATGGGGGGATGGGGGGGGGTGTTGCAACTCCCGTTGGGGTGTGGAGTTGCAATGGACCTATTGAGTAACCCAGTAAGGGAATAATTAGTATAATAATTAGTGGGGGGGGGGGCCCCTGAATAACTAATTAGTGTGGGGGGGGTGGCCCCCTGAATAACCAATAAGTGCCTCTTGCCACTCAGTGAGTTTCTACTTGGTTAAAAATCTGGGCTTGTAGCCAAAAGATTGTTAGTTTGAACCCAACAAGGAGCAACCCAAGGTTTCTCCAGGGGGATTGAACTGTAAGTTAGTTTGGGGGGAAGTCAGTTACCATAACCATTTCAGGGATGTCCAATCCTGCTCCTGGAGTGCCACTATGTATACTGCAGAAATTAGCTCCTATCCTAAGTAAACACACTGGAACCACTGGAACCAGCAAGGTCTTCAGGCTATTCTGCAAGACACTGGCCTTCAAGGAACAGGATTGGACATCCTTGGAGCTAGCAAAAGACTGGTTTAGTTGCTGCAAAGCTACCAAATGACCACTAATCTCACTCCATTTCCTAGCAAAGAGGCTTACTTGAAAATTTCACTTAAAAACAAGGCATACAGCTCTCCACTCCAAAGAATTGTCAATAGGGTTCGGTATTTGCATAACTACTCTGTATTACAAAACAATGACAAATACTTTGTGGTATGAGAGGGCCCTGTAGGGAACAGACAGCTTTTCTTTATCACTCCTCTAAAGCCTCTCGTGTCACAGTTCTCTCACTATTCATACTCTTAGAGATTGAGAATGATACAGGGGACGGTCATATTTCAGAGCACTAAACATGTCTTTAATCACGGGGAGAGTCCTTCTGCTTGGAAAGCCATGATTTGAAGCTCCAGTGTCAGGTGCAGTGATAGCTGATACTCCTCTCTGGGTGAAGAGTTGGATCATTTAGAGAAATCTATATTCTCTGGCCATTCATTTTGCTGCAGGAATGAAGCCTTTCCCCAGAGGGAGAAAGAGAGAGCTCTCTCAGCAAATAGTCCCCCTGCAGCCACTTCCTGCGTACGAACCACCTTGGAGTATTTATCTCCTTCTGAAGGAAATGTTTGCATGGGTGTCATAAGTAACCTGACAACATAACCTTTAGCACATATTTCTTTTCGACCTGTAAAATATTTGCTAGTCTAGTGAAAATTTTACATTTTAAGTTGCGCTGGTCAATATGGCTTCTTGGACGTATACTGACACCTAGTGCTGTGGATATAGCATCATGCAAAACCAATTGCTTTCAAATGGCTTTGTACTGTAGATATCTGCTATGTGCAACTAGCCAAAATTAATCTAAATAGCTGTCCTCACGAGGAGAACCACTCCATGTAAAATAAAACAGCTTTTATTAAGCTGCTGATCTGATTCAACTGTTCATCTCATGGGAGTGCATATGATTTAAAAAATATTTTTCAAAAGTAATATTTTTGTTATGTAAAATGTTTTTTTAGTCAGGACAAAATGACTGAGTGCACCTTTCGAAAGAAAATAGAAAACTAAAAATGACATATCCGTAAGATATAAAAAGCTTTTTGTGAGTATCTTTAAGGAGAACATCTCTTATTGCCTTCAATCCTGAGCAGAGGGATGTTCTCCTATCTGTTCCAAGGTTCTCTTTGAAATTAAGTGGTAGGGGTCATCTCAAGTGGCCTTTCCCACTACAGGCTCTGTGTCTGTAACATATAGTTTCTTATTTTACTTCAACTTTCACTAACTACAAAACTTTGTCTTGGCGAGATCCTCACTTTCACACTAGATATATTCAACAACAATAACAACAAAAAATCAGTGAGGAACCATATCCTCTTTATTAATTAATCCTGACAAACACTTAATCTCTATCTTTTTCCTTAATTCCCCCAAGGTCTAAATACGATACTGGGGTGGCAATGAACCCATGTTGTGCAAATGAAAGACGGCAGTGGGAATAAAGAACTGCCATGGGGCTCCACTGACCTTGCGTTTATTCAGAAGTACATAATGCAATAATCACCTCCACACATGTGATAGATTTTAGCCACCTCGCTCCATTAATCATCAGCCGCGGATGGGAATAAATTGAATTAGCACTACGAAAAGCTCACTTCTCTCAACTGTAAGCAATAAAAAAAACAATTAGTGTGTTTGAAAATGAGCTTGAATCTAATGCAGTTGATTAACAGATTAATAAATATTTGATCTCAGCAACCAACAGCTACTTGGTTTGATGTATCAACGTAGCTGTTTTATAATTAACCTCTATGCTGTGATTAATGTGGATGTGATGAATAACATAGCTTTACATTGTTCTAATGTACAGTTATGGTGTAATTAGAGATTACTTGTGACTAATTCTAAAAATATTATAGCATGAAATAATGTTTCTGTCCTATAAAATAGGTGCAGACATCAGGGCATTACTGTCAAGTAAAATACAGTACGAGAGAAGGTAATCACATAAGCCACGAGATGGATGAGACACAAGAACAAGAGCTGTAATTACTTGGTAATTATTAACTAATAATTACAAAAAAGTGTAAAACCTATGGTTGTAAACATGAAATGGACATCACCTAACAGTGTTTATTTCATTTCAGACCCAAAGCTTTTGCATTTGAAAATAGAGAGCATCCGTCTCAATGAGCTGTGGACATAGAGAGAAAACCATAGTATTTAATTTCATGGCTCCTTAACTTTCATACAGTTAATTTTCCCAGCACCTTGCCATGTATATTCCTACTCTTTGTGTGGAATTTCAAAAGAATTTATGAGAAATTTAAAGCACAGCAAGAGACAACAAGTTAATTTTGCAGTAGACAAGATTAGTGGGATTTGGTTCTCAGAGCATAAATTTACATCACAATATAATCCCAATCCCTCAAACTGTCAATGGGAAAAATGACTAATAAATAATGAATTAAAATGACTTGTGCCCAAACCAAGGCCTCCAAAGAGTGAAAAAACAAAAGTAATCTGCTGCAATACATGAGGTGGGACAAATGCAATAAACAGTGGGCTTCACTGCTAAAGTTTTGCCGTGTACAGTTTAGGTTAGTCAAATTTTCTCTGAATCTGGCACTAAGATGACTGCAGATTGCTTAATCTATTTGTGATCATATCAAAACAAGTGGAACAAAGTTGTAACTGCAAGCTGTACATTTTCAGATGTGACAATAAGATCCCAGATGCAGAACTTTTTACAGCAGGAGAAAGAAATGACCGTACTCTAAAGACTGTTTCAGTGAGAAAATGAAAGAAAAAGGAACATATAAAGAAGGTACAGATGATAATAAAAGCAATAAATACTGCAGTTGTGCACACTATATCTTCCGGCCACAACCCACATGCATTACTGAGTTCAATCTTTGGATATTAAAATGTTTTGCAGACGGTCAGTTGAGCTATTACTGTCTTCTGTCAACCATACCAATCAGAGAATGGCAATTTCTCCATAAAGAAATTTAAATCAGACCTGGTGACAGTTATAACTGTTTATTTGTTTGAGAGCATTCAATTCAAAAAGCATTTTAAAAAAGTACAGGCAGGCAAAAAAAATTATGTTTACATTGTAATTGTTTAGGTTTCAGATGCTTAGTTCACACAAAAAATTACTCTTACCCTCATGTTGTTCCAAACCCATAAGACCTTTTTTGATGAAATCCGAGAGCTTTTTGACCCTGCATAGACAGCAACGCAAATGGCACGTTCAAGGCCCAGAAATGTAGTAAGGACACCATTAAAATAGTCCATGTGACATCAGTGGTTCAACTTTAATTTTATGAAGCTACGATAATACTATTTGTACGCAAAGAAAAACAACAATCAAAACTAAATAAAGTATAAATAGATAGCAAACTAAATAATCCTTCCTAGCAGCAAGTTAAAATCTAAACAACAGAAATAGGAACAAAATATTAAGCAAACACTTGCACGTTACCACCTTCTCTGTTGCTTAGAGTCCAAATACTGCAAATGAAGCATACGTGTTCTACAGCCATGGTCAAAATTATTGGCACCCTTGGTAAATATGATCAAAGAAGGCTCTGAAAATAAACCTGCATTATTAATCCTTTTGATCTTTTATTTTTTTTTTTAAATAAAAAAAATCTAACCTTTCATTGAACTAAAACAATTGAAAATGGGGGTAAATCTCATTATGAAATAAATGTTATTCTCAAATACACGTTGGACACAATTATTGGTACCCCTAGAAATTCTTATGAGTAAAATATCTCTGAAGTATATTCCCATTCATATTTACAATTTTGAGCACTCTAGGGGGATTATGAACATGAAATTATCCAGCCATGGCTTCCTGTTTCACAGAAATATAAATAGGAGGGAAAACAAAGTCCAAATTCCCTTAATCATCCATCACAATGAGAAAAGCCAAAGAATATATTTCTGATGTGCAGCAAAAGATAAGTGAGCTTCACAAATTAGTGAAGTGGCTTTAAGAAAAGAGCTAGAGCAGTGAAAATTCCCATGTCCACCATCAGGGCAATAATTAAGAATTTCCAATCAACAGAAAATGTTATGAATCTGCCTGGAAGAGGACGTGTGTCTATATCGTCCTAATGCACGGTGAGGAGGAGAATTTGAGTGGCCAAAGACTCTTCAAGGACCACAGCTGGAGAATTGTAGAGAAAGGTTGAGTTTCGGGGTCAGAAAACCTTAAAAAAAAAGTCAAACAGCCCCTAAATCACCACATGTTGTTCGGGAGGGTCTCAAGAAAAATTCTCCTCACTCATCCAAAAACAATCTCCAGCATATTCAGTTGTCAGACACGACTGGAACTTCAAATGGGACTGGCTTCTATGGTCAGATGAAACTAAAAAAATAGCTTTTTAGCAGCAAACACTCAAGATGGGTTTTGGTGCATAAAAAGTACCCCATGTGTACAATGAAATATACTGCTGTATTTGTAATGTTGTGGGCCTATATTTCTGCTGGAGGTCCTGGACATCTTGTTTAGATACATGGCATCATGGATTCTATCAAATACCAACAGATAAAAAATCAACAAGTGACTGACTCTGTTAGAAATATTATAATGGGCCATGTTTGGATCTTCCAACCGGACAATAATCCAAACAAAAACCTCAAAAACAACACAAAAATGTGTCACTGGGCACAAAACCAAGCTTCTGCTATGGCCATTCCAGTCCTCTGACCTGAACCCTGTAGAAAATGAGTGAGGTGAACTCAAGAGAAGAAACACCATCATGGAGCTGTGAATCTGAAGGATCTGGAGAGAATCTGGATGAAGGAATTGTCTCTGATATCTTGTCAGGTGTTCTCTAACCTCATCAGGCATTATAAGAGAAAATTTAGAGCTGTTAAACTGGCAAATGGAGGTTTCAAAAAGTATTGAATAAAAGGGTGCCGATAATTGTTGCCAATGTGTATTAGAGAAAAACATTTATTTCATAATGATATTTCCTCTCATTTTAAATTCTTGTTCTCCAATGAAAGGTTAGATTTTTGTGAATTTTTTAAATAAAAGATCAAAAGGATTAACAATGCAGATTAATTTTCACAGCCTTCTTTGATCATATTTACCAAGGGTACCAATAATTCTGACCACGACTGTATGTACAGGACAGGCTAGGAATTGTGGATCTATATATTATGGGAAAAAAGTCCCCTAGAATGTACTTTTGAAGGTAATCTACATGTCTCAAAAGAGGTGATGTGGTCACATGAGGGGGGCTTATAAATTGGTTCGCTATCACCAGGCTGCAATGCTCAAATGGGTCACTGAAAGAGACCAGAGCTCTGCGTGGCAGCAGTAGGAGGTTTGAAATGGTGTACATGCCAGTCGACAGCAAAAAGGACAGCGTATACAGTACTGCAGCGCTGTGGTCTGGGGGTAGATTGCGATCTGAGGTGTACGCCCCAGGTATGGGAAAAGTGGAGCGTGATGTTTATAATACCTGACTGAAGCAGCCGTGGCTAAGAGACTTTCACGGTTGTCTGCCTACAGCTGAGACCTCATGTCTGATATTCAACCACGGCCTGATGCTGAGAAGTTGAGAAGTAAAAAAAAAAAAAAATGGCTGGCTGACTTAAAGGGCAAAAACAGGATTTTCTACTGTTTTACACAGAATAAAGTGACAATGGTTTGTAGCCAGCTATGAGATCACACAGGTCTGGACCTACATTTTTCATGTTCAAAAATAAAATTTGTTCTCTAAATTACTAATCTGCTGTTTAAAACTCCTCATATGAGTGTCTGTAAGTATAATTCAATTTAGACAGTTTGCAAGAATGTTTAGCGAAAACGATCGCTGTGAGATGCTGCTGTCACGGTGCACACAGCAGGGAGGATACAGGGAACACGGAGATGAGGAGTAAACTCAAACAATAGTCTTTAATGTTGACAAGGCAAGGCTGACAGACAGGAAACACCGGGAGTAACGAGTAGACCAGACAAAATGGAACTCAAAAGACAGGAACTAAATACACAGGGTAATTAACACAATCACATAAACACACCTGGACACAAATTAACTAATAATCACATGAAACAAGGACAGGAAACAAACCAAATATGGACACATGAGGAGGGAACACAAGACACACACGACAGAGGACTGACATAACTCCCCCCTCCCGGAAGGCGTGTCCCACGCCGTAACAGTTCCACCGGGGAGGGGGGGTGGGCGCTCTGGAGGCCCCTCAGGACAGACACGGACAGGAACACAGGACGGGGACCTCCAGAGCGGAACAGACAGACAAAGGAGACCATGGTGGAGCTGGGAGCTCAGGAGGCCATGGCGGTGCAGGGAGCTCAGGAGGCCATGGCGGAGCTAGGGGCTCAGGAGGCCATGGCAGGGAGCTCAGGAGGCCATGGCAGGTGGTCCTTGTGGAGCTGGGAGCTCAGGAGGCCATGGCGGTGCAGGGAGCTCAGGAGGCCATGGCAGTGCAGGGAGCTCAGGAGGCCATGGCAGGTGGTCCTTGTGGCCGTGGCCTCAGTCCGGCCCCTACAGCCGAATCCCTTTTACCCCCCAAAAAAATTTCCCTGGGGAAGTTAGGGGGTATCAGGAGCCCTCCGGGGCTAGACACAGATAAACAGGACAGTACAGGACAAGACAGGAAAGCCCTCCAGGGTCAGACAAACAGGACAGGACATCCCACAGGAGCCAGAAGCCCTCCAGGGCTGGCTTGGAAGCTGAGGCTTCCTCTGGGCATGACGAGGAGTCAGGGGCCCTTACAGGGTCCCTCAGCAACCGCTTCCATCTCTACGACAGGGAGGCAGGCGGCTGAAATGGCCTCCGCGGCCACAAAACAGGGAGCCGCCTGCCCCAGACGAGTCTCCATGGACAAGACATGACAAGACTTGATTAAAATGTTCCTGTGGGCACAACAAGACAAACAGGGCACTCCTGGCCGTGACGTGTGGACTCAATCCACGGGGATAGGGTTAGTGGCGGGCATTGAGTCAGAGGCGGGCCGACGGGCATTGAGTCAGAGGCGGGCCGGTGGCATGATCTCGCGCGAACGGCGGGCCTGGGGGAGCGGCAACCCAGGAACTAGAGAACCAGCCGGCGGGCTTGGGATAGCCACAGCTGGTGGTGGGCATGAGGACTCGCTTGCCGCGAGAGACAAAACACAGGAACAAATAAAAACTAGAAAAAACGAACAAGACAAAACGAGGTGAAGGGGTGCCGCTTATGGTTAGGTCTGGTCTTCTGTCACGGTGCACAAAGCACGGAGGATACAGGGAACACAGAGACGAGGAGTAAACTCAAACAATAGTCTTTAATGTTGACAAGGCAAGGCTGACAGACAGGAAACACCGGGAGTAACGAGTAGACCAGACCAAATGGAATTCAAAAGACAGGAACTAAATACACAGGGTAATTAACACATAATCACATAAACACACCTGGACACAAATTAACTAATAATCACATGAAACAAGGACAGGAAACAAACCAAATATGGACACATGAGGCGGGAACACAAGACACACACGACAGAGGACAGACAGCTGCCAGACTGAACGAGGCTTCTGATTTGCGAGTAAGCGTTTTTGAACTGGTCTTTTCTACTTAATTGGTCACTTTAGCAAGTAAAAAAAAAAAAGGGAAGTTGCAGTTTAGGGTTAGCGATATCTTTATCTTATTTTATTTACAAAAGATTTCAACTAATTTCGGGTAAGCTTTTTAATTTATTTTTCATTTTTTCATTGCATGTATTCAAACAGCACTGCACGAGTTCGCGGCGCCAGGGTTCAAAGTCCAAAGCGTGAGAAAAATCTGCACTTACTGTTGTTCTGTAAAGTAAAATAAAAACAAATAAGACAATAATAATGATAATAATAATTGCCTTACAACAGCTCTATACATTTATTATAACATTCACACATAGTGTTCAAATTGGGATCTGTAATATATTCTAACGTTTTAAAAGAAGTCTCTTCTGCTCAGCAAGGCTGCATTTATTTGTACAGTAAAAAATACATGCCTGATTCAAGAAGGGGGTCTCAAAAATGGCCAAAAATATTATTTTAGTAACTTATTAATTTTAAGTTAAATTGTGCTTTGTTGGTATAATATCTGATAGAATGTAAAAAAAAATCAGTTTTAAGTAAATATTTTTAAATTGTTGTTTTGTAATTGATTCTGTTTATTTGAAAAGCAGCAAAGCCAAATTTGGCTATTTAATTTATGCAATGGTAAAAAAAAATGGCAAAATAGGCCGACTGTCACGGTGCACACAGCAGGGAGGAAGCAGGAACACGCAGACGAGGAGGTAACTCAAAATAGTAGTCTTTATTGACGACATCAAGATAAGGTAGACACACAGGAACAACGGGAGTAACGAGTAGACCAGACGACATGGAACTCAACAGACAGGACTTAAATACACCGGATAATAAACACAATCACACACACACCTGGAACCGAATTAACTCATAATGACATGAATCGAGGACAGGAAACAAACCAAATATGGAAACAGGAGGCGGGAACACAAGACACACATGACAGAGGTCTGACACCTACATGGGGAAAAAAATGTGAAAAACCATGTTTGGTATTCGGCCTTCAGCCCAGTGTTTAATTTTGTTCGGCTTCGGCCAAGAATTTTCATTTCGGTGCATCCCTAATAGCAATATCTGGCAACGCTGCAATGATTTCCGGCACTTAAACTGACAGTAATCAAAAGAGCCCATGGACATGTTATTGCTGACAGGATACCACATTCGGTAAGGCAAAAAAAATCATAATATTATCTGTCAGAAACTTAATAAACGCCATCAAAACAGTAGCATATAAAACTAGTGCAGAGATCTGTAGAACAAGTAGGTTACAGAATGAAAAAAAAAGAATGCACATACTAGCCATGAAGAAGTCTATGCTATTTCACTGAGTACTGTAGTTAAATTTTCATAAAGTCATGCTCATTAACAACATTCATAAGAGCACTAGACAAAATGATTGTCTATATAGCAATGGTTATTTCTGAAAACTATAACTGTTATAGGCCTATGTATTGTCGAAGAAATAATAAACAACTGATAAAATGATACACCCCTAACCAATTGTAATGGTGCAATATGATATAATTTAACAATGCTCATTCCTCCAAAACAGAGAAAACATCTTTCACAAACATCTATATGTCTGTCTCTTTTAAAGTGTTTAGTGTAGCCTACATAATGAGCTGTATGTGGGGTTATTATAGCACAAATCTTAACCCCACCCAGACCTGGCTACGGCCATGTTTGGAACTACATGAAGCTGAGAAAACGATGCTAGAATTTTCATTTTTAGATGAAAAATCATTTTAACATTAGTTATTGGACAATTTTTGTGGTTTGGATTATATTTTTTATGCTTTCTGATAGTGTCAAACGTCTACAAAAACCAAATGCATCTAGCGATACCTACAGCTCTGTGTGATCTTTAAGTCCTAATCATCTTTAAGTCCTATCTTATTCCTCAGATCTAGTAGTGGCATGTACTTGACATTTAGTGGTGATAAGTCAAGTGCAGCATTTACGAGAGCTCAAAAAGAGGATCTAACCGGCTTCCGTGGTGGTTCATGTCTTGTAATACATGTAATACATTAACATGTTGTTAATCACGCATCAACACCACACTCTGTTTATTACCAATCACGAACAAATATCTTGGCACCTCCACTGTTGTGATTTAAATATTCCCCTTATTAACTTTATAGACAAAAGTAATTGCTCACTCGATAGCGTTTTGCTGACTCATGCAGAAGACAGGGACCACTGGTTCACACCAAGGAACTCCTAACTGCAAACAATCAATTAACTGTCCAGGGGATGTGAAGAGAACTGGAGGGAAAGATGGGCTGTTTGAGAAACTCTGAGAATACTTTTCCCTTTCTGTGTATCTGCCTGTTACTGGAGTTGTTTTTAAAGAGTAAGACCTAAAATTATGTGTAGGAAATTAAATTAAAAGATATTGGATGTGTATTGGAGATTGTAACTAGGAATACGGCAGCACTCTAAAACGGTGTAAATATACACTGAAGATTGAACAAATAAAAGATTGATTGGGAAATGAATGAGCATGGCATGCATATACAAGCAAGCATGTTCATTAAGTAAGGAATTATTGACGACGGGCCGTTGAATTCTTAGAAAATAATGCACACGGACCGAAGTCAATTATTCCGCTTAAACTACGGTTACCACACGTGAAGACATCGATATGATGATATATTTCAAGGCATTTGTCCGTTTTTTTGTACTTAAAACGCTATTGTGAGTAGGATTATTTCTTCAGCATCTCATCCAACGCCTCTGTTGCTAATTCCAAAATGTAATTTTAAACATAGAAACTTGAGCCGCTGATAGCAGTTAATAAATTATGAGAGAGAGAGAGAGAGAGATTACCTCTGTAAATCTGTGCGCCTCTCAAAAGTGTTCGGCGGCAATGTCTCTAGTAATAGTGAAACTTTAAGTTAATTTTCTTCAGGAACAGAGCCGTTATTGTTACCTCGCTTGTGAGAAGTCATGTAGTTTTTAAGTTGTTAAACTGTATTACTGATAAAATCATCAGAGTAGCACTAACAACATTAGTGCGTATGTTAACGTGTGTGCAAACTGTGTGTGCGTCTGTGTGAGAGAGAGAGCGGGAGAGATAGTATATGTGCTTTCCATACATAATAAAATGTAATTTTGTGGGAAAAATATGATCTGTCGTTTTTATCCTATTTTTTTACCATATTTATTTGCTTGGTCAGTGTTGTTATGGGTTTTGGTTATTTTGCTGCTGTAGGCTGTAAGGGCCTTTGAAATAATTAAAATCATTTGGCAAAGTGATATGGACATGTAATGTGGTCAAGACCTGCCTAGAACTGCGTTCGCCGTGCGTTTCCCTGAAAATAATTGCACACATTAGAATGTTCGTCAGCCAATCAGATTCAAGCATTCAATGGTCCCGTAGTATAAGATAATATAATTCATGGTCCAGCATACAAACAGAAAGAAAAAAAATCATGTTCAAGGACAAACAGTAATTTAATGTTGAGTAGAAGAGGCTATTTACAGAAAATGCCATTTTGTATTTAAAAAGCTGAAGACGCAAGGCAGTGAAATGAAAAGCATTTTTAAGAAGCATTTCTGAACTTGAGCATCACATGACATGTGAGATACAAGCGCAGTGGTTAAAAATGTCTAGTGTGTGTGTTTACTTAGAAAACAATAGAAGACCAGCAGAGTGAAATGCAAAAGTGTTCCGTGTGAATGTCAAGAACTTGATTAGTCCTGAATTACATTAACTTGACCTTAAGAACTTGATTAGTCCTTTTACTTACTGAATATTTAATTTGATTTACTCAGTCTTACCAAAGGAGGTCCGTAATAGCCTATCTGGAGAAAGCTATCCGTTAGCATCTTTGTTAGCATCTCAATGACAGTTGCTCATTGGGTGCAACTTAAAAATTTGACATTTGCTCCCTGCCGCAGTTTTTTTTTATTTTTTGAGCCAATAAACTAAGCCATAAATATCATGTGACTAATTACAGACCCACAAGACAACACTAACTGGCTTCACCTTATTTACTGTCAACAATACTAAGCTACAAACTGGATCAAGGACTGGTAACATCTACAGCGTCATTAAATACTATTGACATACAGAATACCATTTTAAAGTTTGAAGTCAGTAAGATTTTATGTTATGTTTTTTTTTAAAAGAAGTTAATACTTTTATTGACCAAAGATGGCTTGAATTGATCAAGAGTGCAGTAAATATATTTACACTGTTACAAATGAAATTTCAAATAAATGCTGTTCCCTTTAAGTCGGTCACTACGAGTCACGTCGGTGACCGACGAATTGGGATCTCGCCAGAGAGACCAATCCACTTCGAGTGTAACTAAACGAGCCAATGGACATTGGCATGCGGTATTTCACATCTGGCTGCCACACCCCACAGCGCGGGTATAAGAGGACAGACTAGCACAGACACTGTGCAAGATCAGGGAGGACGAGGCATTAGTGGCTCCATATTGGCCCAACAGGACCTGGTTCCCGGAACTCATGCTCCTCGCGACAGCCCCTCCCTGGCCGATTCCTTTGAGGAAGGATCTGCTTTCTCAGAGATGGGGCACCCTCTGGCACCCACGTCCAGACCTGTGGAAACTCCATGTGTGGTCTTTGGACGGGACGCGGAGGTTCTAGGTGACCTACCCCAGCAGGTAGCACTCACTATCGCTTCAGCACGAGCACCGTCCACAAGACGGGCCTATGCTCTGAAGTGGAACCTGTTCGTCGAATGGGGTTCCTTTCAGCATGAGGACCCCTGGAGATATTCGATCAGAGCCGTGCTTTCCTTTATTGCAACAAGGGTTGGAGTGTAGGCTGTCCCCCTCCACCCTTAAGGTTTATGTTGCTGCTATTTCCGCTCACCACGACCCCGTAGAGGGGAGGTCGGTGGGGAAGCACGATCTGGTCATCAGGTTTCTTAGGCGGGCCAGGAGGTTAAATCCTCCTAGGCCTCCCTCCCTCCCCTCTTGGGATTTGACATTGGTGCTTAGAGCCCTACAAACTGCCCCCTTTGAGCCTTTGCAGTCAGTCGAGTTGAAGTTTCTCTCTATGAAAACCATACTCCTGACTGCATTGGACTCGGTCAAGAGGGTGGGGGACCTGCAGGCATTTTCGGTCAACGAATCGTGCCTTGAGTTTGGGCCGGCTGACTCCAGTGCAACACTGAGGCCCCGGCCCGGCTATGTGCCCAAGGTTCCTACCACTCCCTTCAGGGACCAGGTAGTGAACCTGCAAGCGCTGCCCCTGGAGGAGGCAGACCCAGCCCTAGCTTTGCTCTGTCCTGTACGCGCACTGCGACAGTACGTGGATAGAACTCAGAGCTTCAGGACCTCAGAACAGCGCTTTGTCTGTTACGGAGGACAGCAGAAGGGGAAGGCTGTCTCCAAGCAGAGGATGGCCCACTGGATAGTGGATGCCATCACCTTGGCTTATGAAGCACAAGGTGTGCCCTGCCCACTCAGGCTGCGTGCTCACTCCACTAGGGGTGTCGCATCGTCCTGGGCTCTGGCTCGTGGTGCCTTGCTAGCAGACATCTGTAGAGCTGCGGGATGGGCGACTCCTAACACGTTCGCTAGGTTCTATAGCCTGCGTGTCGAACCGGTTTCCTCCTGTGTTCTCACCTCAAACGGGTAGTGGCACTGAGAGGCCCGGTTCAGAGTCAGCTTGCGGCGTTCTTAATGCCTAAATTCTCCAGAGAGTTCCCTGACTGGGCAAACCCTGTCAAGTCCTGCAGCACTCCGGCGGCCAAACGTGGCGGAGCTTCCGGCGCCAGGCCTTTCGGCCAATGAATTCTTAAAATCTGGTGTGAGGCTAGTGCCCATATGAGTGACCCTGTTGGGATCGCATGTGTGTATTCCACGGTACATTTACTAGATTAGATTAGATTAGATTAGAGGGCCGTGTTTCCCTGGCAGACCACTGTCATCTCTAAATGATGCAGCCTGAACCATCTCAGAGACTTCCATGTGCAATAGAGCCCTACGGGGTTACTTCACATGAGTAATGTCACTTAACCCCCTCTGGGAGGAGGTGACTCTGCAGTGTGCCTCTTCCAGGTGGAAGGGCACGCTTTCCCAGTGTTATCCAAGTTCTACTGTTGCTCGAGGAACTGCAGTAGTTGACCTTCTCTGTGTAGAGCCTTATAGGAAGGATCAGGAGGCCTACACAGGGCGCTGGAGGGGGCAGCTCCTGTGGTGCTTTGGTAGAGATCCCAATTCATTGGGCACCGACGTGACTCGTAGTGACAGACTGAAAGGGAACGTCTCGGTTACATATGTAACCCTCGTTCCCTGAAGGAGGGAACGGAGACGTCACGTCCCGTCGCCACAGTCGCTGTACCACAGCTGAGCTGCCGGGTCACCGGCTCGGCTCCCCAGTGAAGCCATGAATTAATGCGGTGCACCTGCTGCCTCTTATACCCGCACTGCGGGGTGTGGCAGCCAGATGTGAAATACTGCATGCCAATGTCCATTGGCTCCATTGGCTTCGAGTTACACTCGAAATGGATTGGTCTCACCGACGTGACGTCTCCGTTCCCTCCTTCAGGGAACGAGGGTTACATACGTAACCGAGACGTTCTTTTGAACTTTCTATTCATCAAAGAATCTGTATCACATTTTCGACACAAATATTAAGCAGCACAATGGTTTTCAACATGGATAATAAGATACTTTTTTTAACAGCGAATCAGCATATCAGAATGATTTCTGAAGGATCACTGGAGTAATGATGCTGAAAATTCAGATCTACTTTCAACGGAATAAATTACATATTAAAATATACACTCTAATATCTTAAATATGTTTGATTTATAGTGATATCCACCAGAACAAAAGCACAAGTAAACAGTTCAAGTGAAACGACCAGTTTGCATACATTCCCTTTCCTTCCTTCAAGGGGAGATTTTATCCTATTTCAGAGAACTACAGTGTCCAGGATATTTAGGCAAGTCTCTAAATCATCCTGGGTCTGTGTCATCTGCCTCACATTTTATTCTCAATTCCACTCCAGTTAGAGTACCACAGTGTATCATGGCAGCTCGTCTGTGTTTACCGTCCCTTTAGACAGACCATTCACTTGGCAACCATCAGTCACTGTTTAACTTCACTGACTTTATTCACAGAAGACTAGCTGCACCAAAAGATACAATACAGCAAGATTGAGACCTTTCTTTCCGAATACTTGGGAATAATGAGCGGTCTGTGGTGTCTGATGGCTGTGTGAAACGTTGTGAGGCTGGAGCTGTTGATAGATGGTGCGTGTAAAAGGGAAGTGTTGCTGCAGCTAAACAAAGACACTGTCGCCAAGTTCTGTTTCATGTTAACGTGTTACCTATGAGGCACTGGAGTCTGTCAGGAGATTATTATAAGTGTTAGAGAGTGTCACTTCGGCTATGTTCATACTGTCAGTGTTTGGGATTGACAAGCGTATTTGCTAACATATGTGAGTCAGATGTGAATTGTTCCATTCATACAGCAACATACAGAAGTGAACTGAATGTGGTATGTATCAATGACAGTTTTTTTGGTTTTTTTTTTTTGCAAATCTATTAATTTCTTTAAAAGTGCATGAAAAAATGCATTTAATACATGCAATGATTTGAAATTATACTTAATTTTTATCTTTTTGGTGAGGGTGGGCATACAATAAAAAAAAATAAAAAAAACAGGGTGATTATGATAGCATAACGAAAAACAATTATTGACAAGAAAACCTTAAGTGTTTGGACATGACCTATTATTATTATTAATATTTTGGGAAAAAAATACATAAAGATTATTATTTGCTTATTAATTATTGTCCACTAAATCAATCATCTGTGACCAACATTCAGAAATATGAAAAACACAAAAAAAACACATAACAGGAAATTATGTCATACAGCGGACCCTTGTAGACCCTAATAATTCAATAATTGTAAATAAATAAGTGTAAATAAATGAGTAAACATGATTTACCTAGTAAAATATCCTGCAAACATGCTCCTGCGGGGCCCATGCTGGCTTTTTGCAGGCACAGTGGGCTAGGGCCAGCCCACACCAAACCTAAACAGGCCCAGTGCAGGCTTGCCCAGGCGAGGCCCACAGCTTTGGGCTCACCGCAGGCTCTCTGTGAGCAGCTCACACTATGGGACAGCTCACATTAATCCCATAATGGCCCAGTGTGGGCCAGCCCGTTCGGGCCCAGAGCAACTTTTGTACCTTTGGGCCCATGCAGGTTTTGTGAAGGCAGCCCTGTAATGCAACTAGGAGAATACTAACATTGACTGGCCATTCATTAGTCACTCAATTGAACTGGATTGGTTTAAACCAAAAGACACCTTTTCAGAAACTGTTGTTTCTTATAGGCCAGGGATCCTCAAATCTGGCTCACAAGATCCACTTTCCTGCAGAGTTTAGTTCTAACTTCTAACCTGAGCATGACTTCAGGATCATTAGAAAATCACATGTGGGTGAGTTTGATCAAACTTGGAGCTAAACTCTGCAGGAAAGTGGGTCTCATTAGTCATATTTGAGGTGTAACAGACATGAGCCTGTTAATAAGAATTTTGTGGGCAGTTTTCTTCCTTACCTCTAGGGGTGCTAGGGTGTTTTAGGTTTCCTTAAGTAAAGCCATGTGGTAGAGGGAGTTAGCAATAGCAAGCAGCAGTAGCCAGCATAGCTCACTTGTTGAACACGTTGTGCTGTGTCCTGGTTGGGAAATGTGTCATTTCAAGCCCAGTCTGATGTTTTTTTTTGCAGAGATGTTACATGTATGTATGGCCTATGTTTGGATTGATGCTAAGAGTTTAAGACAGTGTATTTGTATGCATTTTAGAAGGACTCTTTATTGGTGAGGTCACCACATTATGGTCCAGTTTGAATATGGATTTAAAGTTCTTTTCGACGTGAGACCATAGTTTGGACTATTTTTTACTGTTCCTGGTTAGGAAGAGTCTGGTGTTTTAGAGCTGTGGTGTGTTTTTATTACAAGAGATTGGATTATTCATTTGCTATCTGCCAAATTCAGCAATGCACAGTGTTTGGACATTGATGTACTACAGATAAGACTTTTGCACAAACCAACTTTCACATGATGAAATCCTACAATCTTACATAGCTTTGTTTGCGTTCTTTTTTTTGGTACTTTTGTGTATTTACATTTTTGCCTATATGTAGCTGTATCGGTCTTTGTCAGATGACGTCACACTCACGTGAATCGAAGTGCATGTTGGGTATCGCCGCCATTTGTAAGGTATCAAAGCCGAGGTGTTCTGTAGTTGGAGAATTGTCATTTTAATTTGCTTTAAAATGGTACGATCTTGTTGTGTTAAAGTCTGCAATAGTGAATTACATGATAGAAAAGGTCAAAAACTCACCACGAAGAAAGATATTTTAGGACTCACACTTGAAAAAAAAGACAAAACAACAAGAGGCGTCGGCACGTCGGATGGCCTAGGTTGCAGCAGTGATACGCAAAATCATATTTGCCAACATATCTCTGTTTATGTTCGTTTACCCTCGACATTTTCATAAAGGTAAGTAAGAGATTTTTTTAGATGTGCTTATTTTCTGTTTTCTGAAGTAGCCAACATTATATTCACATGTTATTTAGGGTTATCAATGTAATTAAACCGATAACCAGGGAGCGGGTGAGCAGAAACGGGTCATGTACCATGAAATGTCTTGCAATCGTTTTATGCATAGGTGTAAAGAGTTATTTTATTTCACTAACGTTACTGAAATTTAAATATTGTTTTTGGGGGTTTGTACTTAAACTAAATACTACACTAAAATACATTTCTAATGTTTCTCATTTTTATTTCTTACAATTTTAAAAAGTACTGACTACATGTTTGTACATTTTCATTTCATATACTTAGGCTAGGTGTCACTAAACAGTAAGTGGGAGCAGTTAAGAAAAAAACACATTGCAGCCAGCTGAGACGATGACCCACCAGGCTGGAGGAGACGGTCAGCTACACACTAAATGATGGAGGAGATGGTCAGCTACACACTGAAGGCTGGAGGAGATGGTCAGTTACGGTTATCTACACACTGAAGGCTGGAGGAGATGGCCAGCTACAAACTGAAGGCTGGAGGAGATGGCCAGCTACACACTGAAGGCTGGAGGAGATGGCCAGCTACACACTGAAGGCTGGAGGAGATGGCCAGCTACACACTGAAGGCTGGAGGAGATGGCCAGCTACACACTGAAGGCTGGAGGAGATGGTCGGCTACACTGAAGGCTGGAGGAGATGGCCAGCTACACACTGAAGGCTGGAGGAGATGGTCGGCTACACTGAAGGCTGGAGGAGACGGTCGGCTTCACATGACACCAATCAGTGTCACTAACTGAATGTAACGTGTCTGCGCAGAAGAAAACTGACTACTGTGGAGTAAACTCAGGATGTCTGATAGTTTTTCAGTGATCTTAAAGTAAAGCATTATACAGGTATGCCAAACTTGGGAACCTTTATTACATGGGTTCTCAACTCCTTTGGACACAGAAAAGCAATGATAGATTGTTTTGAGAATTCCACAGAGAAAGCATTCAGTGTGAAAGTGTTTGTTAAAATGTCTTCTACCTACAAGCACTATATAGTATTTGACAGATCATCTAGCACTTCTAAGAATTCATGCACAAAGGGTCATTTGAAATGTTTGCCAGAAGCATCAAATCATCATCTTCTTATTAATTTATTCAGCTTTCTTTGTAGTACTTACACTTTGTCCACTTAAGAAAACAGTGTGCTTATGATTCATCATGCTTGTCACATCTTCTGTTATGCATTATTTTGAAACTGATTTTTAACACAGTGTTGCATTAATAAAGTATGTATAATGCCATTTTCATAAATGTGTTTTTGATTGTCTCCTAGTTATCAGTACTTATCAGTACTTGTTATCAGCCAAATGAAGTACGGAAAATTTTGAACAAACGGTAAGTTTTAATGGTAGAGACTCACATGATGTAATTACATACAATTGTGCAAATTATGTGTGCAAATCAATGGTAGACAAAAACAGAACATAAGTAAATAATATAAGTTTTTATACTGTGAACAAGAATCATATATCCAGCGAGGTTGGAGGCAGTGATGCCGGCGGCACTCAACGTTTTGCGTCAGGTAGAATGGATCAGTGTTAATTGTTAATCATCAATGACAAATTATATAAATTACGGTTCCTAAAAAAAATGCTGAGATTATCTCTGTACCGTATCTACTTTGTTTGCTTCTGTTTCTCCAGTATGACGATTTAATCAGTCTTTATTGTACGGCTCTGTACACTTTCAGTTCACTGCTCAATGCAACGATACCTTCAAAATGGCGCCGCGGTGACATCACACATAATAAATGCACGTGACTGACAAAGACCGATTAACCTGAATTGAATGTTTTCTATTTTGTATTTAATAAATTGATTTGAAATCCCTTTGACTACTGTACATTTTTGACAATACAGACATTAGTGATCCATTTCAGATGTATAGTAACTGTTTTTCCCAAAGACTTAAGTTATAGTAGCTGAGAAGTATTGATAGTGAAACAGATGTATTGTTGTAGATTAATATTGCAAGCCCTGTGTGGGCCTTGCGAGGGCTTCCTGGGGGCTAAAACAATGACTAAGATATGCACACCACATATTTGGATTCATTAAATGTAAACTATTCTAGGAAGAAATATAAAATCCATATTAAACCAACATAATACAAAGTGTACATTTCTAAAACCTTAGCACATGTGTTTTAAACTACATTTGAAAAGATTTTTCTTTATCCTGGACACAAACATCATTAACCCATGAATTAATAACTGAAGTCAAGAAAATGTGAAAGATGGCTATTTCTGCTAAATGCATAATTTTTTTTTTTTTTTAATTCTAATACATTTTGTATTTCAAGATTAAAAAAAAAAAAAGTTTTGTAATATGCATGGTCTCTCTTAGGCCCTGTAATCTTTTAGTTCTGTAAACGTCTGCATGCCACACATTCGGTTTGACCCAAACAGATTCAGTCATCTTTTTATTTCTCATTTTCTCCACAGTTTCAATGTTCAACCTAGAGCTTCAAAAATCTGTTGATCAAACAAAGCCAAAAAAAAAACACGCACAAGTGTTTAGGGAAGGTAAATGTTGACTGGAAACAAATACCTTATCAGGAACTGAATTCATCCATCATGATGGGCAGACAATACACAATGGAACACGACTGAGACAACAAAATTATGCGCAAAGAAAAAGAGGCCAAACTGAGAAAGAGACAGACAGAGGACAAACGCAATCCTGCTTTAAATCAATGTAAGACGTCAGTGAAGTGAGGAGCAGAGAAAGGAGAAAGTGTTTATGAAATGGCTTGGGAAGAAAGTGTTTTGGGGGATGAGAGGATGGGGGGGGGGGTGGATCAGATCTTTGCTAGCTTTAATATTTCACTGTGCTGATAAGGAACCTGTCATATCTCTTTTTCTGCCTTTCAGCAGCTGTTGCCATGACAATGGGTAGACGGCTTAGCCGTGTGTGTGCGTATGTGTGTATTTCTGAAGTATTCGCCAAATGATGACTGGCAAAGACAATGACATCTGTGCAATATAGGGGAATGGGATACCAATTAATGCGTGATGAAAATGGATATAGAGGGGGAAATTTTATATTTGGGATGAAGCTCACATCAAATAACATATTCCAGTACCTCACTTACTTCCTAGACAAATGTTCTGTCTGGCTATAAAAACAAGTCCATAATTTTAATTTCATGCAAATATTTCACAACCACAATCTCCAAAAATCACATTAGCTCTATTGGCTGTTTTATAAAGCAGAAGATAATAGTTTAATATCCAACTTAGAAGATATAGCCTAAAGAAATACCTGAGAGAAGTCTTCAAAACCTCAGGCCTTATTCTGCAAATCACGGGCTGTTCTTTTAAAGGAATATTCAAAACATGTTAAGCTCAGTCCACAGCATTATTTTTTTTTTTCCAACCTTGTTTTTTTTTATTTTTTTTTAGTAATTTTGTTACAAAACCCACATGAACACTACAGAATGTCAAATTATATATCATTACAGAGTATATCCCCCCCCACATTTTTCAAACAGAAAATAACAAAATAATAAGTTATAAAATAAAGTAATATATAAAGAAAATACAAAAATGAAATGAAATTAAAATGAGGATAATGAAGTAACATTCACTGATGTAAAAAAAAAAAAAAAAAAAAAAAAAAAAATGGATTTCAAATTACAGTCATCAATCATTACATAACTTTCCACTTTATCTATTTACAAATTGCCTAAAAGGGGACCACACCTTTTTAAAAACCTCTGCTTTACCTCTTATTGCATATGTTAATTTTTCAAGAGCAAGGTTGTCAGACATTTCTTTAATCCACTGTGAAAGAACAGGTATTTGGATGTTTTTCCATACTAAAGCAATAACACGTTTAGCTTGTATTAAACTGAAATCTATGAGCTTCTTTTTGCTTGCATTTACTGACATACTTTCAGGATATATATGCAATAAACAAAGCTTTGATTCCAAAGGAATATTTTCTCCGGTCATTTCACAGACCATACCAAGAACCTCCTTCCAGAACATTTGCAGCTCCCTACACTCCCACATACAATGAAACAATGTACCAATTTCATCTTTACATTTTGCACAATTATCCGGAATGTTAGGATTAATCCTATGTAATTTAACAGGGGTAATGTATGTCCTCATCATCCATTTGTATTGGAGTATTCTACACCTAGTATTAATAGATTGGGTTTGAGCTGAAAGACAGGCATGCTCCCATTCCTCCACAGTGATATCCACCTGAAGGTCTCTTTTCCACGCTGAAAGATATGATTGAGAGCCTTCCTGTAGTCCAGCCAGTAATGTCTTATAAAACAAGGAGACCATTCCTCTGTCTTTCATGTGATTTAAAGTAATTTGTTCTATAGTAGAATGTTGGGGTTCCGAATAGGCTTTAATTCTTGAATATATATAGCTTCTAATTTGAAGGTATTTAAAAAAATGTTTTTTTGGAAGATTATATTTTGTAACCAACTGCTGGAAGGTCATGAGTGTACCTCCTTCTTACAAGTTTTTTACCATACTTAATCCTTTCATCTGCCAGTTTTTAAACCCCATATCATTTCTTCCAGGGATAAAATAGTTATTGCCCCATATTGGTGAGAAGGGAGAGATGGATATTGTCTCCTCCAAAAATGAATGGGCCTCATGCCAAACTGATAGGGTATTTCTAAGGAAGGGATTAAGAGTGTTTTTTTTTAAGTATTTTAACTTCTGCAGAGTATATATATGATTGTAAGGGGAGTGTCAAGTCTTCTTTCTCAATATCAGGTCGTTTATTATTCCATATGAACCTGGTAAAGGCTTTTTTGAGGGTAGAAAGAAAAGTACTGGGTAGTGGAAGAGGAATAGATTGAAAAAGGTATAGAAATTTAGGTAAAATCGACATTTTAATTATGCTTATACGTCCCGCTAAGGAAATAGGCATTGTGCTCCATTTGTCCAAAGATTCCATAACTCCCTTTAGTAAAGGATCATAATTAGCAGGGACTATATTATCTATATTAGGTGTAATTTTAATCCCTAAATAAGAGAAACCATCAGATTCATTGGTAAATTGTGTATAACTCGAGGGGGTTTTTCTCTCTTGATCATTTAGTAATAGCAGAATACTTTTACTGTTATTGATTTTATAGCCCGAGAATCTTCCAAATTTTCCCATAATATTTATAAGTGCGGGAATGGAGTTCTTTAAATTGGTTAGAAATAGAACAATGTCATCTGCGAACAGAGATATACGATGATCCCTCTCTCCTATCTTCATACCCTCTATACCCGGACTTTTTCTAATAGTCATGGCCAGGGGTTCAATTGCAAATAAAAACAATAAAGGTGATAGCGGGCATCCTTGCCTTGTACCTCTAGCCAGATTAAATAGCTTTGAAATATTATTATTTGTTATAACTTGAGCTCTTGGTTCATTGTATAAAAGTTTAAGCCATTTTAAATATTTTGTTCCTAATCCAAAGCGTCCAAGCGTCTCAAACAGGTAGTTCCACTCAATTCTGTCAAATGCTTTTTCAGCATCTAAAGACAGAATTGCATGGTCTTTAGCATTTTGCTTTTTATATAATACGTTTAGGAATCTACGAGTATTATTAAAGGCCTGTCTACCAAGAACAAATCCATTCTGATCGTCTGTTATTATTTTTGGTATATGAATTTCAATCCTTTTAGCTAAGGCTTTACATAATATTTTTGTATCGCAGGACATGAGTGAGATAGGCCGATAAGATGCTCTATCTGTTGTGGATTTGCCTGGTTTTAACACAAGAGTAATTAGTGCTGACCTTAGTGAGGGGGGCAGTATTCCCGTTTCATACGATTCAGTGTACAGGCCCTGGTGCCTTTCCACTACTCATACGTTGTACTGCATCCACCAGTTCTTCGATACTTAAATTGTTTTCCAGATCTAATTTAGCATCTTCTGCCAATTGAGGAAATTCAAGTTCATCAAAAAAATTATTTTGTTCTACTAATGTATCCAAACATTCAGAATTATATAAATTTTCGTAATATAATTTAAAAGCATTGTTAATTTCCAATGGATCCATCGATGTTTGTCCATCATCTAGCAAAATAGAATTTATAGCCCTATTTGTTTGTATCTTTTTTATTCTCCAAGCCAATAGCTTTCCAGGTTTCTCACCTTGATCGTAGTAGGACTGTTTTAACCACATCAAATTTGTGGCTATTTTATTACTAGACAGCTCGTTGTATTGTGATTTTAATGAAAAAAGCTTCTTTTTTTTCTCGGGGTCATTATTCTCAAAAATTTGTATTTCCAATTCTTTAATTTGTTGATCAAGGTCTCCCAACTTTTTATAATATTCTTTGGATTTGCTTCTTGTGTAACTCATTATTTCACCTCTTATATAAGCCTTAAAGTCTTCCCACTTTGTTGAAGCGCTTGTCTGATCTGTATTAATACTAAAATATTCCTCTATACTTTTATCCATGAAATCTACAAATTTAGAACTTTGAAGCCAACTTGTTTGGAATCTAAATCTAAATGGAGTAGGTTTTAAGTTACTAAACTGCATTGTGAGTGAAATTGGAGCATGGCCAGACAGTAAAATACTATCGTACCAGCATCTTTTTATTTTAGACAACAGGGTGCCAGAGATTAAAAAGTAATCAATCCTTGAATAAGTTTTATGAGTATTTGAAAAACATGAGTATTCTCTTTTATTAGGATTCAAATGTCTCCAGATCTCTGTTAAATTTAAATCTTTTACACATTTTTTTATAGTTTTTCTTGATTTCTGATGCCTGTAGAGCGATCAAGTTGTATATCCAATACGCAATTAAAATCCCCTCCAATTACATATTGTCCTGAATATGTTGATATTGTATAAAAAAGGTTTTGATAGAAAGAGGGATCATCTTCATTGGGAGCATATATACTTATTAGGGTAACTTGTGTGTTCACGATTAATCCATTAAGAATTATGAATCTACCTCGTGGATCAATATATTGTTTGTGCATCTGAAAGGGAACCGATTTATGGATAAGTATCATAACTCCTCGAGCATGAGAGGTATATGGTGCAGAGAAAACCTGCCCAGGCCACCTTTTTGAGACTCGACTTGTGTCTTCTCTCAACAGATGAGTTTCTTGTAAAAATAATATGTTTACCTTCAGTTGCTTAATCCTATCTAATACCTGTTTCAATTTAACTATCTTATTCAATCCCCTTACATTCCAACTACTAAATTTTAACTCTAGCATACATGTTTAAGCTTAAATTGAGTGGAATAAGGAATCTCTGAATCCAATGATTTGACTGTTTGTTTGAAGAAGGAAAGAGTACAAACACACCCACACACAGAGAGGAAAAAAAAAACAAAAAAAAAACACCATAAACAACTGTGCATTTCCCTGAACAAACTGCACAAATAGAACCCCCATTCCAAACTTGGGTTATGGAAAACAATAGATCCACAATATGTGGAGCAACCCTATATGAATTTGTAATCAACTTGTAGCTAATGAAAACGCTACAAATAATACGAATTAACCAAAAGCTTTACCCTTGTTAAGGAGAAAAGAAATAAAGAAATCTAAAATGTCCAAATCTGAACCTTATAATATCCGAGATTTATATCAGCCAAGTTTAGTTTCCAATGTTTTGGCAAGGGGAGCAAACACTAGTAAAGTCAGAAGTTGTCCCTTTGAAAATGAAGCAGAAAGGAGACTCGCTTAGTAGTTCAAACCTCTATCAAATTAGCTTCATTCACGTGGTAGTTTCCAGCCCCCGAATGAACTCCTCCGCTTCTGAGACGGTCTTGAAGATATGCCGTTTGTCTGCATGGGTCACTATCAAGTGAGCAGGATAGAGCATCCCGTACCTGATGTCCATGGATTTCAGCTGGGCTTTTACTCCATCGAAGCAGCGCTGGCGTTGACGGGTCTCCGCTGACAGGTCCGGGAACAGATTAACTCGCTGATCCCCGTAGCGTAGCTCTTTTAATCTCCTGGCCGCTCTCAGTGTTTTTTCGCGATCTTTATAGTTCAGGAACTTCATCACTATTGGCCTAGGACGATTCGCATTGAATTGGCCCACCCGATGTGCCTGTTCGATTGTAGGAGTTGTGGAAAAGCAGTCTGTCAAAACTTTGGGGAGCCAATCCTCCAGAAAAGCGCATGTGTCCGAGCCTTCCACTTTTTCCGGTAGGCCGACCATCCTTAGATTTGAACGACGCCCGCGATCTTCCAGGTCTTGAATCTTGTTGGTTAATGTCTCAACCGTCTGCTCCAGTTTCTTAGCCTTTTGCCGGAGTGTAGTAACATCCTCCTCCGTTTGTGATATCCTGTCCTCGGCCTCTCCGATTCTTTTGGAATGTGACATCAGCTCTGTTTTAAAACTATTGATAGCTTCAAGCATATCGGAGGATTGCTTAGTCATATCATCCCTTAATGACTGGATGGCCGAAAGAATTGAGCTTGCGGAGTCGTTGCCGTTAGCGTCGCTCTGCACGCTAGCTGTTAGCTTGTCCACCTGTTCCACGATGTCAGAGCCAGTTTGTGGCTGAGATTTCGGCTGTTGCCCCGGCTTTGTGCTTTTTGGTGGCATGGTTGCTTGCAGAGTAGTTTCTTTTAGTTTTCACTACTTGCGGGTACGTTTTGGTCGCTTTGTAGGATTAATTTTAAGAAAGTTAGCGTCAGCTCAAATCAGCGTGACCTAACAACTGCGCGCCATAACCGGAAGTCACCAGTCCACAGCATTATTAAACAATTTTATAAAAAATTACATTTACGGTAAAAAAGTACTTAAATTGAACTTAAATTTACAGGAAAAAATTACCTGTTGTCCTCTCACATCAAAATCCACCAACATATTTGTTTAGAACTGCTTTGGTCTGTTTTCACTTGTAAATGGTAGTATAGGTTTGAGTCTTAAATTATGGATTTGTTTCTTACAAACACACAACTTTTTGTTTTGCAAGATTTTAGCTGATGGACTGGATTCATGTGGATAACTTGTGGATTATTGATATGTTTTTATCAGCTGTCTGGACTCTCATTCTGACAGCACCTATTCACTGCAGAGGATCCATTGGTGAACAAGTGATGTAATGCTACATTTCTCCAAATCAGTTCCAATGAAGAAACAAACTAATCTACATCTTGGATGGCCCAAGGGTGAGTACATTTTCAGCAAATTTTCCTTTTTTTTTGTGATCTATTCATTTAACTTGTATAGAACCCGAAATATACTGTAAGTGTCAGGATAACCAATTGGCTCAAAATGAAACTTCACTGAAGGCATCTTGTGTCCTGCATACAAGGCCAGTGGTAACACGTTCAATACTGTACTTCTACATATGGGAAATCTTTAGCACTTAAATCATTATTACCATGCCTCCGGCTGGCCACATGATAGACTTGATTTGGATGCTCTAATCGCATGCAGTTATTTTTTCTCACACCTGCTGGAACCTATTCACTAATTTTGTAAGCAATGTAATTATTGCCAAATCTCGCAAGGAATTGATTCTCTTCGCTGCACTAAGCCACCAAACTTCACCGTGCAGATAAAGAAAGCTCTTAACTCTGAGTCAAGTGTGAGGTCAAGGATAGCAAAAAGGAGTGAACAGATCTGAGGGAAGGGGAATCACTTCATTCATTATGTTCATTATTCTGAACACAGAAGAACAATTCCTAGTAACATTCATACATTAACAAAGAGGGATTTCTCGCGCCTCCTTCTATAAAGAATTGTGGTCTCAAATGGTGGGCCACAACCCACAATAGGAACGCAGGTCTGTTTTGATAAGTTAACAACGTAAAAACAATGCAAATTTAAATAAAATGCCATTTACAGTATATGAATCACATAATCGTCAATGGTCAGGAGGACAGCAAAACAAGATTATCTACATGTTGTTGCCAAAAAGCCAAAAACCTTGTGTTAAAGCAAACAATGCAATCAAATGTCAAATCAACAGTGGTAACAAAATATGCCATAATTTTGCTCATACAAATAAGAGTAATACATCATTACAAACTGTAAAGGGTCTACTTTTATTTATGTAATCTCACTATAAATACAAAAACACTTAATACTCAACCCTTAAAATAAATAAATAAATATAAATACAATTATTATTTAATGAAAAATAAATCAACCTCAAAACACATCAAAGACATTTTGTTGAGCATGTTGGGTTGCCAATTTATATCCAATGTAAAATCTAGGCCCTAAAGCTGTACTATACGAGAACCACTGCTGTAAAGCATTGTGTTCAATACCAGCCCACTTTCTTTTCATCTATAGGCCAAGTTCTTCTTGTGTAATCACATTATTCTTCCACTTAACCAAAAAAGAAGTGCAGACCTGCGGTGATGCATTGCCACATGAAGTAAATCTCAATAGTTCTGATTGTGGTGTTTACTCTCAACCAGTTCTCTTAATATTAGTGCATTATTGCCTCTAGAGACAAATTGACTAAAGTACTTTACAAAAGAGGAAACAGCAGTTACCCTTCAGCAATCTGAGTTGGCTAGATTACCGCTGCTAATCTGAATTGACAGGCTGTCGACGCCTGTGTTTAGCACATTGCTGCCTTGCTAATGTATATTTTTGTATATATAATGTATATTCCAATTTGTTTAAATTATATGCCAGAAGATCAACAGTTACCATATAAGATTCCCATGTTACGATGAATACTAAGCAGTGCTTGTGATCTTGATGCATTCCAAAAACTACATGCTCATTAACATGTGAACTGTATGCTTTGTGTCCATCATCTTATTCCACTCGTCTGTGTTTTTACAACCTACTTTATCGGTTTCATTACACACTATCATTATAGCCAGTTAGAAAGAGAGTTTGACATGTTTATGGTGTGTGGATGTGTTTGTGTGTTTCAAAGCATTCATGCGAACACTTTATGACATGGCACAGTATACGGCAACACTGGAGGATCTCAACTTGTTTGCTACTCCAGTGGCCAATGAAGGTGCTCGTTTACTGGAATGATGCTGCATAATTAAGAGAAATTGTCAGGTTTGCATGACTTTTCTAATATTTCCCTGTCCATCCTTTAATGATGCAGACCTAATGAGTCCATTAGTCTCCTCTGAGGGGTACGAAAGGGTTTGCCAGATGTTCCTTGACATGAATAAACAGCATCTGCTCTGCCTTAAAGCTTTCTGATCTTTTGGCTAGAATTGGACTGTATTATAATAAACCCCATTCATACCAGAGAGAGAAACTCCTGTTGACAGACATTTATAGTTTCAATTTATTTATATAGCACATATAAAACAGCCACACGGCTGACCAAAGTGCTGCACAGAGATTCAGAAATAGTAAAAAAATAAAATAAAAATCAGCACAACTAAACAATTGAACAGGGTCTCACCCTATAGAATACGTAAATAGATAATTAAAACACACGAAAGGCAAGAAATATGGACCCATAAAAACTAATCAGCAACCATAAAAGAAAATTATATATAAGCCAGAGAAAATAGATATGTTTTAAGGAGAGATTTAAAAGTGGACAGAGAAGGTGCAAGTCTGATCTCTAGGGGGAGGCTATTCCACAACCGCGGCCCGACCACTGAGAAAGCTCGATCCCCTCAACGTTTGAGTCTGGATTGATGGACTAGAAGAAGGTTCTGATCACTTGATCTTAAACATCTGGAGGGAGTATATTGGTGCAGCAATTCAGATAAATACATAGGAGCTAGATCGTGTAAAGATTTATATACGAATAAAAGTATTTTAAAATCAATTCTGAATTTAATAGGCAGCCAATGAAGGGTCCGCAGAATTGGAGTAATGTGAGTGCTTTTACGACTCTTATGAAGGAATCTAGCAGCAGCATTTTGAACTAGTTGAAGACGATCAATTAATAACTTAGAACTACCACAGTAAAGTGAATTGCAGTAGTCTAAGCATGAGGTGATAAAAGCATGAACAGCCATCTCTAAAGTTTTATGATTTAAGAAAGGTTTAATTTTTGATAGCAGACGAAGTTGATAGAAACTAGAACCTATTACTGAAGAGATATGTTTGTCAAAGTGTAATGACTCATCTAACAAAACGCCAAGGTTCCGTACACGTGAAGAACTAAACACTGATAGACTACCGAGATTTATGCAGGTTGTCTGAGAATTGTCGGAGGGCCCAAAAACAATCACCTCAGTTTTATTTTCATTTAATGTTTAAAAAATTTGGGCTAGCCAAAGTTTAACTTCCTCTAAGCATTTTAGTAAAGAAGTCAAAGCTGAGGGATCTTTTCTCTTGATAGGTAAATAAATTTGGGTATCATCTGCATAGAAATGAAAACCCCATGTCTTCTTAGAATGGATCCCAGAGGTAACATGTACAGAGAAAAGATAGAGGGTGCCAAGATTGAGCCTTGAGGGAGACCGCAGGTTAGATTAGCAACAGAAGAAGAAAAGTTACCTAACTTGACTAAGAATTTTTTGTCAGTGAGGTATGACAAAAACCACTTAAGGACGGTTCCTTTTATCCCCACATAAGACTCTAATCTAGATATCAGAGTAGTGTGGTCAACAGTGTCAAAAGCTGCTGACAGATCTAAAAGCACAAGGACCACAGAGTCACCAGAGTCCGTAGATACAAAAATATAATTTAGCACTCTCAAGAGGGCAGTTTCGGTGCTATGTACAGATTTAAAGCCAGATTGAAACATTTCAGAAATACCGTTACAACTGAGAAAAGACTGGAGTTGATCAAACACTATTTTTTCCAATACCTTAGAGATAAATGGTAATACAGAGATAGGACCAAAGTTATTCAGAACAGAGGAATCCAGTGAAGGCTTCTTGAGTATAGGGGTGACAGTAGCCACTTTAAAGGCAGCAGGGACAGAGCCAGTACAAAGACACTTATTAAAAAGAGACACCAATCCTGGCCCAACAGCATTAACGATTAATTTAAAAAAATTTGGGTGTATGGTATCAAAAGAACAAAAAGATTATTTAGTATTAACAATAGTATCCTTAAGTAGATGTAGAGAAATAGGTTCAAAAGCATTCCAGGAAGCGGAATGCAACAACGGGATAGAGGGTTCAGTATGAGAAGGGCTTATGGTGGATCTCAAATTAGAGATTTTATCAATAAAAAAACCTCAAGAAGCTTTCACATAGAGCCTCGGAAGCAGTACGCATAGTATTAACCAGGGGATTCACAACAGAATTAATAACTGAAAATAAAACCTTAGGTCTAGAGTGATTTTCCATGATTAGATTAGAAAAGTATGTAGCTTTGGCAGACTTAACAGCACTCTGATAAACCAATAAACTTTCTTTAAACAATTGAAATTAAATATGTAAATTGTCCTTTATCCATTTACGCTCGGCCTTTCTACAAGCTTGTCTTAAAAGTCGAATCTCAGAAATGAGCCACGGTTCCGATTTAGATTTAGGCTTATAAGGCTTGAGCGGAGCAGTGACATTGAGAGAATCCAGCCAGGCAGAGTTTAACAGACGTAGATGTTGATCAACATCCACGTCTGGTAATGAAGAACCCAAGAGCAGGTGAGAACATGATTCCATAAAATGCTGTTTAAAGTTAGAACCAAACTGAGGAGAACAGGACCGAGACAATGTTATTGCTTTTGAAGTAGAATAAGACAAATTAGAGAGAGACAGAGAGAATAAAATTGGCTTATGGTCTGAAAGCATATAGTCAGATACAACAATATCGCTAATCGCAAACCCGTGAGAGAGTACTAGGTCCAATGTATGTCCCTGGATGTGAGTGGAGTCTTTTATCCACTGGACCAGGCCAAAAGACTCAATGAGGCTGAGGAATTCCTTGGATAAAGGGTTAGACTGACAACAAACGTGGATGTTAAAATCGCCCACCAATAAACAACGGTCATAGTTTGTGGCGATATTACCAATAAATTCAGTGAATTGTTGTATGAAGTCCTTAATAGAGTGAGGAGGACGATAAATCACCCCTAACAAAACAGGGCCATTCCAGTCCAGAATTTTTTTTTAGAATTTTATTTGTCACATACACGATTATATAGAGAGTATATAACCAGCAGTGAAATGTATTCTCTGCATTTAACCCATCCTAAGTTAACACACACCCGGATCAGTGGGCAGCCATGTTACAGCGCCCGGGGAGCAGTTGGGGGTTCGGTGCCTTGCTCAAGGACACCTCAGTCGTGGTATTGAAGGAGGAGAGAGCGCTGGTTATTCACTCCCCACAACCTTTGGATTATGAGTCTGACTCTCTAACCATTAGGCCACGACTTCCCCTAAGTCCAGATGTAAAAGCTGAGCTTCAAAGCTAGTAAATGGGTTTACAGGAACTGACCGGTGTTCTGTCGATTTGTGCTACCCTGTCAGATTTTCCTACCTCTCATTAAAACAGTAGGTAGTACAACTTGACAACGAAAAATGCTACCTGTTAAATGATTTATTAATGTTTACACCTACCACAACCCTAAACCTACCCTTACAGTAATGCAAATACAGTAATTATGTGTTATATTCGTGGTTGTGGCTAGAAGGGATACAGCTACCGGAAACCAACAATAAATATTTTTTTCTACCTTTTAGATTGTGTTTTATTAACGTCTACAACTACTCCAACCCTAAACCTACCCCTTACAGTAATGCAGATGCATTAAATATTGTTGTTCAGCGTGAGAAAAAGTACGAAATATTGATGTGCACATGCGCAGTAAGCCCCGGTAGGAAAATCTGACGGGTAAGATAAAACGTCAGGACACCTGACACCGGCATCGTACAAGGAACGAGCTTTTTAAAATAGTCACTAATCCACCCCTCGTCTGTTTGGACGGGGAGAATTAAAAAATGTACAGTCAGATGGAACTAATTCAGAGAAAGGGGTTAGATCACCAACCTTTGTCCAGGATTCGGTGATAAACATAAAATCCAGGCTATGAGAGGAGAAAAAGTAATTTAACAAGAAGGTCTTGTTCACCAAAGATCGAGCATTGATCAGAGCCATTTTGGGCGGAGGGATAACGTCCGGAGAGCACAAAGCTCTTCTCAGTGAGCGCAGGTTACCAGGAACCATTTCGACCATTTCGTCGATGACAGAGGCCAATCCGTGGGAAGCCATCCCGGGAGACAGAAGACGGGCACAGGAGAAGAACAGGTCGAAGCCACCGGTAAGCCAAGTCGCGCGGTCGCCAGGCAACAGAGCCGCCATTAAACGACACAGGGGAAGGGTTCAGCGATAAACCAGCCTGAAGATGTGCTTTCAGTTTGACAATGAATCCGCCCCGGCACCCGCATTTCCTCCGTGTTATATTAAGAGGCCACTGGCGGATACACTCCGGGATATCCGTAGGAAAGCTCCCGTGTGTTTGGTTAAAAACGCGTTGCACATCCGGCCTACAAATGTCCATAAATGAGGTATGAATGTCCAGGAGAGACTGTCGGACATAAACCAGCAGTGTGCAGCAATTAGGAAGCCAGGCAAATATCCATACAAACAAACAAACAAACAAACAAACAAGAGAGCAACAGACGGCCAGCCAAACGCACAGGCGCCATCTTGTTCACACCACGCCACACCAGTCCACCATTTTTAGACAACACTGGATTAATATTAGCCACGTTTAACATTTATTTTAAAACTTTAAAGACATATAATAATAATAACAGTAATATTGTGAAGATTATATTATTATAACAACAAACAGCAACAATTAAAACCACAAATGTTTTAATAAAAATAACAATAATAATAATAATAATAATTAGTATTATTATTATTATTATTATGAAATGTAATTAATTTTAAATGGTAAAGGCTAGTGGTAGCAATTATTATGAAGATGATTACTATTGTCACTATTATATAATCAATATTATAAAATATATATAAATTGAACTGCAAATTGTTTTCAGTGGTGCCTATTATTATTATTATTATTATCATCGTAATTATTACTATATAATATGACAAAGATGAAGACAAAGAAGATTAAGAAGAATCATTATTATAAAATAAAATTTACATTTAAAAGGTTTTTAGGGGTGGCTATTATTATTATTATTAGTAGTAGTAGTAGTAGTAGCAGTACTACTACTACTACTACTACTACTACATTATTCTGTTACGGAACTCCAAAGAAGAAGATGAGATGAGGATAATCCAAAATAAAGTCTTTTAATATTATAATCCAGACGAATAGAAGGAAATAACTCAGGGTAGTCGCAACACTGTAAAAAAAAAAAAAAAAAAAAAAAAAAAAAAACTTTTGTTTACACAACATTTGCAATTAATGGGAATAACGGTGATACACCATGAAGTAACATGTTTATGCAGCAACATGATAAATGGTACATTGACCATACCATACAATACAATGAAATGTTTAAAGTGTAATCTGAAATGACATGGTTTGTCTGTGTAATTGAGACCATTAAATTAAATACCATTCTTTGACTCAAAATTGAAATAACATGTTTGAACCCTTATTTAACGAAACATGTTTTAACTGTAGATGTAAAAACATGGTTAAACAGTTACTTAAATAAACCGATTTTGACTATAAATATATATAACATATAAACCCATTACTTAAGAAAGCATGTTTTGACTGTAAACTGAGATAAATTTTAAATCGTTGTTTAACAGATTTCGACTGTAAATTGAAATAACTTGTGTCAGCCAATATTTTAAGAAATTAACTGAAATGGACCATAATTTTGAATTACATGCACAGCACTTTATTTTAAAAATTCCACCCTAAGTTTAAATGTTTCACTTGTATAAATGAGTTGCAATGATTTGAAATATATCATACATATGGTATCATGATTATGGCTTACAGCTGTAATTTTCATTAAGCTATGACAATTATTATTATTATTTTTAAATCTGTGAAGTTTTAAGGCTGTTAGTTATAGCGTATTACGTAAATATGTCACACTCACAAATATGAATTTATTACAGACAATAAATATTAATTAGTCCCCCTCTATTTTCATGTAATGCAATAAAGTTTCTGTTGTAAATAACACCAATCTTAAAAACTAAAAACAGCAATACCAACATTTGTACACTGCTTAAAAGGATCACTAGGTTCTAACACTTAGTAAAATATTAAATAATTAAAATATTTAAACGTATTCCATTAAAAAAAGTAAATAAATTAATTAAAAAAAACCCCGCCAAGCCCATAATACCCTGCTAGACAACTCAAAACATTAAGAACATAAAACTCTTCTCACAATGCTTGTATAATCCATAATATACACTATAATTATCCTATAAATCTTTATAAAACGCAACATGAGCAAATCCAATTATTATCATCATTGCATTGCAAGTCTTCCACACACAAGGGTTTGGCCAGACCAATGGGTACAACTCCAATTCATTCTGCATCTTGGTCCCTTAAAGAAAGAGAGAGAGAGAGAGAGAGAGAGAGAGAGAGAGAGAGAGAATGGTTATACATCTCAATTGCTCAATTGTAAGAGTTTCAATTTGAAGTAAAAGTGAAGTTAAACATGCATACCATTTTCCATGTGTCCTTCTTCTTTCCACTTATTGACCAATTTTCGTGCATTACTCCACGTGTCCTTGAGAAATGTGTTTCTTTTTTTTAAAGGAAACAGGTTTACACAATGAGAGGGTAGCTAAATGTGGGTTGCTACAGATAAACTTAAGCTCTATTCAGACGGTAATTGTTTCTCAGGGGGACGTAAGTGATTTTCACCATATACAGGGGGTAGTTGGTGATTTAATTGCCGTCCGAATCCAGGATGTCTGTGTTTTTCTCTCACCACCCCCGTAAAAATCCCCGGCCGAATTACCTACTGTTTTTTGACAAACACCACGGTCGTGTGGTAATTTAATTGCCGTCCGAATCCACATCTCTGAGTTTACGAGAAGAAATCGATTCAAAATTCAGTGTTTAATCCCTTTTTGAGCACTCCCGAACACCGTAATGTTGTACTTCGGTGTAATTTACATATTATTTCTGAAATGCTGGAAAGTTTTTAAAAGAACAATACTTCATGACTGCTCAACCACAGCGACTGGGAGCAGAAAAAGAAGAAAAGCACATAAACGAGCAGAAAAAGAAGAAAAGCACAAACTTTCAAATGGGTCTTTATTATGGCAGCAGCAGCAGGTATGCAATACAATTTTAAAATGTGTATTATAAACAGATATGTATCGCGTATAATTATATACAACTATAGCGCATCTATTTTCCTATTTTTAAACAGGAGATTTAAATAATCAAATAATAAATATTATAAAATATGCTTGGAATAATAAGAATACATTTTACATAATAAGTATTTTTAAATACATTTTACACAATAATAATAATACTTTTGTAAATAAAATAAATTTTATTTACAGCAGACAATCATGTGATTGGCCACGTGAGCAGCGTGTTCCCGGGTGCGCAGGATCACAGAACTCGCTCCTCCACTGTGAATAAATCTCCATCCGAATCCATGAGTTTTATCACTGAGGTGATATGTAAATTTATTTTTACAGATGTCCATATGAGAAACAATTACCATCCGAATCGGGCTTTAGACAACGTGCCACAGACCTCACTCTGATTTTGGAGACGATTTAAAAATAAAAAATACAAAATTTTTAGAGAGTAATTGCATCCACGTGTTGTGGATTGTTGTTGTCCTTTCTTTGATGTAAATGAAGGCCGCCACCGTTTTTGATTTGAACATTGTTATAAGAAAAACGCAACATGAATCAAGGCTTAAGTTCATCATTAGTAAATTAATCAAGATATTACCTGGCAGTGGAGACGAAAACGCAGCATTTAATCCCGCGCTGGCACAGAAATTAAGGTAGTTGCTCTGATGGGAAAGCGTGACCGGATGTAAACAGAGTTATTGGCACCACACACACAGGTAATGCAGGACAGGTCAATTTGCTCACGTCACAGTAAGGTTAGGAGTGAGGTTAGGCCGTCCTTTTCGTTGCATGATTTAAAAACATATAGAATTACGCCTGCAAATATAGAAACGGCCACGTTTATAGTTTTTATTGTATGATGTGACAAGTTGAACGGTGCATGTTTTCCATACTGTACGGGGTGAGGTTCACTACTTCGCTTGAATTCAGGCATCAGATTGTTTAAAAATCTGTAAGTAAAAGTTTCTCTCAAGTAAGCTAGCTTTAAGCAACATATTTTGCTGTGTGGATGGCAAAATGACAGAATTCATCAACCCTGGACCCTGATGTTGAGTAAGTGCATTTTTTTTTATTCAAGTGACCTGTTGTTACGGAAGCAGACTGGACACAGAGGATTATAAAACAATATAAAGGTATTTATTGATTCAGCAGAGGGTAGGCAGCAGATGTAGTTGAGTAGTGACTTTGATTCTTGATATGTTTGTAGAAAGGATATACTGAGGAGTATCTTGTCTTGCCAGGAACTCGTGGATGATTTGAAGCAGCACACACCCCAGGATGACAGCGGAGACGAGGATGCTTGTTCGGAGGAAGACAGACGATGGAGGCACAGGGGATCTACGATGGAGAGGAACAGGAGGTAAGTAGTCTTTAGGTAGGTATCAGGTAAGTAGTAGCACATAGCACAGAGAGTCCACTTCGTGTAAGCGAGATCGGACAACTGACTGGAGTGAGGTGTGTGCTTAAGTAGTGCTGAGATGATTGGTGCTGATGAGGTGCAGGTGGCTTGAATTAATACTCAGGTGACAGTGATCGTAGTGGTGGATTGGTGGTGGAGCCTGGCCGATCTGTAACATTACCCCCCTCTCCACGGCCCGCTCCAGAGGGCCGAGGGGCCCGACGGCGTGGTGGTCTACCTCTGGCTCTGGGTGCAGGTCGATCTGGGAAGTTAGTGTGGAATTCCTCGATGAGAGCTGGATCCAGAATGTCGTCCTTGGGAACCCATGACCTCTCCTCTGGGCTGTAACCCTCCCAATCCACGAGGTATTCCAGCTGACCACCACGACGTCGGGAATCCAGGATCGTTCTGACCACATAGATGACACCGTCCTCCAGAATTAGTGGGAGAGGGGGTTCCGTACTCGGACCAGGCTCTGTGGAGACAGGAGAGTGGTAAGGTTTTAAGAGAGACACATGGAAAGTGGGGTGAATCCTGTACTGTGGAGGTAAGTTGAGTTGAAAAGTAACCGGGTTAATTTGTCTCTGAATGGTGAAGGGACCAATGTATCTGGGAGCGAGCTTCTTGCAGGGCAGGCGCAATCGGATGTCTCTTGTTGACAGCCAGACCTTCTGTCCTGGTTGGTAGAGGGGAGCGTCAGACCTCCGAAGGTCTGCTGTCATCTTGCGCCTGCGAAGTGCTCGTTGAAGATGATGGTGTGCTCAGGAATTCCGTAATACCTGAAGACATGATTGAACAGGAGTTCGGCTGTCACCATAGCCGTAGGTAGGTTCTTGAGAGGGATAAAGCGGCAGGATTTGGAGAACCGATCCACAATCACCAGGATACACGTGTTACCATCTGAGGCTGGTAGGTCGGTGACAAAGTCTACCCCTAGGTGTCACCATGGCCGGTTGGGAACGGGCAGCGGGAGGAGTTTGCCTGATGGAAGATGGCGAGGGCTCTTGGATATGGCACATTCCTTACAACCCTGAACGAACCTTCTCACATCCCTTGCCATATTCGGCCACCAGTAGCGGTCTTTCAGCAGCGAGAGGGTTACGTTGGCCCCAGGGTGGCCAGTGCCCAGTGAGGAGTGCACAGAGTGAATGAGAGGAGTGCGTTGGATACGTGCGACATACTGTGCACCTGGTGGGCAGCCCGGCGGAGTGGCCGTGGAGACATTGGAAGGAGGAGCAGAATTAGGGTTCCACTGGATGGGACTGATAAACATGCTTTCAGGAATAATGGGTTCTGGTGGGTCTTCCTCCTCTTCTGGGGCATAAAGGCGCGATAGGGCATCTGCCTTTATGTTCTTGGGTCCAGGACGGTAAGAGATAGTGAAATTGAAACGGGTGAAGAATAAAGCCCAGCGCGCCTGCCGTGGATTGAGCCTCTTCGCCTCCCTCAGATATTGTAAGTTCTTATGATCAGTAAGCACAGTAAATGGGTGTTGAGCTCCTTCCAGCCAATGCCTCCACTCTTCTAGGGCCAGTTTAATTGCGAGAAGCTCTCTGTTGCCGATGTCGTAGTTACGCTCCGCCGGGCTGAGTTTCCGTGAGAAGAAGGCACATGGATGGAGTCTCATGGGGTTCCCCTGCTGCTGGGAAAGGATAGCTCCAACCCCCGTAGTGGAAGCATCTACTTCAACGATGAAAGACTTCGTGGGGTCAGGATGTACGAGGATTGGAGCTTGAGTAAAAGCTTCTTTTAGTCTTTCAAAGGCCTCGTTAGCTGCTGGAGTGCAGGACAGAGACTTGGGCTTGCTTCGGAGTAGGTTGGTAAGGGGACTGGTGAGAGTACTATAATTCAGGATGAAGCGACGGTAGAAATTTGAAAATCCCAGGAATCGTTGGAGTTCCTTGATGGTTGATGGTACTGGCCAGATCTTGATGGCCTCCACCTTCCCCTCGTCCATCCGGATGCCACTGCTGTCGATATGATATCCAAGGAACTGTACTATGGGATGATGGAAAGAGCATTTTTCTGCTTTGAGGAAGAGCTGATATTGACGTAGGCGTTGGAGGACCTCCGCAACGTGGTGGCGATGTTCGGCCAAGCTCCGAGAGTAAATGAGGATGTAGTCGATATATACCAGGACGAAACGGTGGAGAAACTCTCGGAGCACCTCATGCATGAAATCCTGGAATACGGAGGGGGCGTTGACTAGGCCATACGGCATTACCAAATATTCGTAGTAGCCGGTAGGGGTCACGAAAGCTGTTTTCCACTCGTCCCCCTCACGTATCCGGATGAGGTTGTACGCGCTGCGGAGGTCTAGCTTGGTGAAGATGGTGGCACCACGGAGATGTTCCAGAGCTGCTGGGACGAGAGGAAGGGGATAACGGAATTTGACTGTTGTTTAAAGCCCGGTAGTCTATACAAGGCCGTAAGCCTCCGTCCTTCTTGGCCACAAAAAAGAAGCTTGAAGCAGCAGGGGACGTGGAAGGGCGGATGTAGCCTTGTTCAAGTGCCTCCTCAATGTACTCCTCTATGGCCTTCTGTTCTGGGAGTGATAGTGGATAGATTTTTCCTTTGGGCACTGACTCACCCGGTAGTAGGTCTATCGCGCAGTCCCATGGCCGATGAGGTGGTAATTGGGAGGCCCTCTTCGGGCAAAAGATGTCACTGAAGTGGGAATAACATTGGGGTATGTCGATGGATTGTTTCTCTAGAGGGCTTTCGATGGTGGTGGAATTCAAAGATAGGGCCTGGTTGACTGGCGTTGGCGGCCGAATCATGTGTGGGAAGCAGTCTGGGAAGCACTGGTCACCCCACTTCAGGACGTCTCCCGTGCGCCAAGATATTTGGGGCTCATGAAGAGCGAACCATGGCCGACCCAGAATGATGTCAGAGGTGGCTTCCTCCAGAACCAGTAAATTGATGTCCTCTTCATGAAGAATGCCTACTCGTAGATGTACCGGACCAGCCGTGAGTCTGACATTATGACGGCTGAGAGGCTTTCCTGTTACGGATTGGACTTGGTAGATCTTGGGATTGATAGCTGTGGGGATTTTGAGTTGGCGGCAGAGACTCCCCGATATGAAATTTCCAGCGGACCCCGAGTCAAGGAGGGCATTGACTGAAACAGATACGTTGGGTGCAATAAGCGTTATCACAATAGAGAGAGGCTTCATATTTTGAGGTATGTGTTGAATTGCACTCACCAATAATAGCGGAGGTCGAATGGGGCATGTAGAGATTACATGCCCACCGTTTCCACAATAAAGGCATAAGCCTCTAGTTATTCGCCTCTGCCGCTCAGCGGATGATAACCGCATGTTGTCGGTCATCATGGGTTCGGAGACTGGTTCTGGAGGATGGTTCGCCTCTGGGTGGCGCAGTGGAGGAATGCAACGTGTCATTTGGGTTTGTTCCTCAAAACATGATTGCATACGAATGGAACATCGGATGGAGAGTTGAATCAGGCTTTCTAATCCGCAGGTGTCGTTGTAGCCGGCTAATTGTAGACACAATCTGGACTCTAATCCTTGACGGTAGGAGGTAATCAGAGATCGTTCATTCCAACCACTAGCAGCAGCTAGGGTTCTGAATCTTAGGGCACACTCATTGATGGATAGGAGATGATACAGCTGGTCGCTGACAGATGAGTCCCCAGATGGTTTTCCAAACACCTCTCTGAAATGAGTGACAAAATTATTAAATGAATGGGTGACATTACCAGATTGAGCCCAGATGGTCTCTGCCCATTGTAGTGCCTTGCCGGATAGAAGAGAGACGATGAAGGCGATCTTGGATTTTTCAGTAGGATATAGATAGGGTTGCATCTCAATGGAGAGTGAACATTGTAGGAGAAAGCCGTTGCACTCCTCCGCCACACCAGAGAAGGGCGCTGGTCTGGCCATGGGACTGACGAAGACTGGAGAAGAAGAAGTGGTGGTGGTGGATACGGAAGTGTTTGACAGTGTTGGTGGAGGTGCAGGAGTGAGAACCCGTCGAAGATTATCCACGAGTTCCTGGAAGGGGTCCGGTTGGCTCATGCTGAATCACTCTGTTAGTTAGGTCAGATCTTCTGTTACGGAAGCAGACTGGACACAGAGGATTATAAAACAATATAAAGGTATTTATTGATTCAGCAGAGGGTAGGCAGCAGATGTAGTTGAGTAGTGACTTTGATTCTTTATATGTTTGTAGAAAGGATATACTGAGGAGTATCTTGTCTTGCCAGGAACTCGTGGATGGTTTGAAGCAGCACACACCCCAGGATGACAGCGGAGACAAGGATGCTTGTTCGGAGGAAGACAGACGATGGAGACACAGGGGATCTACGATGGAGAGGAACAGGAGGTAAGTAGTCTTTAGGTAGGTATCAGGTAAGTAGTAGCACATAGCACAGAGAGTCCACTTCGTGTAAGCGAGATCGGACAACTGACTGGAGTGAGGTGTGTGCTTAAGTTGTGCTGAGATGATTGGTGCTGATGAGGTGCAGGTGGCTTGAATTAATACTCAGGTGACAGTGATCGTAGTGGTGGATTGGTGGTGGAGCCTGGCCATTCAGGTTATACATTTTTTTTGTCTGTTATGTGTGTTCCCTGGGAATTGAACCCACAACCTTTTGCGCTGCTAATGCAATGCTCTACCACTGAGCCACAGGAACACTGGGGAACATTGTAGCCCACTTTAAATGTTAATTGGGCTACAGAACTGTCTAGTTAATGTTTTTTTTTTTTTTTTTTTTTTGCAACAGAGTCTGGTTCTGGTTCATTGTTTTAAGCATGCTTAAGCAGACTCATTGGATGGACAAATTATTTAGTATCAGGTGTGTTACATTTAACTATATGGATGAATTTGTGCAAATTTTGTGATTGCTCTCTTAAGACAGTTAAGGGATACCTTTATCTGAACAACCTTCTTCCTCAGCATGTTTTGATGTAACTGAGGATGGAGGTGATGACAATCAATTCCCAGATTCGCTGACTAAATCTAACACACAGTCATTGTACATGAAAAATCTTTGCCTGTTTTATATGCAGCTGCAAGCCAAAAATCTGGTGCCATCGTCAACCATTCAGATGATTGTAGAGGAATTCAGTACACAAAGAAAACGTTCACAGACATATTTACTTTCCACAGAATACCAAAGAAGGCAGTATTACCAAAAAAAACTTTCCCTACGTGCATCCACAGAGTATGTATCTTGGTCGTGATGAGAACAGAAAACTACGTCACGCACAATATATTCCATTGAAGAACACTTTAAAAACCATGTTGAAAGACCAAGTGGTTTGGGAGCAGTGTGCCAAGCCTCAGCATGTACACTCTTTTGATGTGTTCTGTGACATCTGTGATGGATCTGTGTTCAAGTCCAACGACTTGTTTAGGAAGCATGAGTTGAGAATTTAACTTGTCTTGTACCAGGGTGCCTTTGAGATTGTGAACCCCCTTGGGTCAGCTAAAAAGACCCACAAAATGGTTGGAGTGTATTTTACACTTGGCAACTTTGAGCCATTTTACAGGTCATGCATTGAAAACATTCAATTATTACTTTTGTGTTATGAGAGAGATTTTAATAATTTTGGTCAAATTGTGACATCTTCGGGTGACATAGTACGTGCAACAATTGTGGCCATTATCGGTGATAATTTGGGCTCTCACTGCATCGGTGGTTACTCGCAGAACTTCAGTACTGCCAGGTATTGCTATAGGTATTGCTTGGTAGAACGCAGTGAACTTCAGAATGTAAGTGTAGACTTTCCCAGTCGGACAGTTGATTCCTATAAGGTGGCAGTGGAAACTCTAAAGACGACTGAAGAAATTGTTGTAAATTGGTTGAAGTTTGACTCCATTTTCAACTCCCTGAAATATTTTCATGTTGCTCAGCCCGGCCTTCCTCGCTGCATTGGCCATGACTTGTTTGAAGGCGTCATAGCGGTTGATCTAGCCATTTTCTTGGCACACTTTGTAAAAAATAAGTGGTTTTCATATACGCAATTGAACAGGAGAATTGCACAGGTCAAATATCTGGGTTCTGATGCTGGTTCTGCCCTCTCCCAGATATGTTAGGTGGTCAAGCAGCTGAGAACTGGTGTCTTCTTAGATTTCTTCCTGTGATAATAGGAGGCAGAGTAGATTCACAAGACCCTGTTTGGCAGCTGACTATTAAGTTGAAAGAACTGGTTGAGCTAGTGTGTGCTCCCAAGATTACAACTGCACAAATAGCATATCTCAATGTCTTAATACCGGAATATCTAGAAACAAGAAAGGAAATGTTTCCTGGGGACAAACTGAAACCGAAGCATCATTACATGCTTCACTACCCTTCACTCATTCTGAGACTTGGACCTTTAATTTGTTTATGGTCATTGAGATTCGAAAGCAAACATTCTTACTTCAAAAGAAGTGTAAGAAGGGCACAGAACTTCAAAAATGTATGCAAGACATTGACACACAACCATCAACTCCTTCAAGCGTATCTGCACTCACGGTCATTTTTTTTCACCAAAGCTTAAAAGCGTTGACTTGACTACATACACTTCTCATTTGTACAGTGATGCTGTGCACAAAGCTGTTGAGACAAGCATGCTAAATTAACCAGACCAGATCTGTTGCAACACAGGTAGAGTACAAGGGTACTCTGTATAGGAAAGGGAACTTTATTTGCCTTCAATGTAAAGAGGATTATTCTACTTTGCAAGTAGTGTTGTTTTTGGCGGCCTGTTTTAATTTTAGTTTTAGTCTAGTCTTTGTGTGAAGCTGTCATTTTAGTTTTTTATTAGTTTTAGTCACATTCATACTCTTTTTAGTCTAGTCAAGTTTCAGTCAACTAAAAGTCTGAGCATTTTAGTCTTATTTTAGTCAGAATTATCCATGACTATTTTCGTCTAGTTTTAGTCGACGAAAACTGATGACATTTAGTCTAGTTTTAGTCAATGAAAATTGTATTTGTCTCTTTTTAATAATGCAATTCTATTTAACCCAGTCAATATAGTATAAGTACCTAGTAGTATAGACGAAACCAAAATTTTCTTTTAGCCAAACCCATTTCAAACAAGGTTATCTTATTATATTATTGTTACCTTATAGACTCAGGAATACATCCATTCCAGACACGGAAGACGCTCTGATTTGAATTTACAACATTTATTTTACCAACCAAACATGTTAGAAGTACACACACATAAATTTAAATAAATACAAACAATAAATAAAACAAAATAAATAAAATAGCATCACATGACAATGCCAGAAAAAACATAATACATTCAAGATTAACAAAGAGAAACAAGGTGCTTGAATGCTCGAGCTACAATAAAATACTAAAAAGTGCAAATAAAATGTGTGTGTCTGTTACTTGTATTGCTTGTAAACTGAAGTCAGATGAAGCCGGCCATCGGTCCCTTTCTCTGTGTCAGACTTAACTTTGTTGTCATCTTCTAAATAATGCCGCGAGTGGAGCTTGAGGAAGTGGCGTCGCCTGCATCTGCGCAGAGTGTTGCCATGTCCGCGGCTTTCCCGCGGAATTGGGCTACTCTAACACTGTTGCCGCGGGTTGTTTTTCATGTCCGCGGGTTGAAGCGACCCCGATAACGTGATATTTAGCCCCTGGAATGCGAACTTTACCGGGGAACCCCCCTCGAAATGCGATAGGGCTAGATTTGGGCTAGTTTTGAGTAGCAATTGGGAGGGTTTTGTTGTGAAAACCTGGCAACCCTGACAGCCCCTGAAGTGAGACAGAAATACTGCAAAATAATAATAACGCGACAAAACGAGACGAAATAACGTTATAACATTTAGTTTCGTCTCGTTTTGGTCAACGAAAATGAAGAGACATTTTAGCATAGTTTTTATTTTGTAAACCACATTTAGTCTCGTTTTTATTCGTCAACGATATTGCATTATACATTTAATTATCGTCATCGTCACATGACCAGCATTTACGTTGCGTCTCGTCTCGTTTTCGTCACGTGATAAAGGTTCGTTGACGACGATATTTAGTCGTAATTTTCGTTGACGAAAGCAATACTATTTGCAAGTTGGCCAGATTGAGCTAATTTTCGTTAAAGATGATGAAGTGACCTTCCTTGTGACTCCCTACTCTGCATTGTATTTGTCTGACTATTTGAAATTTTGCCTGAAACGAAGGAAATTATTCGTGTAAATGCTGAAGATTGTCTGGAAATTATCCCTTAAATGAATATAGTTTTATGGGAGTAAAAGTAATTACCCTCAAGCACAGCGTTGTTCATCTGTAAAAAAGACAATTCTCTCTTCTCCTAGCAGCGATGGATGCATTTTTGCAATTTGTTGCTAATTTGTTCCCAAACCCAACTACTTCAATACTAGCCATATAGGGTTTGAAGAGCCTAGGTGTGGAGACCATCGATGACCTACAGTTTCTGAAAGAACAGGATGTAGCTGGCTTCCTAAAACCAATTGAAGCAAGAAAACTAATTGCCCAAATCCCAAGTAAGCTTTTAAATCAATGGCCGGCATACAAATGTATATAACGTGCATTCACTTGATTTGACAAATAACACACCAGTCTTTTTCATTCTGTATTTTGTAGCTGTATTCTTGATTTTACATTATGTTAATGTTTGTTCATGTTTCAACAGTATGGTATCAATGCCAGTTTTGTCGTTTATGCTATTTAGATGTTGCTTCCACTCAGCAAAACACTACAAATGATACATCTGCTGAATACACCTCTGATGCATCCAGTTCACCTGGTCCTGGATGCTCCACTTCATCGTCAAGCACTTTAACTGGAAGATGTGAGTAAAAACCTGATTAAACTAGCAATCAAAATTTTGAAAGCAGGACATGTAATTTGTCAATTCTATTAATTCATGCACTGCTCAGCCATTACATTATGACCACCCCCAGCTTAGAGCCGTGAGTGCCGGTGTCACAGGTGCAGTTCACAGAGCAGTATATATACACCACATGAGGACTGGCTTTCGGTCAGTAGAGTGCTTGCTGTCAGAATGGGAAAAGCTGCCGAAGTTTTATAAAGGACAAACTGTGATGGTGCGGTGCCTCGGATCTTCGGTCTTGGAAATGGCTCACCTTGTGGGTATGTGAGTATGTTTCAAAAGTGGAGCATGGATAGCCAAACAACGAACCGTCGTCCACAGCTCACTGATTCCAGAGGGGAGCGAAGACTGTTGCGCATTGTTCACAGTGACAGCAGGTCCACAGTGCAACAAATCACCAGCAACTATAACAGTGGTGACCAGGCCAATGTGTCACAGCACACAGTTCATTGCAGCCTTCTGTAGTTATCATGGGGATGCAGCTGGATAGTCTGCTACGCAGGCACAAGCGCAGAAGGCTGCGATAAAGTCTATGCTGAGACGCATTGCCCTGGTCACCACTGTATTGCTGCTGGTGTTTTGTTGCACCGTGGCCCTGCAGCTTCCCTCTGGCATCACTGTGCTGCAGACATCACATGGCTGGATGATGTTTCTTTGTTTGGCCATCCGTGCTCCACTTCTGAAACATACTCACTACAGCAACAGGTGATCAACCCACAAGGTGAGCCATTTCCAAGGTCAAAGTTCTGAGGCACCGTGCCAACACAGTTTGTCTTTCATCAAACTTGATACATTGGCAGCTTTTCCCATTCTGACACCAAGCACTCTACTGACCGAAAGCCAGTCCTCAGGTGGTGTATATATACTGCTCTGTGAACTACACCTGTGACACCGGCACTCACTGCTCTATGCCGGGGGTGGTCATAATGTAATGGCTCAGCAGTTTATATAATGTCTTTAGAAGAAGCAGACATTTGAGTAGCACTTCTCAGGAAGTGGGAAAGTGGTAGCTTTGAGTGTTACTGTAGTTGCTGTATTCGCTGTAAAGTAATTTGCAATTTCATGCTGCATAAAAAGTGGAATTATTGTTCATTCTCTAACATGTGGACATTGATTTATCCTTTAGGTGACACTAGCTCTGAAACTTTGTTTTCTTTTTTTGTTATCAACATTTTTTTATTTCTTTTCACACACAACATCACAACATAACATCCACTCAAAACAAACAAAACAAAACAACAGACACATACTCCATATTTTAAAGGTCCAATCAAAGGGGAGAGAGAGAGGGAGGGAAAAAGTAACAACAAAACAAGTCCTTCCTTTATATAATCACGTATGTTAAAATAATAATAATAATAATAATATGCAATCCAATATGCCTCTCCACACACGTGCGGCGCACACCAGTTCTGCATCATTGTCCTCCTCGCAGCCGCAAAACCAGCAAACAGCCTTCTCCTTTGTATTAAGCTTATAGAGAGACCAGAATCAACATCAAGAAGACACAAACTTGTATTAGCAAAGCAATCAGTCCGCAGTGAGGAGGACAAAACCAGGTTTACATGCGTCCATAGATCCATGACAACCGGACACTCCCAAAACACATGAAGAAAAATACCCGATGACGCAGTGTTACATATCAGGGCACCAGAAATAGATTTACGGTGTAAATATTCTAACACACAGGTTCGTTTAACAGCAGAATTTAAGCCAGTCACATTCAGTAATAAAATATTTACAGTATACATTAAATATTCATAATCCAAAAATTGTATTCAATAAATGAAGAAAAGCAAAAGCACTCCCATTCTGTAAATGACATGTAAACGTTAGTGTGCGTTCTAGATATCAAACCACCTAGATCGGCTTTTCCACCTAGGGAAAGCCGATTAGTCACCAGAAGAGAAGGACGGCAGCTCGCGTAAGTGTTGTAATACTTTTTCGCAGTTCTGTTGTTTAAATTATTTACTTGCTGCTAGGAAGGAATACTTCGTTTCCTACCTATTTCGCATTTTTGTTGAGGTTTATATGTTTGATTGCACTTACTAGTAATTAGAACAATTTGCGCCTCAGCTAAGAACGAGCCTGTGTGATTGTGCGAAGTGTTTAGTTTCGTATTGAGCAATTAGCAGTCCTTTAAGGTTATTGGCTGTGCTGAGCAGAAGCCGGCCTCAGCTGTTTTCACTCTAGTCTCCTAGACTGTATTTATTTGATGTCCGAGCGCTGACGCGGAAGCGTCTGCGGAAGCATTCAGCCGTCGTGCTCAGCCTCCTCGTGTGAAGACCAACGAGTGTAAAGACGGACGACTTTTTCCTGCGCGACTTTAACCGAGCAACGACACCGAGCACACACTTAAGTATCATTTCTATCTTCCCTCACACACTCTCCTTCCCTATCCTCTATCCTTCCACCTCTATCATGTGTTTCCAAACCATTCCGGTTCTCTCTCAACCACACTCTAAAAACACACGCAGATGGCAACGTAATCCTGCTAACCTGCGCCCTATCACTACATCTTCTACTACACCTCTTTCTTTCTCTGTGGGTCTTTGGAATTGCCAGTCAGCTGTCAACAAAGCTGACTTAATTTCTGCTTTTTTCTTACAATCCACACTCAGCATCTTGGGCTTGACTGAGACCTGGATTCGTCCAGAAGACTCAGCAACCCCAGCCGCTCTCTCTCACAATTTCTCTTTCTCTCACACCCCAAGGCAAGTTGGCTGGGGTGGGGGCACTGGTCTGCTCATTTCAAACAATTGGAAATACTCAACCCACTCTCCCCTAGGCAATCACAACTCATTTGAATCTCATGCAATTACTGTAACAGCTCCTATAAAACTCCAGATTGTGGTGATCTACCGTCCCCCTGGCCAAATTCTAGCCACCTTCCTAGAGGAGCTGGACGGCCTGCTGTCCTCTTTCATGGAGGCACTCCACTCTTAGTCTTTTGGCGATTTCAACATTCACCTAGACAGGCCTTATGCTACAGACTTCCATTCACTCCTAGCTTCATTTGATCTCAAACGCCTTACCACTACTAGCACGCACAAATCAGGCAACCAACTTGATTTAATTTACACACGCAATTGTACTACAGATAACATTCTGGTACAACCACTACATATCTCTGACCATTTCTTCATTACATTTATTTTACATTTTGCTACCCGGGTGCCACCATCTCCCTTACCGGTTACTTTCAGACGTAACCTAGGCTCCCTTTCCCCCTCCCTTCTTTCCTCTGTAGCATCCTCCTCTCTCCTCTCTTCCCTCACCTACCCATTTCACATCTCTGGATGTGAATGCAGCTACTGACACGTTATGCTCTACCTTAACCTCTTGTCTAGATGACATTTGTCCTCTCTCCTCCAGGCCATCACGGGCTGCCCCTTCTAACCCCTGGTTATCCGATGTTCTTCGTGAGCATCGGACCAAACTCAGAGCGGCAGAGAGAAAATGGTGCAAATCAAACGATCCGTCGGACCTGACTAGGTATCAGTCTTTGCTTTCATCTTTCTCTACTGAAGTCTACACTGCCAAATCCTCACATTTCCACAACAAGATCAACAGCGCTCCAGACATGCGTAATCTCTTCAGAACATTTAATTCTCTCCTCTGTCCCCCTCCACCACCGCCCACCACTTCTATAACAGCTGACGACTTTGCCACTTTTTTCACAGACAAAACTAGAACAATCAGTAACCAGTTTTCACCTCCACACACACAGGACCTCCAACCAACCACATCCACTGCTCAAACTCCCATCTTCTCCTTCTGTCCCCTCACCGAGGCGGAAGTATCCAAACTTCTCCTCTCCAGCCCTCCTACAACATGTCCTCTTGACCCAATCCCCTCTCACCTTCTCCAAGCAATCTCTCCCACACTCTTACCGGCACTCACACACATTATCAACACATCTCTCCGCACAGGCATCTTCCCCACAGCGTTCAAGCAGGCTCGGGTAACCCCACTGCTCAAAAGACCTACATTAAACACTTCTCTTTCAGAAAACTACAGACCTGTCTCTCTCCTTCCATTCATAGCGAAAACACTCGAACGAGTTGTCTTCAACCAGCTCTCACTGTTTCTTTCACAGTACAACAAACTGGATGCTAAACAGTCAGGTTTCAGGAGTGGCCATTCAACAGAGACTGTGCTACTCTCAGTCACTGAAGCCCTGCGAATTGCAAAGGCCGATTCCAAATCATCAGTCCTCATTCTGCTGGATCATTCTGATGCTTTTGACACTGTCAATCATCAGATCCTCCTGTCCACCCTCTCATCGCTGGGCATCACTGGGATTCCACTTCGCTGGTTTGAATCCTATCTCACCGGTAGGTCTTTCAGGGTGGCCTGGGGAGGGGAGGTATCCAAAGCACATCAACTGGTCACTGGGGTTCCTCAGGGATCGGTTCTTGGACCCCTCCTCTTCTCCACATACACTACATCACTGGGACCCATCATACAGGCACATGGCTTCTCCTACCATTGCTACGCCGATGACACACAGCTCTATCTCTCTTTTCAACCAGATGATCCAACGGTAGCTGCACGGATCTCAGGCTGCCTGGCGGACATCTCGGCATGGATGAAAGAACATCACCTACAATTCAACCTGGCAAAGACTGAGCTTCTTGTCGTCCCTGCCACTCCGACTCTACAGCATGACTTCTCGATTCAGTTAGGCACATCAATAATTACCCCATCAACTTCGGTCAGAAATCTTGGTGTAATCTTTGATGACCAGCTGACCTTCAAAGAGCACATTGCAAAGACTGCTCGATCTTGCAGGTTTGCGCTACACAACATCAGAAAAATCAGGCCCTTTCTGACAGAGCATGCTGCACAACTTCTTGTCCAGGCCCTTGTCGTTTCTAGGCTGGACTACTGCAATGCTCTTCTGGCTGGACTTCCGTCAAAAACAATCAAACCTCTACAAATGATTCAGAATGCAGCGGCACGACTGGTCTTCAACGAGCCCAAAAGAACCCATGTTACACCTCTCTTCATCTCATTGCACTGGCTACCAGTGGCAGCTCGCATCAAGTTCAAGACACTGATGCTTGCATACAGAACGACCACAGGCTCAGCACCCTCCTACTTCCACTCACTATTACGAATCTACATCCCCTCCAGAAGTCTGAGATCTGCTAGTGAGCGACGCCTTGTGGTACCATCACAGAGAGGCTCAAAATCACTCTCCAGAACATTCTCGTTCACCATTCCTGGATGGTGGAATAATCTTCCCACCCCTATCTGGAATGCTGGATCCCTGTCAATCTTCAAGCAACAACTGAAAACTCATCTCTTTCGACACTACTTGACTTCATCCTAAACTTAAAAAAAAAACAAAAAAAAAAAAAACTTAATCTTTACCTTTATCTTTCTCTCCTTCCCTTGCTAGCTTGTACCTATTTGAACAATGACTGAGATTTGGTGTTACAAGCACTTCCTAAGTCTGATTGCCTCTTCAAGATGAATCGCTTTATGTATTCCCCAATTGTAAGTCGCTTTGGATAAAAGCGTCTGCCAAATGACTAAATGTAAATGTAGATGAAAAATCCCTTTAGAAATAAGGTAAAGTAAATAAAAAATATGAATATCTGTTGTAAAAAATAAAAGCAGCACAGACAGAAATAACCAACAACTATAGACAAAAAACAACTCAGGCCGCACGTTACCGAGAACATAGGTCTGATTGAGCAACAAAAATTTGTGATGATCCGTGACCGATCCACTTCAGCGCAAAACGAGCCTCCCAAAAGGCTCACATAACCAAAAAGTTATTGTAATTAAACCTACTCTCTATTAGTCCCCTCCAGAAAAAAAAGGGGGGTTAGTCTTACCAGCAAAGAGACAATTGCATCGAATAAATATGAACACTATCCCAGGAGGAGAGAGAAAAGAAGAAAGAAAAAAAAAAAGAGATCTAGCAAACATCCATATCCCTCCCGCCACCATCTTCTTCTGGGCAGCCGGCATCTCCTCCATCCCGGCCACCAAGCCCCTCCTGCCGGGCCGAAGAGAAGGCGGCCGCCATGACTATTTTCTGACCATGACTGACATTATGATTTTGTTGTTCCATGGGAAAAAATGCCAGCAAGTTTTATTAGGAAGACTAAAAGTGGGGAAAGGCCGAGTTGCTCTGAGAGGAGACAGTTGGTTCGCACTGTTGCTTCTGAAATCCTGGAAGTCAGTAAATGTCCAACAAAAAAGCATGTATCGGAAATAGCCCGAAAAATTATTAGTGCATACCCAAAGTCCTTTAGAGATGAGATTAATTCCCAGATTTTAGGAAGTGGATATGACTCTCTCCTTAAACAACTAGTCTGTCGAATTGACAATTTAAAAAGAGCAAAAACTTCCTCTAGACCACTTTGTGATATGCCAGAAGAGTCAAAGAAACGGAAATTGGAGTATGGTTGTATAAGTTCAGAACCCCAGTTGCCAGTTGGAGAAACGTCATAATTGCAGCAGGAAAAAAAGAGAAATTGCTTGAAATGTTTCAAAATAAGGAAAGCAATGTAAAGATAATCTATAACTTGATGACTGCTACCTACACCTCCCAAATAAATGACATCCAATCTGGAAAGGAAACCAAAGAGTTACTTGATGAGTGGCCATATCTTTTCCAGGCAGCAGGAATGAAAGCACACTTTAAAGAGCTCACTGGCATTGACATGAACGATAGCTTTGAAGAAGCCACTACCAGTAAATTCAGAAGAATATCAGAGTACTTTCAGTTTCAGTGCACCGAGAGAGCAAGCAGAGCAGAGAGAATCCTCACCAAGATTAGAACTGGAGGGGATCATGTTTGTGGGGCAGTGATGTTGCTGCTTGCCCATTTCAAAAATGACCAAGACCAGTTTCTTGTGATGGTAGAAGACACTTGTGTTCCAAATTATATATGCCCAGAGCAGCTTCCACCTACTCCATGTATAGTAGTGTGTGGTGGTATCATTTAATATGATCACTTAATTTTTAATCTTACACCACATAATTACTGATTGTGGTTGACTTGATATGAAATCTGCAGAATTCACATTCTGTAAATGTTATTGCTTGGTGATTTTTGTTTGTTCAAAGGAGAGAACCCACTGACAGCCAGTGTATACATGGTAGCAGTAGACCAGATGTTTGTGAATGACCATCTCTTGAGTTTTACTGAGGCCCTGTATCTGATGTTTTCCCTCTACTACATATTGAACATCAGTTACCCTGTAGAATTGGGGGCCACGCTAGAATTCTTGCAAAGGTAAGTCATAGGCTGCATTCACTAGGTTAAGAAATGTGCAGAAATTAAGGTTATTGTTACTATTATTGTTGTTGGGTTTTTTAAAGGTGCATCTTCAGGATAAATCCTCATAAAGGTGCAAAAGAGAGAGAAAAAGCGAGTGTACTCTGTCAACCCAAAAGTGTTGAGTCTCACATCAAAAATTGCTGCATTTGACTGGGGCGACTAACAGGTATAGTCTTTTAATTTGAGCAGGGAGCTCTATGCTGTCTCATATACATAATAGCGGTTGGCTTTATTGCTTTTGTTTATCATTCATCACTGATAAAGTACACCGATGTTTTTATGAGTAACTAAAATACATGTGATAAGTGTGTGGCCTCAAATGAGAATTTTGTAAATGCTCATTTATGTTTCTGCTCTTCTTTTGGTTTGTGTTTTAATTATAACTGTTTGTGTCCCCACAGATGCAGCCATTCAGAAAAGTGACATTTGTCTCAGCAGTACAGGATAAACTTTTTGTACTGTAACGCATGCCTTTGTTCCTTCAAAATATGTTTTATTCCACTAGGACGTGTTCTGTATTATTAGTATCCAGGCCCGACAGGGTAATATTTTTTTTTTTTTTTTTTAATGTACACCTTTGTGTCCTGAAGCTTGGCTTTTTCTGGAAATGTTATTTATTTCCATTGTTTTATTTTAAAAGCTTGCTATATAGTTATAAACAGCTTGTTGACTTGTTTACAGCAACACTCTGGCTATCATAATTTAATAAGTTTAGTCTTAGTACTTGTGTATTTTATTATTTTGTATAATTTTATATTTTATGACATTGTTCACTGCACAATGGTAGACAGCAATATGTAGCAGTAAATGGACAAAAATGAATATATTGAGTAGTTATGCCTCCTAGATTGTAACTGCTAATTGTTTTGATGTTAAGATAAATACTTGACCTGATGTCAAGTGCCCTTGACAATGAAATGTGAATAAGAATACAAAAGTGGTTTTCTGTTTTGTTGTATTTTGTCAAGGTGCAATAAAATGTCAGTTTCAAAATATTTTTTAATTGAGTTATTTCTTTATTTTATTTATGTCAGGCTGTTAAAGTGCACATAAAGCACATCCCTGTATTTTGTGGAAAGAAATACATTTAAGTGTTAAATTAGTTTATGCCTTTAAAACATCTAGGGACATTTGCTTACTGTTTGTGGCACTGCACACTCTATATTAGTGTTTAAAACTACTGTCAGGGTTTTCAAATACATGTGATGAAAATGCATGGACAATGATCTTTGCCGCTTGACCTCACTGAATATGCATTTGTAGGAATTTCCCTTTATAAATTTAAATACCCGCGAGCCACTTTATTTCCATTTTTAAATATTTCCTTAATTTTAATAGAAAATAGATGTCTTTCCCATCTGATATGTGATGGGAAAAGAGAGGAGAATGAGTTCGGCATAAGGCAGATTTGAACTTCGGTCGATCGCATCAAAGGCTGCCATCTATTGCTTCATGCCCTAACGTTTGGCCAGCTGAGAATTTAATTAGTTTGTTGTATTTTTGTAATGTTGTCTACGCCAACCAGACATTGGTGGGAGGAGCTAGTGCAAATGGCCTCTGCCAAAAAGGTGTTATATGAAATACGTGCAATAACGATTGCAGAAAAAAATATGATGTACAGAAATCGATTTTAAATTCACATTGATTTTATTTTTAATTTTAATGAAATCTTATTTTTTTTCACCAATGTGTCTGTTGTGCTGCAATGGGCTAGTGGCTGAATCCTTGTTGAAGGAATCAGAGGTTCTTAGTTTGAACCCCACCTCATAAATGTTTTTAATTTTTTTTAATCATCAGAAAAACCAAGGATGTTAATCCATGATTGTATATCAAGAATACGAAACCTTTGTGTGCATTTTATTTTGTGATTTCACCACAACAAATTCAGGGTCATAGCGTTCCACGACTGATTGCCTTCAACCACTGATAACGGCGGCAACGAACACTCAGTATGTTTTCAGAAACAACACATTCCAGCGCCTGATCGCCTCTTTAACAAACGAATGACATGAATGCTCTGCTACCTAAAATCGTTATTGGGTACATCCGTGCAGCAACGTGTTTCAAAAAGTGGTGGGGACAAAATCGCTCCTTGGCAAAACATGGTGGGGACGTCTCACCCCGCAAATTACGCGTTTTCCAGTAACATAGATTCTAATCAGTTAAATAGCTGACAAAATGCAGGCTACATTTGGTGTCAATGTATGCATTTTATGAAAATTCACAGTTCTGATCAAAATGTGATATGACTGTAAAATTCTACAGTTTTTTCTCTGTAAAAATAAATTTTTCCCAACTCTGAAAAAAACACTATATATGAAAGTTTTTTAATTAAAGGAAAAAGGCAATTTTTTCCAGAAACACATAATTAGTTGAACAACAGGTAAAATGTACATTTGGTGTCAATGTATGCATTTTTATGGAATTTCCCAGTTCCTATCAAAATGTGATATTACTGTTAAATTCTACTGTTTTTTTCTCTGTAAAAATACATTTATTTTTTTACAGTGCACGTAACATCAAACAATAATCGACAATCAACTGAACTGAGAGAAGACTTTAAATAAGGCAGCTAATGAGGGGGGAAACAGGTGAAGGGAGTTATCAAACAAGGACTAACGAGCAAATAAACAAACGAGGGAATAAACTAACGAGCTAAACCAAACAGGAACAAAACCATATAAGAAAAAACAGGAACAGGAAGACGTAAAAGAAAAGGACAAATCTAAAGTTCATAATCCTAACATATAGAAATATAGAAGAATTTGTTTAAATACCCCTTAAAATATATTTTCAATCTTTATCCTGGTTTTAAAAAGTGAGAAAAAAGTTTTTTTTTACTCTACAGTTCATGTTCAGTTTAAGGCCATAAAATACTGAATACAAATGCTCTGCATGTTAAACAAAGTCATACACATTTAAATCCCCCTAGACAAGCTGCTTAAGAAAGAAGAGCTTTGTGTTCTCATCATGTAGATGAAAATGGAGAACTGACATTCCTGCGCGGAGGAGAATGGCTAAGACCGTGGACAAAAATAAGTACTGTAGTTTTATTCAAATGCCGCTGGGCAAGGTATTACAAAACACCTGGCCCCAACTCTATAGAGCAGAACATGAAATTAAACAAAAGATGAAAGACAAACTGCAATGCAGCAATGAAAATACCAACTGGAACATGGCAGTATCGTATTTGAAGAGCATTAAGATATCAATGTTGTCAAACATTTTTACTTTCTACTTTCAGTTTGCACAACCTAAAACTCACACAGAATTTTGACATTTAAAGTTCAGTCAAGACATTTATGGTACTTCAAATAATTATTTGAATTTAAGCAACAAAGACCATGCACACTCATTGTCACCTTTTTTCAGTGCAAGATTTGTTCTCGATTCTTAAACACTCAGACAAACCCTTCTTTTCTATTCTGTGTTTACGTACGTCTGTGTTTCATTCTACGCTTTAGTGGTGATGTGCACTGATGACTGAAAATCTCCACCCATTACTCAAATCCATCCAACACTCAATTAACAGTCCATTTGCATTCTGGCAGCATCTAGCTCTTGATAAATAACTATTTTCCTCTCGTGCTAGTCAATCATGAATCACCCCCTCATCTGCGGCGTGGCAGCCAAAACCCCACTGGGTGCGACTGACGACTGTTCTTAGCATCAGCATCTACAATAGAAGGCAACTTTCATGATCTTAATGAAACCCTTCAGAATCGCACTGCAAAGAGCCCAGTGAGTTGTGACCAGGGTATTTTTGCAGTCACTGAACCACACAATATCAGCATGATGACAGTATCTAAAACATATACAACATACACATAAAGAAATGTATAAATACGGGAATCACGTGACCCTTCGACCTCGATGCACGCGTAGTCTTTCGCTCTGCTGACTTTGCCAAACATTTTATTATCCTGTCAGTAAATTTCAAAACATTTTGCATCGGACTCATCATGAATACTTTGACAGTCAAAGGCGATCGGAAAAGAGAGATTGGACAGTCGCCAATAAAGAAAAAAATCAGGGATGCCACCATCTCCTGAGAGGATATAGACGAGGCTATTGCTAACGGTATCAAGCTTGCATTTAAGGAGCAACAAAGCATTTTGGATTCGATCGCGACTTCGGCGGTGGGGGCTGCTGTGGACTCTGTGCTGATTCCAGCATTACGTAAACTGAGTGAGGACATACAAGCGACTAACAATTCTGTTAAAGAGCTGAAAGAGGAGTTTGAGGCCATGGCTGCTGCGGCGAAGCAGACACGTGACCGCGTTGATTCTGTGCAGGCAACAACACGTGAGGACAGGAATGCAGTCACGGACTTAAGAAATCAGCTAGAGCGACTCACCGAGAAGATGACGGATATGGAGGATAAAAGCAGGAGAAATAACATACGGCTTGTGGGCTTACCAGAGGGGATGGAGGGATCCGATGTGGCTGGTTTCCTGAGAATTAATCTTTCCAAGTGGATTCCTTCTCTGAAGGGTCGTAACATCGAGATTGACCGAGCACACCGCGTGTATGATGGAAGGAAAAACTCTGATCGGCCGCGTACTCTCATCTTCCGTGTACTAAGGTGGCATGACAGATCAGAGATCCTGAAGGGTGCTCGGCAGGCCTATCCGGTGAATTGCACGCAGGACAATGTCACGCTACTATTTTTTTCCTGATTTTAGTCCAGTTACAGCCGCCAAGAGAAAAAGCTTGGTTCCGGTTTTGAGATCGATGACGGCGCTTGGTCTCCAGCCCTTCCTCGCTTATCCTGCGGTAATTAAACTACGGCACAAGGGTGAACAGAGATGCTTCAACTCTATTCGGAAAGTGGAGGATTTTGTCGGCTCCCTGTCACAGAGTGGGACATTTGCTGCGGATCCACAGGGCAGCGGGAGGGCGGCGGCTGCCCTTTCTTCGATCCGCCGGGAGGGGCTTGGTGACCGGTATGGAGGAGATGGTGGCAGGAGAGATATGGATGATCGCTAGATCAATTTCTTATTATTGTTTTTATTTTATTTTTTCTCTTTCCTCTCTCCTCATGGGATAGTATTTTTTTATTTTTATTCGATACAATCGTCCCTTTGCTGACTAACTCCCTTATTTTTTGTCTTTCTTTTTTTCTGGAGGGGACTAATGGAGAGTAGGTTTCATTACAATAATTATAATAACTCCTTTTGGGAGGCTCGCTGTGGGCTGAGGTGGCTCGGTCACGGATCACAAGTTTTTGTTGTTCAATCAGACCTATGTTCTCGGTAACGTGCGGCCTGAATTGTTTTTTATCTATAATTGTCGGTTGGTTATTTCTGTCTGTGTTGTTTTTATTTTTTACAACAGATATTCATGCTTTTATTTACTTTACCTTATTTCTTTTTTTTTTTTTTTTTTTTTTTTTTTTTTTAACACAGGTAACACATGACACATGTGTGGCTATGCTATCATCATTCACAGCCTTTTTTTTTTTTTATATATATTTATTTATTTATTTTATTTTTAATTAATTAATTTAATTTTATATACCCTTTTATTTAACCACACTATGACAGACAAGACCAGGGGACAGAGAAAACAAGAGAGAGAAGAAAGAAAAAAAATAAAAAAATAAATAAAACAAACAAAAAAAACAAAACCAGACAATTTGCTTCGATACCTGCTGACAAAAAGAGAAAACAACAGAAGAAAACAACAGAAGACACAACATCCGAGAGACTGCAGCAACAACCAACATCTGTATGAATCACAATAAATTCTAAATGTTAAATGTTATTGAGCAGCACGCATAACTAATATTACAAAATAAGTTTTGAAGCAACAGCAGATCAAGACAATGTGTGTCTGTGAGCACCTGTTTTTACACCAATGTGAATGCTTGAGTGTACACCTGTGTGTGTGAGTGCGCTTGTGTTCATAAGGTTCCTCCATGTAAATGTTTAATAGTGTGTGTGGGGAACAACAGTGCCATCCCACAAGGCATGAAGCAGGCATGGAAAAGACCCGGGCCCCAAACATCCGGGGGCCCCCCAGGGCATGGGACCCCCAGGAGAACCACCGCAGGGACAACTTTACCTTATTTCTAAAAGGATTTTTCATCTAGGTGTTTTGATATCTAGAACGCACACTAACGTTTACATGTCATTTGCAGAGTGGGAGTGCTTTTGCTTTTCTTCGTTTATTGAATACAATTTTGGGTTTGTGAATATTCAATGCATACTCTAGATATTTTGTAACTGAATGAGAATGGTTTGGATTCTGCCGTTGAACGGGCCCATGTGTTGGAATGTTTGCACCGTGGATCTATTTCCTGTGCCCTGATACAAGAGACATACTTAATATGCGGGATTGGATTGCGCCATCTTCTGGAATTACCTGTTTGTTTTTTCTTTTTCTCTCAGCTCTCTCTATTCCTTTTGACTGGACTTTTGAAATATTGAGTATGTGTCTGTTGTTTTGTTTTGTTTTTTTGAGTGGATGTTGTGTTTGTGATTTTGTGTGTAAAAATAAATAAAAAACTGTTGATAACAAAAAAAAAGGAATGTATAAATACATTTAAATAAAAATTAGTTAATTAGGTTAAATCAAAATTAGGTAAATGTGTATATATAATGCCACTAAACAATCTCATCTTTTATCAAATTAATCAGGTAAATTACATGATGCTTGTTTTTTGACCAAATCTATCAATTCATACAAAAAATATTTAAAATTGAATTCCCATCTTTATACTAATCTTTTATGATGAGTATGTTTTAATTCATCAATTAAAATAATTTTTATTGGTTATTATTATTTGTGTATAATGTATTTTTTTTTTGTGATGCATATAGTCAAAAATGTCATTAAAAGAACATTATCCTTGATACAATACTGCCTTATTGCATATTAAAATATTTGATGACAATATTGTAGAGAGGAACCCTGATATCATAGAGAAGACTGTGTCATGGTCAGTCGGTCTCTTATAAATATTAAAATATAAAATAAAGAGAGAGAGAAAGAAAGAAAGAAAGAAAGAAAGAAAATTTTTTATCTTGAAATATTTATTTACTGATTGATTAAATGACTGATTAACTGATTGAAAATAACAATGACCACATGACACTTTAAACTGTTAAAATGTAAAACATTTCTTGAAAACAGTATGATTTCAAGAAATCAATATTCTATTCTCACAAATTCATAAACATTTCAGTGTATCTATAGTTGTGTGTACATGAACAATTTTGTTTCAGAAGCTCAGAATAAAGCTTAGAATTCATACACATTGCATATATCAGTATCTATTCAAACGGTGAAAATGTATATGTGTTAGAACAACACTTTATATAAGAACACATATGAACACCTACCACACTGGTGTTATGGGTGTAAAAATGAGGGAATGGATGTTGAAAATCAAGAACAAGATTAATGGCATACAACGCATAAACAAAGGATGCTAAGAGGAAAACGAAAACGCAAAGCTCCCAAGGCTACGTTTTAATTTCATATAGCATGTATGTCACGACCCATATGGCTGAATTAAATGATTTGAGCAATACATTAAAGATGATGACACAAAGGCATTCAGATATAACACATTTTGTTGTTTTCCATTTGGAACAGCTGAACCAATGTTGGAGAAATGCCATAAAAACTCTTACAAACTCACTCTTACCAGGTCCCAGGCCAATCACTCCCATCCATCCTATATTTGCCATCTTGTGATTTTTTTTATCAGTCCTATGTCTATGGCCGTAGCACAACCAGGTGGAAAACCCCTGAGACCCTGCAACAAATGCAACTGCCTCACACACTTCAGTGTTTAACTCATCCCGGCTTCCCCACTCAAAACTTGTCGCAGTGCCATGGTAATGTATGCGTCAAATGGAAGACATTGGGTCTCATTCATTAAGCATGCGTACGCACTAATTTGTGCGTGAAATGTGAGTACGAATGATTTTAAGAACAAACCACGATTCACCAAAGATTTCGTACTAAAATTTATTCTACATTTACGAAAAATTATAGGAACAACTGAAACCACACGTACGCAGAAAGCACTTACTCTGCACGGCCTTATAATCATGTTAAGTTGTTATATTTCATCTAAATACGACTATGATTATATTAAAGCATGTTTACTAAATAATTGTGCTATATAATCCATATACAAAATTATATAACAAACTTATTTAATAATACAATTTAATCTTGTCATCATACATTTCATCATATAGTGAAAGTGTAAGAAAAGTTGCGTTTTGTTCAGCTGCGAGGTTTCTCTGAATAAGCCGTATGTAGAGCTGGCTCCCGAGAGGTCTGTAGTCTGGGTCTGTATGAAAGTTTTTTGTGTGTTTTAACTGGTGAGAATGGTACACTTGGATGCTCAAAGATCTGGCGAGAGCGCGTTTGCTCTGAATAAATGCGGAAAGCCCTTATATGGAGATAATTTGGGCGTGTTTTATGCAAATGACTAACCTCGTGCACGCGGCCGCTCATTTAGAATTACTCCAAATTCACTAACATAAGAACGAGGTAAGAACAAATTCATGTGCGCATGCACGTGTTGTGAATTAGGCAGAAAGTTTTCGTGAGAAGTTCAAATGTGCGTATAAATAAATACGAAAAACGTACGCAATTATTAGTGAATGAGACCCAATGGTCTTTAAAATCTCTTAAATCAAGGATCAAGGTCCAAAAACTTCCAACAACTTCTGTGTCAGCTGCGCAATCATACGCTGTTTGCGTTCAGTGGATATTCTCCAAAATGGTGCTAGGGTGACGCGGAGGAGACAAATTTGAATAAAGTCTTTTTTTTTTCTTTTGAGCACAAAAAGTATTCTCGTAGCTTCATAAAATTACGGTTGAACCCCTGATGCCACATGGATTATTTTACCGATCTCCTTGATACGTTTCCGGACCTTGATCTTGTAAGGACCCTTGTTGTCTATGGAGGGTCTGAGAGCTCTCAGATTCCATCAAAAATATCTTAATTTGTGTTCCGAAGATGAAAAGAGGTCTTATGAGTTTGGAACAACATGAGGGTGAGTAATTAATGACATACTTTTCATTTTTGTGTGAACTATCCCTTTAAATCGTCTTCCAAATTTTTTTTTCTTACATACAATGGACTAGTATGGCCAGATATCAGAAGAGCAGAGGGGAAGCTAAGACTGTAAATTAATTTAAATTGCCCAACTGGTGCAGTTGCATCATCTGCAGACTGTAAACGGCCACGATTGGCAGTATCTTTTAATTGCTTTGAGCATTTGGCCTTAAATCTATTCTATTTGTTAGGGATTTCCAATCTTAGATGTTTTCAGTGGTAGGGTGCTGAAGCAGACTCTTTGTGACAAGTAGTAAATTACAAACATTAATCATGCAGAGTCATTACCAGGTTTTGCAAGAGAAAAAACTCAACAAAAACTGTTTATTTCGCGAAACCCTGCCACCCCTCCCCACTTTGGGACTGTCCGCAAATTTATGTTATAATGCTAGAGATTGTGACAGAATTTAATGGACCTGATTCATATGTATTTCAGTGGCACAATAGTCTGAGTCTTTTTTTAATAACCAATAAGCAAATGTATGCGAGTTCACATATTGTGGTATAACTCGTGCCCCAATGACTTGCTGAGTCTGATTATTTGCCCTGAACACCAACTGTGCATATCACTCCATGAACAAACTGGGCTCTGCAGCCTTGTGGAAAACTGCCATTATGATTTTATAATATGATTGACAGATGTGAAAACATTAGTGGGAAATGTAAAATACTTGTTATATTTATTAGAAATTAAGGTGCTAATAACCACTGCCACAGGTATCCTATTTTCAAAACAAAAACAATATATCTCCAAATTTAGCAAATTTTGAATAAAAATAAATAAGATACATTTAAGCAAGAAAGAAAATTAAGAAGAACAATAAAAAAAAAAAATCATCCAAGCCACATTGACATACCAGACAGAAGTGCCTGCCTCTATAAAACTGCACTTGGGTTCTTAAACTTGCCGTTCAGTGGACTATTGTTACACCCCCCCCCCCCCAACTTTAAATAGATGAGAAAATTATTTCCTACTTTTGCGCAAAATCTAACAATTTCATTGGATGGCGTACCTTATTTATTATAGCTGTAGTTTTGAAAGGTCTGTGGCACATTTCTTGAGCACTTACTTGTAATTTGATTGCATTTCTCAACTCATTCCGCATACCAGTGGGGAGGGGAATTGATTCTGGATAGCGAATCTATCTAAAGTGGAACTGAAAGTGAATGATTTTAAGTGAGATGCAGAGCAATTTGATTCCTAGTCATTTTTTGTAATATTGTACACGTTTCATCATGACAGGATAAAATGTTCATGGATAATCTTTTGCTCCACCCTCCCCAGATACAAAATGTCAGTGAAAGACAGGTATACCTCAATCAAAATGTTGCATTTAGTTAGGATAACTAAATTCAAAGATAACTGACCTTAAAATTTCCCTAAAAAAAGTTCAGCACGCAGTGCAGAGGTCAACATAAGGGGCACAGGAACTGCTTTTAGCTGCCTCCACTTTTAGCCCACTCAACCAAACTTAGTCAATTTATAGTAAAATATGTTCCTCTGCTCACTTGCATTCTAAGCACATTTCTGATACAGGCTACACATAGATGGATAGTATCAGTTTTATCCAAGGTTTTTAAACTGTTACCATGCAAGGACACAATTATATCAGAATTTTTTTATTTAATTTTATATATACGTATATATATATATATATATATATATATATATATATATATATATATATATATATTTGTGTGTGTGTGTGTGTGTGTGTGTGTGTGTGTGATTACAAGCGAACAAAACATTTATGCACAGAATATTTATGTAGATAAATTATGGAAGCCCGTTCCTGTCACTGAATAAAAAAAAAGAATAAAAAAAAGGGAATTGTGACTTTTTTGGTCTCACAATTCTGATTTTTTTTGTGAGTTTATATCCCACTATTCTGACTTTATAACTCACAATTGTGAGTTAATATCATGTAATTCTGAGAAAAAAAGGCAGAAATGTGAGTTTGTATTGCACATTTATTTTTATTTTTTTTGTGGCGAAAACAGGCTTCCATAGAGAAATAGGTAATCACTGCACTATTGACACATTTTTCATTATTTAGGGCCCTATGATTTCTGGAAATGCAGAAGAATCATAGAATCGAGATACAAAATTTGGTAAAAAAAACAAACAAAAAAAACTTGGCCCTAAAATTCAATTTTTGTTCAACTTTTTAGAAATTGTTGTTAAATTGTACAAGTTTCATAATTTCAGTATATTAGACATGCTTTTTGATTTCTAAAATTTAATTTAACCATTAAAATGGAGTGTAGAATAATAATAATAATAATAAAACTATTTGGAAAATAAAACAGAATTTGGGAAGAAATAAAATGGATTTCATAGGGCCCTAATTAATCAATACATTATATTTCTAATATCTTGAGCCTAATTTCTATTGTGATGTTCAACTGTTGCTCTGAAGACTTGATCTCCAGATTAAGCATTTATTAACAATTAAAAGTAAATGTAACAATAACTGTGCTAGTATAAAATAGTGTTGTCACGATACTGGAATTTCTAACTTCGATACGATACCTTGAAAAATATCGATATTCGATACCATTTTCGATACCACGGAGAAAAAAACTGCCACAATATTAAGGGGGTCATTTTTTAAATTTTTTTTTAAAGATAAATATAACAAGTCTAGAACATGACAATGAGGTATATTTTACATGAACAAAAATATCTTGAGGTAGTGCACTAAATACACACTCTGAAGCTGAACTTGAAGCAGAGATAAAGAGATACTTCTTAGCAAACTGGGCAAGGTGAGGTAAAGTTGTCTCATGTGTCCTCCACCATGTGAGTGGGTCCTCTTCTGCACTGATTTCAGGCATCTTTTCACATATAATCACCGATCCACGCACGTTTCACATGCGAAAACAATGCTCACTGGATCGACATGAAGACAAATTGCAGAATTTAAGTAGTAATTGTTTGAATAAAGTTAAATAAGCACAAGTTAATTTACATTTGACCACAGTTAAAGTATTTACTTGTCTAAGATTCCTCAGTCAGATTATATTAACTTTAAGAATTACGGTGAAAAAACGAGACAACACTCATATCAGCAACAATAGGCAGGGCTCTACGCTTTCTTTTCTTTTTAGGAGCGCTTGTGCTCCTAATATAAAAAAATTAGGAGCACCTTCAAATCAATAATCAAAAATTCTGATAAAAAATTATCCTTCCCATTACGAGGTGATATTTGACTCCTTAAAGTGATTTACAGGGAATTTTGTTTTTACCTTTGTAATGGCATTTTTCTAACTTTATTAAAAGTATGTCATCTTTTATGTCAAATTAAAAAAATATATATATTAATACGCTTTTTATCATTTCTAATTAAAACAACAGAATAAAAACAAATAGAACAAGAAGTAGAATAAGATCAATCAATCAAATGAAATCAGTATTTAAGAAATAAAATTGTACTAGGGGTGGCACAGAAGAACACACAAGTGGCTTGTAGGTGTATTTTCAGATGTTTACTGAGGCTCAGAGGTTGCATAAGTGCAATTAAATTCATAAATTCATGTTGAGGTTAATGTTTTAAATATACAATTTTGAATGTAGAAATTCAAAATTATTTAAATAACAGAAAAGATACTTTAAAAATGTAACTAAAACTGCCAGTAGGAGGCGGTATGTCACTGATTTTATCACTGAATCATTTATTCAATTGATTCGTTTGAACGACTAAATCATTCAGGAATGAAGTACGTGACTGTCTTTATGAATGGGTAATTGAATCATTGACTCACTAGATTCGTTTAAAAACGAATCGTTCATTCATAAACGAAACACCGCTGTGTTTGAATGGAAATGCGCAGCGGCTCAGCTGGGACTTTGTTTGAAACTATTTTCGTTGATGAAATAGAGCAAAATAAGGCAATAGTGTTGTAGTCAGACAATATAAGTCACTTAATATTAACTTCTTGTTTAATGAACTGTTGTATTAAATCAGTATCACATTTGCAAACTCCCTTAATAATCATTAAAACTGTCACTCATCTTAGTTCATCGCGATCTCCATTATAATCAACGAAGCTCCTTTACACTGCACAATGAATCTCTTGTTTACACTTTGTCTACACTTTTTTTGTTATAATGAGAGAATACTTCTGTGATACATTACTCAACGCTGCAAAACGTTAGAAACCTAAAGCTCCCTCAGCACAAACACAAATATGCTGATCGGGTCAGTCCTAAATATTTTTTCATAGTCGCACGCAGTAGAAATGGTCGCACTGTAGAGCCCTGCTAGGCCATCTTGGTTAATGTTTCAGTAATGTTAAAATGAGAACAGAACGCACTCGCCATCTATCTATTCACTTCACTACTTCTATTTAACCAGAGCGAATGAGACGAGACAGGCACTGCGGTCACGTGTGGTGTTTGTCAACGCGCCTTTGGAGAGAAGTGAAAGTGACAGCTCGGCTAGTATCGGTGTATCGATACTTCGGGAAATTAGTATTGGTACCGTTCAGATATTTCAGTATCGATATTTATCGAAATATCGATATTTTTGACAACACTAGTATAAAACTGGCTTGATATTGTATCTTAATGCCAAATGAGTGTGAAACATCTGCAACATCATAACAAACTGACAAATGAACTATTATTCATGAGTTCAGTCTCCTCAATGTAGTGACATCACAACCTGCACATCTTCTGCCCCCTTCATGCAAAAACGTGTTCCGGTGCCACTGGCCAACATGTTTTAGGTCTATAGTCACTATCACTCCAAGCCTCACTAATGAAGACAAACCAGTTAGAGTAAGAAATTAAAATTTTAATTGCTGTCCTCAAGATCCCAATATGTTGCCTCTCACCCAGGGGTGTGCGATTAAGTGGGTAAACTGTATTCTGTATTGATGGCTCTGTGCTCTCGTGGATATTAATCCTTGCCATGTGCAAATCACCCCCATATTGTCATTTTGATGGCTCCACAAGGTGGATTATAATGTGTCTCCATATGGCTCGGCTTTGCCACATAACTGTGAATGTGAGCTTGTGAATTACAAATATTGTGGGCAAAATCAACATGATTCAGTGCACCCTCGACAAAAGATACATTCAGGGTGCTAATTATTGCACTTAACAGACATGAGTGTGTCCTGCGGGATGGAGCGCCATGCGAAATTCATGGTCCCTGCAAAATTATGCTAATGATAAGCATGACATTGGGGACAATCAGACTATCATTACACAGATTTATGGCCTCATATTAGTCTGTCACACACCTAACAGCACTTACTTAGTAATGTGAAATCAGTAAAAGACATCCATGACTTTTGACTTCACCATCTTATTCGGGATTAGATGGTTACCATCAGGTTCTAAAAGCAACATTTTCCATTGATGACAATTAGTCATGTATTCTGAACAAATGTATTTTATGCATGCAACTAATTATATGAACGCCATTGTCATAGTATAGATGTTTTATCAGTGACGCCTCAAATACATGAGTGTGGACATCTTGATAATTATTAGTGTTATTTTTGTATCATTGATATTCTGTTATAGTCAGCTAGTTTAGCATAACTGATATACAATTATAGTTTTTGTTAACATTTTTAATTACATTTTAGATAATAAATATATTTTTAATAAATATATCAAATAAATAAATAAAAATCCCACGGCACACTGAAGCACTGAAATATAGGAGGGGAAACGATTTTTTTCCAGTAATTAAACACTGCGTCGTCAGAGTTGGTATCGCTTTGTTTTTCTTGTTGTTTAATACATTTGGCCGAAATCTGCGCTTTGCACAGGATATTTAAAACGTACAAATGTATATTGGCTACAACTTGACGGCAAATGTAACTCTTCTCCACTCTTCAAACACACACAAAATAGCCTTTAATTAGCCAGACATAGTGTTTAAGTAAACCTTATATTTATTTACCCTTGCGTTGCGAACAAGCGGAGATCTGTCTCCTCCAGGCTGTGCGCGGTGCTTCATTCTAAATGGAGGCGAGGTGAAGTTACGAGGTTTCGCTGATAGTTTGAGGATCCAATGGCGTTACGAAGTTTTACTGACAAGCTCTTTTAATTGCTTTTCATTGGTTAAATATTTGTAAAACCTTCAAACAGACATAAGGAAGACCAATAGCACTGATTTAAAATGATAATAACAAAATATTATAGAGATATGAAGTTTGGATAATTTTCCACGGCACACCTGACTAGGCTAGCAGTATGGCAACTGCCACTGTAGGTGGGGGGAGTGAATGTACAGCGCTCTCTTCCACCTTCAATACCACAACTGAGGTGAGACCCTTGAGCAAGGCACCGAACCCCCAACTGCTCCCCAGGTGCCGCAGCATAAATGGCTGCCTACTGCTCCGGGTGTGTGTTCACGGTGTGTGTGTGTGTTCACTGCTGTGTGTGTGCACTTAGGATGGGTTAAATGCAGAGCACTAATTCCGAGTATGGGTAACCATACTTGGCCACATGTCACGTCACTTTCACTTTTTCACTTTCACTTTCAACGGGAGTCAAGCCCTTATTCCTTACCAGTAACCATAGCGACAGTGACCAAAGTAAAATTAAAGATGGCGACGTCCATATTTCTGAATGTTTTATCACTTCTGACATGACAAGAGTCCAATTGAGCTGAGAGTTCTTCCATCAAATCTTCAATAACCGACAGCAGCTTTTAAATTTGGGTAGAGAGCGGAGCATATTTGAGTCGCGCGCAGAACACTTGGGAGCGGCTCCGGTGGAAAACTGACTGGATCTAAAACTTTCAGATGACACGCAGTTCATTTCTCTGTCACTGTAAGTTACTGAAACCACACATGAAAACACATAACACACGCGTTTATGTGGCAGAGCGGCTCTCTCTCGCACTGTATGACATGAAAGACAACTAGTTGTCCAATCCTGTTCCGTTCACACAGCGCGTGTGTTCTGAGAATGCGGTTGTGAGTCCTGAACATTTACGGCTGTGAGTTCGGTTACAGAATTAATATAATTATTAATACTTAACCGTATTAAGGACTCAAATACAGGACTGACTTGTTTCCCAAAAGCATTGTAAGCCTAAGAAGTTCGTAAAAACGATCGTACGACTGATCTTAATATTACGGTCTGTTTCCCAAAAGCATCGTAACTTAAGTAGCACTTGAAAATCATCGTAGATCTACGAGTACTCTGGAGTAATCGTAAAGCCCTACGTGCATCGTAAGAAGACAGAATTATGAGGTCACCTGCAGGACAATCGGCAGATTACACCTTTAACTTTATTCAAGTTCAATGTGATTATAATTTAAGCTTTTTATTGTACTTTATTGTATACTTTATACTCGTTTCTTTCTTTATTTTTTTTATAAAATGAAATTAGGCTAAATAACTAAAAAGGGCAGATAACCAAAAAAAAGAACAAAAAAATGAATAAAAGAAGTAATGTACAACCCCAAATCAGAAAAAGTTGGGACAGTATGGAAAACGCAAATAAAAAAATAAAGTAGTGATTTCTAAATTTACTTTGACTTATATTTCATTGCAGACAATATGAACACAAAATATTTCATGTTTTGTCTGGTCAACTTCATGTCATTTGTAAATATACATCCTTTCCTGTCATTCAGACCTGCAACACATTCCAAAAAAAAGTTGGGACAGGAGCAATTTAGGGCTAGTAATGAGGTAAATTGGTTAAATAATGATGTGTTTTGAAACAGTTGATGTCAACAGGTGATTGTAATTATGATTTGGTACAAAAGCAACATCCAAGAAAGGTCTAGTCCTTTAGGAGCAAAGATGGGCCGAGGATCGCCAGTTTGCCAACAAATACGTGAGAAAATTATTGAAATGTTTAAAAACAATGTTCCTCAAAGAAAGCTAGGAAGAGATTTGGATATTTCACCTTCAACAGTGCATAACATAATTAAAAGATTCAAGGAATCTGGATGAATTTCAGTGCGTAAAGGACAAGGGTGCAAGCCTAAGCTGAACAACCGTGATCTCCGATCCCTCAGGCGGCACTGCATCAAGAATCGTCATTCATCTATAAGCGATATCACCACATGGGCTCAGGACTACTTTGGCAAACCTTTGTCAAGTACCACAATATGTAGTTACATCCACAAATGCCAGTTAAAACTGTACTGTGCCAAAAGGAAGCCCTATGTTTACAGTGTCCAGAAGCGCCGTCGACTTCTCTGGGCTCGGAGGCATCTGGGATGGACCATCACACAGTGGAAACGTGTACTGTGGTCAGATGAATCAGTATTTCAGGTATTTTTTGGGAGGAATGGACGCCGTGTGCTCCGGACCAAAGAAGAAAAGGATCATCCAGACTGTTACCAGCAACAAGTCCAAAAGCCAGGGTCTGTCATGGTATGGGGTTGTGTCAGTGCCCTTGGCAAAGGTAACTTGCACTTGTGTGATGGCACCATTAATGCTGAAAAGTACATTGAGATTTTGGAGCACAATATGCTGCCTTCAAGAAGACATCTTTTCCAGGGACGTCCATGCATATTTCAACAAGACAATGCAAAACCACATTCTGCACACATTACAAAGTCCTGGCTGTGGAGGAAGAGGGTACGGGTACTTGACTGGCCTGCCTGCAGTCCCGACCTGTCTCCAATAGAGAATGTGTGGCGCATTTTGAAGCGCAAAATGCGACAACGAAGACCCCGTACTGTTGCCCATCTTAAGACTTGTTTGCAGGAAGAATGGGACAAAATTACACCTGAAACACTTCATCACTTGGTGTCTTCAGTCCCTAAACATCTTTTAAGTGTTGTGAAAAGGAATGGCAACATTACAAAGTGGTAAATGCTTTACTGTCCCAACTTTTTTTGGAATGTGTTGCAGGTCTGAATGACAGGAAAGGATGTATATTTACAAATGACATGAAGTTGACCAGACAAAACATGAAATATTTTGTGTTCATATTGTCTGCAATGAAATACAAGTCAAAGTAAATTTAGAAATCACTACTTTCTTTTTTTTATTTGCGTTTTCCATACTGTCCCAACTTTTTCTGATTTGGGGTTGTAGGAAATATGCTTCAAAGACTGGGAAAAATAGGGATAAACTCATAAAAATCTGTCAATGGCTTGCTGATGTGCACGAAAACCAAATAATGTCAAATAATATATTATCCGAGCTGTCTGGAATGCAGCATTAGGTTACCATTTCAATTAATGAGCGTGTACTACAATTACGAGCCATTCTATAAATTGACATTTCAGCACTTGACCAACAGATAGCGACTCCTAAGTAGCAATTAAAGCACGGCTATGTGTGATTGGGTTAAGTGCATTTTTGGGAAATACACATGAAACAATATCGGACGTTCGTAAAATGACTTGTAGAAAACGCTCTTAAGTGCTAAGATCAATCGTTAACGGGAAACAAAGCCCAGGACTGGACAACTAGTTGTCTGCATGTCAGAAAGTGATAAGAATTTCAGTTTTATGGACGTCGCCATCTTTGATTTTACTTTGGTCACTGTTGCTATGGTTACTGGTAAGGAATAAGGGCTTGACTCCCGTTGCACGTTCATACAGATAGTATTCTAAACACAACTGTAAGCTGCTGTGTGAACGGGACATTGAGACTCACACCTGTAAAGAAAAGGTGGTTGTCAATCCCAAAAACTGACAGTGTGAACGTAGCCATTATTAATGATTAATTCATAAATATTGTTTTTGTCGAGTCGCACCACACAAAATGTTACAACCTAATGTAACCTTGCTTTTTCATAAAAAGGTCAAATGATCTTATATTTTAGAGATACTAACCTTGACACACAGTCATTAGAGTCTGCAGGGGTCTTCTCTATGATATCATTTCCTGTTTTGTTTCTCCTCTCTCTCATTGGTATCATTGGAAGGTCTGAATCATTCCTGCTAAATGCGTTCAACACTTACTTGCTGTCAACAGCCCAGGAGGCCCTTTGGTAATATGACAGGCTTAGGGATAATGTCCACAGAAGAAGTGAGACTGATGTAGGTTTGTGTTGGGCTGTCAAACAGTGTCTTCCTGCTGAGAAGTGGACGCAGCGGAGTTGAGGCTTAATGGAAGGGGGCAAGAAAAAATAAATCAATTTGCCATTGTTTTAGTGATCTGCGCAGAGAAGACACGCCACAAACACAAGCGAGCAAACTTGCCCCTCCCCAGGGGCAAAACATGATCTGTCATCCCGAGCGAGTGCATAATTCCAGATCAACATTCGACCTGACAAGGAAACATGCTAGAGTGCATCCTCCCAAATAAAAACAGCAGCTTTTGCTTTGGAGGGAAACCAAGTAGATCTTTTACAGATCCCTCACAGCGCTCAGTGTTAAATTTGCCCACCACTGAAGGGCATCTTGAATAATTTCTGCTTTTCAGATGGACTAAGCGTACTCTTCATGCTTTACTGGCTGCATGCTCTAGGATGCAATATCTAGACAAGCTTCACGGTTTGCATTTAAACACAAAGTGGCTCTCTAGGTTTTAAATCCCAATGCATCTTCAAGCTAAAAATTACACACACTTGTGAGCTTATGTGTGATAGACAGTATGAATAAGTAAGCAGGGTGGATGGGTGACCTCAGAAACGAACACAACTCTACAGACACAATCTGATCATAATACTTGACTTGAAAGTATGTCTGAAGAACACAGTGGCGCGGATTTAGTCTTGGCTAAAGGTCAGCATGACCCATAAATAAAAGGGCTACAATTACTGCCAGCCATGTGGAAGACACTCAAGAACAAATCTCATGTTATGTTTCACTCCAGTCAAGTGTTTCCTTGTTTTGCATATAACCGTAGGCGATGCTAGGGGTGGGATTTGAATGCTTTTAGCAAAGGTCTGAATCTTTTTGTTTGTTTGTTTGTTTGTTTTGTTTTGTTTTGCTTTATTCCCTTGTGTTAGTATTTGTTACTATATTTGCATGCCTGGTAATTTTCAGCTATTTTAAGCTGAAATTCTGCTTTATACTTCATGACATACAGTAGCAACTAAGGCAGATTTTTGTCAATCAGCATTAAATCTGGTGTATTGTATAGCTTATTAAGCACACTGAACCATAAAGGGGAAAAAATCAGAAACTGAACTTGTGGTGAGAGTGTAATACAGTTTTTCTCAGTTGCTTTGGTGCATTTCTCAGAACAGAAATTACATTTTCAAAACTACTTGTTCAACCTCCACATCATCTAGTCACTTGTGCACATCATAAAAGCAGTTTCTCATTCTTTTGAACAAGTTGCGATTGCTTTGGTACATTCATGCAACTGATTATGTACATTTGTCTGCTGTTTCCTACATTATCAGTTGCTATTGTCATGTTGCTCAAAATGTATTACATAGTTCTCTGTGCTATAGTCTTACCCCTCAAAACATCTAGTCATTAGTTCATCGTATAAGTCATTAGATGCAAAACAGTTGATCTAGTTGTCATAAACTGTCAATCATATTTTCTACACATCTCTATTAGACTTTTTGTAAATTTGCCATGAATTGTGCAAGTGAATCTTGACTCTCACTAATGAAGAGAATATAGATCAACCAATGACAAACCAGTTCTCTGAAATAGCTCAAAGGTGCATTTCATGACCCTTCAATTGGAAAGCATATACAGTATAGACAGAGGACAACACAAAAGTTACAAATTCTGACGATGGATGAACATCCAGAAAACGATCAGGGTCAACAGCCGAGAGGAAGAAGAGGAGTAAGGATGCATGGAAGTGCACAGAGGCAAAACAGAGGAAGAGGAAGAAGAGGCCAAGGACAGAGGCGCATATCAGATGAAATAATGTTGTCAATCATGGCCTTACAATGGCTGAAGGGTGCAGCTAAAAATTGGGAGATCGACCATATCCTCAATAATTAAAACATTTTGAAACAGTCTCTTTCAATCAATATCCCACATACAGTAATGTGTAAATTTGTACTTTTGAAAGGAAATATGGCATACATAAGAAGTGCAGCCTTCCAAACTGTTGCCATAGTTTACA
>CM041810.1:15688744-15698744 GCA_023376895.1 Aspiorhynchus laticeps | reverse complement strand
CAATGCAAATAGGCAAATTATATATGTTATAGTTGCAATCCAGCCGCTACATTGTGATTTTAACATCAGTAGCCTACACTCAAAAAAATGATTCATTCAATTGTGATTGAGTTAGGCTAACTCAATTTGATCAAATATAGTTTAAATGAAATTGATACATTGATTAAGTGATGTTTTTATGCTTGCTAAAACATTTAACTGGATAATAAATTGTTTCTACACTCAAAATAAATTATTTGTTGGATTTATTTAACTTTAGGCATTAGCCAACTTGTTAGACATAGCTTATAATGATATTGTTACATCCATGGCATACCCATAATTTTTTCTTTGTTATTAAAACAACTTTGCTCCATGTTAGCTGGTCCTCAGCCCAGGCACATGCTCTACACTTTACCACAATGGTAACCCCCCAAAACACTAACATACCAGAAACTCTTTTAAATACAAACATAAAAGAGCATTAAACATTAACAAGTCTCCCAATTTGATCATCTAAATAAAAAATGCCTAAAATAACATTTTATTTCAAGATTTACTCTCCTTATCCAGCCCTGTGCAAAGCATGATGGGAAGGGGAAATCCACTTCCTACACAGTAAAATCCTGAGTGTTAAATTAACACTGCTCGGAGCATATATGGTCCCACTCTAAAAGAGTGTTAAAGTAACACTGAAGCAGTGTTAAAGTTAATGGGATAATTATGTGATTAATTAAGTGCTGATTGAGCATTAGTGATGAACACCTGCTGTTAACAAGCAGAATCACTGAAGAAAAGAGAAACACAAGAACTACAACTGACTTCAGCCACAGCCTTAGATGAAATCAACTGAAATAAAATATATTAAATCTCTCAAGATCTCAGCAGAAGATGATTAATCATCTCCACAAACAGCATCACCAACTTCACTCACTACTAACCAGTTTGACTTTTTTTGTCATGCATCTAAAAATTTCTTATTAAGAATTAACAGAGGTTTAGATGTTAATGTTTATTGAAAATAATACAATTTGAATTCACCGTTGTGGAGATAAGCATTTGCTTTAGTGGGGCTCTTGACCCTCCACTTTTTAACATTAGTTTTTCTCTGGTTGCTGTAATTGTGATTATGAAACACATTTGTTATGGCAAGAAAATCCAAGAGAAAACGTAATCTGGTTATGGCTATTAATTGATAATGACGTAGTTGTCATGTAGTAGCCTGATTTACTGGTGTCATCAGTGGTGTGGCATAATTTATTTTATGTTATTGATCACAACTGCATTTTAATGAAATATGAATAACTTTAAAAACACTTTGCACACCAGTTTAGAACATCTGTATTGTTTAAACATGCAGACATCAAGAATCAGCATATGAATCTCAACAATGGTGACGATCATCAGACAGAATCATGTTGCATTGCATTCTGGGTGCACCAATCATAACTCATCCATGGCTCCCAGCATGCATTGCGACATGAATAAATTATGCAGCTGCATTGTCTTAGTATTTTTTATTCTTACTTTCACCATTGCTGAGATTCACATGCTGATTCGTCATGTCTGTGAGTGCCAGAATGGAAACTTCTTTATGAGCCATACTTATAAAAGTGGTTTATAATGTTTTCTCACATTGTCATCTCATATAATAGAACTGCAACGATATAGAAAACATAAAAGCACTACAGATTTAGGTAAAATGCAATCAGAGACTCAGACACACAAAGTAATTTCATCATAAGTTCCTTGCCATCACATATGTGCTTTATAAACACAATTGTAACAGCCAAAGAGAAACTTATATTTAAAAAGTCAAGGGTCAAGAGGCAACTAAAGCAACACTATTCACCAAAACGGTAAGTTGAAAAAACAAAACCAAACAACAACAAAAAAAAACATCTAAATCTTAATTCTCAGTAAAGAACTTCTGTTTTAGATAATCCAGAAATAAAGGCTAACTTGTTAGTAATGCATGAAGCTGTTGATGTTTGTGGAGTTGTTTAATCATCTTCTGCTGAGATCTTGAGAGATTTAATATCTTTTATTTCAGTTGATTTCATCTAAGGCTGTGGCTGAAGTCAGTTATAGTTCTTGTGTTTCTCTTTTCTTCAGTGATTCTGCTTGTTAACAGCAGGTGTTCATCACTAATGCTCAATCAGCACTTAATTAATCACATACTTATCTCATTAACTTTAACACTGCTTCAGTGTTACTTTAACACTCTTTTAGAGTGGGACCATATATGATCCGAGCAGTGTTAACACTCAGGATTTTACTGTGTAGTTACACAAGTAAAATCATTTATGTTCTTTCAAAATGAAAATACTGAGTTGAGCCAAAACACAACTGTTTCGAGTCAGTTTAACACAATGCAATTGTATAAATGGGAAACCTAACATAATGGTGTTAAATGAAAAAAGATTTTTTTAAATAAACTGAACAGTGTTGGAGAATCATTTTTTTGAGTGTATATTATGCAAACAAAAACTTTTATTTTGGATGCAATTAATCGCGATTAATCGTTTGACAGCACTAATTATATTATATTATATATTCAGATAATTTATATTATAAATAAATATATTTAATATATAAAAATAACATATTTTTATGAAATGTATACATTCATGTCTGTGTATTTATATATACATAATAAATATACACAGAACACACATATATTATGCAAAAAAAAACTTTTTTATTTTGGTTGCGATTAATTTGCGATTAATCGTTTGACAGCACCTATTATATTATATTATATTATATTATATTATATAAATCATGTCTGACTAAAGTGTCCTTAACCATTTAAACTTAAAATATTATGTACTGTATATAAATAATACAAATCTACAATGATACAATAAATATTTTCCCCTTTCTGTAACACCTTATATTTTAATATATTTATATGTAATATTTTAAGCTTTTTTAAGATGTACGGTAACACATTTTCAGTCTTTCTAAAACAAGTAAAGAAAGCAGTAGGAAAAATCAGACTGTTGTGGCATTAAAGTCATGCTGTTGTTATGATTTCAGTTCAAAGTTTAAATAACTTGATTTTACATAATTTTACAGAACTGTCCAACAAAGCCAAATAACAATAAAAAGTTGGAAAGACATTTCTTATACTCACCATGGCTGCATTCATTTGATAAAAAAATACTGTACAAACAGTAATACTGTGAAATATTTTAACTTAAAACAACTGTTTTATATTTTAATATATTTTAAAATGCAATCTATTCCTGCAATAGCAAAGCTGAATTTTCAGCATCATTACTAGTCTTCAGTGTCAAATGATCCCTCAGAACTTATTCTAAAATGCTGATTTGGTGCCCAAGAAACATTTCTTATTATTATCAGTATTGAAAAATTATTTGATGAATAGAAAGTTCAAAAGAACAGTATTTAACTGAAATATAAATATTTTCTTTCATGTTTTTTTGATCATTTTAATCAATATAATGCATCCTCAGTGAAGAAAATTATCAATTTCTCTCAAATAAACAAATAAATAAAAAAATCAATCAATCTTTCTGACCCAAACTTCATATCAAATTGTGTCCCCCGAAAAAAAAGCTTTCTGCATTGTCATGCATCTTAAATGTAAGATTCATCCCTTTTAGGAAATCCCACGAGTTCCTGAGAATGCGTGGCCCCTACAGACTACAGCAGACTGACTCTTGCACCTGATGCACTGAAGCTGTCAACTACAAGTAACCATGTGCAATGTGCTGTCACCTCTTAATACAGAGCCCTATGTGCAGGCCACGCAGAGCAATCTAATCTCAGGGAGCTTTGCATCTCCGGCCAGGCCGTTATTGACTGTATTGGGGTCCATAAATCATGGTGGAGACACGTAGTGTATGGCCCGGTAACTCAGCCGATGTGAGCCTTCACAAACTGCTTTCAGGCCACTGACGTAGTGGCGCGTGCTCAGATCAGATGCTAAAGTAACCATCATGAACTCAACACACACACATATGCAGATGCTCTCGGGCAACTCACCAGTCTCTCCAAAGCACTCTAATTCCACCTCCTTGTCAATCACTGGAGTTGAGGTGGGGTGGAGGGTGAGAAATTGAGTCATTTTACTGGAAGCCATTGACACTTCTATGCATTACAACCAAATCTCAAGCAGTAGTCTCTGCAATGTGGCCTACCAAGAGATTGTCCGAACATCTCAGCCATCTCCCTGGTTTGCAAAATGAATTGCAGCAGATTGTCAAAACATGAACATCCTGTGCATGGTGCCTGAAGAAAACTTTGTAAAGTGGAATGGTCAAGATTATGAAATGTGAATCACTTGAATGAGTCAAGACATTGTCTCCTGTAGACCTTTGGCATAAATTCTGGTCCACACTGCAGCTTTTCCTGGTAAAGAACCATCTATGTAGAAAGGAAAATTTCAGGACGATTTGAAATTATTTTAAATAGATACAATAGACACAAAGAAAATACAATTTTAGATGATATATTATTTAATATTTGATAATAAAAACATATTAAACACAATAAATGGCAAAAATGTTGCAAGCACCAGAAAATTATTATTATTGCTGCTATTATTATTATTATTATTATTGTTGTTGTTGTTGCTATTATTATAAATATTTAAAATATTATTAATATTAAACATAAAAAGTAGTGTTCCATGAACACAGGAAAAATTGCAGAAAACTTTGCTATTAGAATTTTGGATCATTTAAAAGTATTATAATTATTTCACAGACAAAAACAAATACAGTTCTTCTTGTGGATATACACTTCACTTGTGCCTACTGTCTATCTGAGTATCTTTCAAAGATTTGGCAATTCAATTAGATACTTCGCAAACACAACTCAAACACAACACAACTCTGCTTGTGTCCAGAAGTTGAATAAGGTTAGCCAATCAGATTAGAACTTGCCAGATGGAGAAAGTGGTGTCTGGTTTGGGGTCAGTCAGTGATCAGACTGTGGGTGGTCCGTGGGTGTGCCGTCTGAGTCCGAGACTAATAGCATGACAAGTCAAATATGATATACAGTGTAACCACCCAGAGTTTGGTTACCATGTTTTCGCTGTTTTTTTGTATGTCATACTACTCCCGTGCTCTAGGGGAGCTAGGTAGCCTGCTCCTTAGTATTTAACCAGGTAAGAGGGGAGAAGTTAGTATGGTTTGGTGAAGGGAAGCATGGTTTGTCTCTCATGGTTCACCCAAGATACACAGAGTCCAGATTGAGAAACAGTGGTTTTAAGCTCAATCAAGTAAGTGGCACTTATTTTTGTCTGAGCTATGTTAAATGGGGTTTGCTCATGAACAAGCTGTATCTTTGTCTTTCATGTTTTACAGTTACTGTTTGGTAACTGCTAATGCTAGTTTTTGTTCGTAGAAGGACTTTTTTATATATATGCACCTAAATTCATCAACTTGGTGGATTCTATGCTGCTGTGGTGCTTGGACCCTGTGGGGTCAGTATTCAGAGGACCGCGGTATCAAGGCCTCACTACATCATCTGGCGGTTTGGATTCTTTTGGATTAACTGTTTCTTTGGATTACTTCACTTACTGGACACTTCATCACTGCACGGGACAACTGACTCTAAGCTACAACTCATAGGGATTACTCTACAAACTACATGACAATTGTCATATAAGGTTTTCTTTTCCTTCCAACTGCATTGCTGAACGTCAGTGCTAGTATTGTATTTGTGTGTATTTTTTCCTTTTGTTTGCGATTTTGATTTCTTTGGATAGGTTTTGTTTATGTAAATATATTTTTCCTGATCTTTCAAACATGCTGTTTGATTTGTTTGTTTAAATGCAAGTTCGGTCGGTGGGTCCCTCCCTCTAATTATCTTGTAGCACGCCTCTCTAGGGTGTTCTTAGGGAGACCGTTACAACAGTGCCCTCCACTAATATTGGCACCCTTGATAAATAAGAATTTCTAGGGGTGCCAATAATTGTGGCCAACATGAAATAGTGAAAGCATTTATTTCACAATGAGATTTTCTCCCCACTTTCAATTGTTTTACTTCAATGATAGGTTGGAATTTTGTGAATTTTTTGAATGAAAGATAAAAAGGATAAACAATGCAGATTTATTTTCACAGCCGCCTTTGGTCATATTTACCAAGGGTGCCAATATTAGTGGAGGGCACTGTATGTTACAGTTTATTAGAACAGAGCAATTCGCTAAAACAATCAAGCTAATTGCATCATGTACAGTACAATCAAGTTAAAAGCAGAAAGACAGGCATACTGTTCTCACATTACATCCCCGGGGAACGTCTCAGAAGTCTTAACCATGGTCTTGCCCATTACTGATAATAACTCTGTGGCTACATTCTGCTACTGCAGTGCGTGTTTGCTATGGTGTTATTTGTTCTAAAGCATCCGTCGTCCTAATGCCTGACTCACCGAGCCCAGCAGCAACCAAACAACTCTTCTAAAATACTGAAATGAAATGAAAATTCACTGAATACATTTACTGGCCTAAATATTTTTTTGAAAGTAGCATTTGGACAAGTAGGGAAAAAATGTGATATTTGTAAAAACACTCTAAAATGTATATAAAATATATAAGAATGTCACAGAGTGCAGGCCTGCATGTGTACTGTCTACACACACACACTACAGACAAGGGGGACAGATTATTTAGGACAGGAGAATAGACAGGATGTAACATTTAATTTTTGCACTATAGTGTGAATGATATAGAGAATGTGAATGCTAATGTCATTTATCACATCTGACTCAAATCCATTTTCTTTTCAGAGTCTAATTGATAAAACACATTTGATCGGAAATCTGATTTTTAAAATCAGATTTTTGAATGTTCATATAGTTGTTGTTGTTTTTTTGGTCATGCATGATTACTCTTTTTTTTTTCTTACATAAACGATTTAGCTTTGATTTATTTTTATTTCTCTTTTACTACAAGTAGTACTTGTAGTAATTTTAGTCCTTATATTTTATTTCAATATAAATAACACTATACACATACATATTTTTGTTTCATGAGGGTGGTTTTGTAAGTCAAATCTATCAAGAATGTTGACATATCTTCACTCAATGAAAAAATAGAAATACCAAAAAATTAGGGTAACACTTTATTTTAGGGTCTCTTAACTAGTTGCTTATTAGCATGCATATTACTAGAATATTAGCCATTCATTAGTACAAATTAAGCACATATTAATGCCTTATTCTACATGATCTTATTCTACATCCCTAATCCTACCCAATACCTAAACTTAACAACTACCTGTCACGGTGCACACACGAGGGAGGATACAGGAACATGCAGACGAGGACTTAAACTCAAATAATAGTCTTTAATGTTGACAAGGCAGGGCAGGGCAGGGCAAGGCAAGGCTGACAGACAAGATACACCAGGGAGTCACAAGAAGACCAGACAAAATCAAACTCAAAAGACAGGACTTAAATACACAGGGTAATTAACACATAATCACATACACACAGCTGGACACAAATTAACTCATAATGACATGAAACAAGGACAGGAAACAAACCAAATATGGACACAAGAGGCGGGAACACATGACACACACAACAGAACCCTGACACTACCTTAATAATTATTAATAAACAGCAAATTAGGAATTTATTGAGGTAAAAGTCGTAGTTAATAGTGAATAAGTGTTCCCTATTCTAAAGTGTTACCAAAATTAGATTAGACTGAAAAGACTGTAAAGAAAGAGCAAACTGTCCCATCAAAGATATAATGGTCAAAAGACAACATACACATTCAGTCAAACAAGGGTGAAGGGTGAATGATAACTACAGCCATTCTTCAGTTTGTGCCATTTGTACTGTGAAGCGCCTGCAAGGTCAAGTTTCTAAGGTTCATCGGGCACATGATTGTTTGAAAGCGAACCCTAATCCTTCCTTTGAAACCAAGCAGGTCACGTATCTGCAAAACCACAGACAACAACACTCTTGCTCTCCATTTCTCTTTGTTTCTTGTCTGATGGTCTCTTGGTCTCTCTTGTATACATTCACAACCACTCTCCGACACGTATCCAACTAGGAGTGTGTCTATACCTCTGAGACACAAAATGGAGAGCTATTAAATATTGATATAGAATATTGTGAGGCTGTCTCTTACGCTGGGTATGCCCCGCTTCCAACCACTTTTCACAATACGGCACAGTTTCTACTCGTGAGAGGTGAGAGAGAATGAGAACCAGAGGTACATGCACTGTATCTAAAAATAAAGTAGTTATCTTTGCAATGGTGACAAATGATCTTTGAAATTAGAGGATCATTAGCTACGGAAGTCTGCACTGATACTCATTATGGCACATTCATGGAGGTCTCAGTACAATTTCCACAAGGTCTCCAAAGTAGATCCACGGCCTTGGTGTCATTACTTTTGTCATAGAAATTAAAAATCTTGTTTTGACTAACTAAAACAAATCAGAAATGAAAACTGTGTGCCATTATTTATTCATCTTCATGTTGCTCCAAACACAAAAGGAGAAACTTCACACAAAGGAGAATATCTACACTGCTCTTTTTCACACAATGACTGGTTACACTGTTCACGGTATAGTGTTTACAGTGTTTATAGTGTTTATACTGTCCATGGTTTTTACCAAAGTTAGAAAATCTCCTTCACCATTGAGTTCAAATCCAAAAAGTGTATGAATACAATTATATATACAGAACTGTACAAAAGTTTGGGGGCAATAAGATTTTTAAATGTTTTTGAAAGTCTCTCATGCTCACCCAGGCTGCATTTATTTGAACAAAAACACAGTAAAAAAAACAGTAGCTAATATTGTGAAATATTATTATAATTGAAAATAAACTTAAAATGTACAACCCCAAATCAGAAAAAGTTGGGACAGTATGGAAAACGCAAATAAAAAAAGAAAGTAGTGATTTCTAAATTTACTTTGACTTGTATTTCATTGCAGACAATATGAACACAAAATATTTCATGTTTTGTCTGGTCAACTTCATGTCATTTGTAAATATACATCCTTTCCTGTCATTCAGACCTGCAACACATTCCAAAAAAAGTTGGGACAGGAGCAATTTAGGGCTAGTAATGAGGTAAATTGGTTAAATAATGATATGATTTGAAACAGGTGATGTCAACAGGTGATTGTAATTATGATTTGGTACAAAAGCAGCATCCAAGAAAGGTCTAGTCCTTTAGGAGCAAAGATGGGCAGAGGATCGCCAGTTTGCCAACAAATACGTGAGAAAATTATTGAAATGTTTAAAAACAATGTTCCTCAAAGAAAGATAGGAAGAGATTTGGATATTTTACCTTCAACAGTGCATAACATAATTAAAAGATTCAAGGAATCTGGAGGAATTTCAGTGCGTAAAGGACAAGGGCGCAAGCCTAAGCTGAACAACTGTGATCTCCGATCCCTCAGGTGGCACTGCATCAAGAATCGTCATTCATCTATAAGCGATATCACCACATGGGCTCAGGACTACTTTGGCAAACCTTTGTCAAGTACCACAATACGTAGTTACATCCACAAATGCCAGTTAAAACTGTACTGTGCCAAAAGGAAGCCCTATGTTAACAGTGTCCAGAAGCGCCGTCGACTTCTCTGGGCTCGGAGGCATCTGGGATGGACCATCACACAGTGGAAACGTGTACTGTGGTCAGATGAATCAGTATTTCAGGTATTTTTGGGAGGAATGGACGCCGTGTGCTCTGGACCAAAGAAGAAAAGGATCATCCAGACTGTTACCAGCAACAAGTCCAAAAGCCAGGGTCTGTCATGGTATGGGGTTGTGTCAGTGCCCTTGGCAAAGGTAACTTGCACTTCTGTGATGGCACCATTAATGCTGAAAAGTACATAGAGATTTTGGAGCACAATATGCTGCCTTCAAGAAGACATCTTTTCCAGGGACGTCCATGCATATTTCAACAAGACAATGCAAAACCACATTCTGCACACATTACAAAGTCCTGGCTGCGGAGGAAGAGGGTACAGGTACTTGACTGGCCTGCCTGCAGTCCCGACCTGTCTCCAATAGAGA
>CM041810.1:15633645-15688644 GCA_023376895.1 Aspiorhynchus laticeps | reverse complement strand
AAATAAAATAAAATATCTCTCTTGCCGCCAAAAACCAAAAGTGTGACCCTGGTGTGAACTTCTAGCACAAAAGCTGCGTCACTGCTCTAATTAAATAATGCTTAAAAAAGATGATCTACTTTACATATTATGTTTCACAGCACACTTCAGAAAAAAAAAAACCCCTCCTTTCTGTATTTTAAAAATAGAGAATGCAGAGGAACCGTGCAAAAGGTGCTGGCATTTAATTCATCTACAAGAAAATAGCTATAATTATATGACTAATTACAAACGCGTGGGATAACAAAAATAGTGTTGCTGTTCCATAGACCTGCTAAAAGATCAACATTGATTTTTATTAAAACATAAGGTTACACTTTATTTTAAGGTGTCCTTGTTAAATTGTAATTATACATTTAATTACGGAGTAATATTAATTAACTACATGTACTTCCTATATGGGTAGGGTTAGGATTAGGGTTTGGTTCAGGGTTACTTGCATGTAATTATGCATAAATAATTTTTATTATAATAGTAAATACATGTAAGATGTGTAACAAGGACACCTTAAAATAAAGTGTTACCAAACATAATTAAAGACTAAGAACAAGATTCTGATGTTAGTTAATTTATTTAGGACCTTCATTTTCTTAATACACCTGTTAACTCTCGTCTTCTGTCTTACCGTTCAACACTGTAATAAAATGCATCCTACACACCAATGTAAACATATTGGGCATTATAAACTGTTTAATGCTGGATTCATTTGGTTAGATAAATGTGTAAAAGGCTTATTTTATTAGGCTTTTCGCTGATTTGACCAGATTTACGCCACTAGAACGGGAGCATCTCACTGTATGTTTCCCCGGGGCAAGCCCTTATAAAATCCCTCCCTACATAGCATTATGCACACAGAGATGAATAATGCTCTTTGAGGCTCTTCCACACCCCTTCGGATTACAGACCTGCAGAGGAGGAAAACAGTCTGTTTTGGGCTCTGTTGAGAAAGCCACTTATATTGTACTTGAGGGCAAAAAGAGGGCTGCGATCTCGCCGTGCACCTCGCTGCTGGAGGGTGGAGGATGAAGAGGAGGAGGAGAGGGTGTGCACTTACGCAACGTCTACACAGACGCCTCTTCGAATAGACCACACACCGGTTTTCCTGCAGGTTCCTCGTTAATAAGTCAATCATTAGGAGTTCTATGCTTTTTGAAAAAGCAGCACTGACTCCTGATCCTGCTAATACTAGACAGAATGTGAGCGTTTTTTCAACAGGCATATTTATGTTCCAAGTTGGGTTCATTTTTATTAAAATAAGCAGGTTTCAGCCTTTTTTCTTTTTGTAATACGAAGGTCACACTGAAAAGGTCTTGGAAAATTTAAACCATACCTTCATTTACATTTAATATTCATTTAACCTTTTATGTATGTTAAAATAAGAAAACATACAAACAAACAATAAATAAATAAATAAAAAATGAACAATATACAATGAATAAACAAATTGAAGTGAATAAACAAAACCTTTCAATATTTATTTTGTAAATATTTTATATTGTTTTATACATATTTTTTTTCATATTATGTCTGTTTGGAATCACAACAATCAACTTTATTTTTTTTAAATACTTTATTATATTTTTTAAGTTGTTTATTGTAAGTTATTATGCATTGTTACCAAGAAGACAACAGTGCTGATAAAGAGCAAGATTCAGAAAAATGTAAGAAAAACCAAGGTAAATATCACTTGTAAACTTTTATATTATTATCTAGAACTATTATTATATATATTAAATATCACTTATTTAAATGGTATATTGTTTTACACATCGAGTTATTTTGTAAATGACTGTAAAATGGTCAATTGTTACATTGTGAAGATAGAATGAATAGAAACATACTAATTGTGTGTATTCATGATGCATGAAATGTAATTTATATCAAAAAATTATGATTTGTGGTAGAAATGTTAATTGTTTTTAAAAAAAAATTACATGTCAAGTGCTTACTGTAATTTTACGAAGCTATGAGAATATTTTTTGTGCGCAAAGAAAACAAAAATAATGACTTTAAACTTGTTGTTTACATGAAGAGGAAGCAAGCGCATGCATCATGATACTCTTTCAACAATGGAGGAGCACAGCTGCAGATGGGATGAGGAGGAGAGGAATTGTTGAATAAAGTCTTTATTTTTGTTTTCTTTGCGCACAAAAAGTATTCTCATAGCTTCGTAAAATTACAGTTGAACCCCTGATGTCACATGGACTATTTTACCGATGAGTAATTAATGACAGAATTTTTTATTTTTGGGTGAACTATCCCTTTAATTGTGTGTGTTTAGAATACATAAAATCTTAGCTATGAAATTAGCTTTAAAAGTAACTTTCACTGTGGTCATTTCCATCACAGAATGGTTTATGGTGGAAATTACTTTGTTTAAAAAAAACAGACAATATATAATCTGTTAGACACCGTTAGTAAACAAATTAATGAGCCAGTGAATTTAAAAAAGTCATCCGAAGGCAGTTTAATCCCTTCTCCAGACCAAAAGCGCCCACGGTTGAAGAAACACCCACCTACACGACATTAACCGCGTGCGAGCCTGGAGTGATGGAGAGGCCAGGAAAGCGAAAAGACAGCAGGCTGCTTTTTGAGAAATCCGGTCGAGCGCTGCCACTCCTGCCGCCTGTCTGCAATAGAAATTCTGTAAATCCTGCAAATGAGCTGAGCTCATCTCACAGGGCCTGTCAGCAGGGGTAACGGGGTAACGGGGGGGGGGGGGGGGGGGGGGATCCTGCGGATCCGTGGTGCTGTCCTACACCACGGATCCGCAGGAATCCTGGCTGCTCTGCGGCCCTTCCGTCATTAGACACAGAGCCCGCGAGCATGTACGCGGCAGCCAGCCAGCGTGTCACAAAGAGAAAGTGTTGCTCGCCGGCAAACGTCATTTAAATTCATCAGCGGCCGACAGGCAAACACACACGCATGGACAGACAAACAAATCGCGCACAGAAGCAAACAAACAACTCCAGACTCATTTCGATAAGTGGAATTAGGAGGAAGGCATGCAACTATCACAACACGAAAGGGAGAAACACAAACAGAGGAGATTCCGACTGTCGTTTTCCGTCAACGCCGCAAAGCTTGATTATTATGAGAAATGTCAGTTCGCCTTTCTCATCGCAGGAAGCCTCTCTTCAAACCAGAGTCACTCTCTACTAGTCACCGGTACACTGCCCGGGGATCACATGATTCCGAGTTGCCCTGGCAACAGGACAATGATAAATTAGCCTGTCGGAGCGTAGCATTCTGCTCACACAGTCGTCCTGCGAGGTGGCTGCTCTGAGCTTTTCCAGCCTTGTGTGTTTGGATCTAGTTCCAGCGACCATCTCCCAGGTACTTGACAGCTTGATACCTGCTATAAGCACAGTTTAACTGCTTTACTCTGTTTAATTAGGGCCTGTGCGCTTGTCTTGAGGCGGACCTGGTTATTTATATCCGGTTACTTATCGCGTGTAGTGTGAACAACAGGTGAGGACTCTGCCGGGGAGACACCTGTTCGGAGATCGGCGTTCAATGATTTGTGAAACATGACAAAGGTGCAAAGCTGTGTAGGTGGAACTGTGTCCCTTCGACTTGGCTGACTTCCCTGTCTTCCATTTCAGTTTCACAACATTAAGTGACAGGAGGTGTTTGAGAGTTCAAGGCATGCAATACAACATGCCTATTTAGAGCTATATTTTCATAATACAAACACAACATCTCCGTGGCTCTATATAGGCATGTAATTGCCATGCACAGATGGTGGACATTTAGTTAAATGGTCCATGGGACTGTGACATAAACATTGGTGGTATGAACAGCACAGGGCTGTTAAAAACTCACCAGTGACCACATTCACATGCGATCTGTAAGTCTCCAGAAACTAGATTTCTGTCCAGAATTCTAAACGTTCGACACCTTGTGTATTTGTCAAATAAATAAATAAGAAACCACACACACACACACAAAATCTTAAAAAAAAAAACAGACTTCTAGTATATACTTTTCCCACTTTGTTAAAGTTACTCTCACTGGCTGCTTTCAAAAAAACAAAAAAAAATTACAGCGATGAAAGTCACCGATTCACAGTGCATCGGCATAAAAGTTAATGATGCAGTGCATCGATTTAAAAAAGTGTGCATCGGATACAAGTTGGCATATGTATCATGATGCATCATTTCTAACATATCTGCATCAGTAAAAAACTATTTGTTTATATATAATTATTAGTAGATGTGCTCTACTTTACTATCTAGAACATGACCAATAATTTGTGACCAAAATGTATTATGTACAGTAGATTGATTTCTCCTCTCCAAACTGTTTCTCAAATGCATTCTCTCATTACCACTGCTGCTACGTGAATATGACATATCACAACACTACAGAGGCCGAGGTGTGTATAGATTAACATGGCTGTCTGTCTGAACCAAAGAAATAGAAAATCTGAACCATACTGAATTGCATAGCATAATTTTTTTTTTCCATTGTGTCATATTGCATTGAATCGCATTGTGCTGAATCGAATCAAAATTGGATCATACTGTACCGTAATAGGGGTGAATCGTGGTGCATCGGTAGCTGCTTTGTATGTATCTTATATCGTATCGTTGGCTATGCATCAAGATGCGTATCAAATCAGCCTCAGTTATGGAGATGCACATCCCTAATACATATATACTTTTCCCCCTTTGGTAAAGTTAATCTCACTCGTTGCTTTAAAAAAAAACTAAACAATTATAGTGATAAAAGTCTAAAAAAGTTTTATCTGAACCTACCTATGACCCACAGTAAAGCATCGACCAAATCTCTGAACAATAATTAGCCAGACAAAACAGAAACAATGCAAAAAGACAGCAAACATCACCTTCCCTGACCCTGGTGTTGATTACAAGATGTTTAGGACCTGGATGGGCAAGTAATCTGGTGTTTTTAATAAAGAACGTGTCCTGGTGGAGATAGCTGGGAGTTATGAATTCATGGAGTATTCAGCACGGTGGGGCCAAGACTCAAAATCCCTGCAGTGCATCAGTGCTGTCGAGTCTTAAGCCGACCAATCCGTCTTCTGTCCTCCCGGCTGTCACAGCATGGACCTGAAGCTCAGAGCTGCTGCATGCACACTTTCATTACATACATCACTCTATGGGGCAGCCATTAAACGGGCTCAGTCTGCGTGTGATGATATTTTATATCACGTCTTCATAATTAATGACTATTTATCTAGTGTAGAATGCAAAAAAGTTATTTTCAACAGGCTGGAGATATGGCATAGTGATTAATATTGAGCTCTGGTGCTCACACAGGTTCACTCTCCAAGAAGGCACAACAGCGCCTACACTTTCTCCGCTGGCTGAAAAGAGCAAGTCTCCCTCCACCCATCCTCACCACATTCTACAGGGGCACCATTGAGAGTGTGCTGACCAGCTGCATCACTGTCTGGTACGGGAACTGTAGTGTGCCCCTCTCCCATCCATCCTGGACATTTTCCTTGCACGATGCTCCAGCAAAACCAACAGAATCGTGAAGGACCCCACCCATCCCTCCCACAGTCTCTTCCAGCTCCTGCCATCAGGAAGACGGTACCGGAGCATCAGAGCCCGCTCCACCAGACTGCTCAACAGCTTTTTCCCCCAGGCTGTGAGAGCCCTGAACTCAAATCACCCCGCCCCCCTCTGAAACCCCATGCAAACCCCTACCTCCTGAAACATTTTTAGTTTGTATAGGGTATTACTATATATTTATATATAGTATACTTATAGTCAAAATCTGTCAGTAGGTTATAGGGGTGGGAATCGCAGGGTACCTCACGATACGATATAATCACGATACAATGGCTCACGATAACGATAATATCATGATACAGCGATTCTGCGATAATCGATATTTTTCTAGAAAATCCTATAATGATACATCACAATATCTGTCTAAAAAAAATGCCTGTGAAAAGGTTAAGTGCAAGTTTTCTTTCTTTATTCAAGTCCAAACTGTTAGAAAACAGCAAAAAAGTTCTGTAAATCAATGTTAACATGTTGAGTAGGCTAAATTAATCATTTTATTCTTGTACTTATTAAAAGCTTACACTTTTCTTTTTCTCTGTGTGTAAACAAACACATTTAACTGCTTATCAAACAGAAAAAAACGAAATACATAGATAGATAGCTATAATATAAACCTGGTACATTTCCAAATTTACCTGGAGTACTTTCTCAACCTTTCTACTCCTCTCATTATAAAAACGGAGCCCCGCACGAAGAAATAGCCGTTCAAGCTCAACTTGACTTGACTTGAGTATGGCTTGCAACTATCCTAACCCTGATCCTGCCATAGAATGCAAAAAAAGCTATTTTTTAAAAGGCTGGAGTCATGGCATAGTGGTTAATATTGTGCTCTGGCGCTCTCATTGGAAATTCAGGTTCGAGTATGGCTTGCAACTATCCTAACTCTGTTCCTTCTTTTTTCCCCATCACTTTGGTCCTCCTGCAATAATGCATCAGACAAAACAGAGACCATGCAAAAGACAGCAAATATAATCTTGTCCCTGGTGTTGATTACAAGATATTTATGACCTGGGTAGGCTAGTAATCTGGTGAGAGAATCTGAATAAAGAAAAAAGCAGTGTGAGAAGATATTTTATCTCACGTCTTCATAATTAATGATTATTTAGTGAACCTATTTATAGAAGGCTGGAGTCATGGCATAGTGGTTAATATTGAGCTCTAGCGTTCACATTGGAAATGCAGGTTCGAGTCTGATTTGCAATTATCCCGATCCTGTTCCTTCCTTCTTTTCACATCACCTTTGGTCCTCCTGCTCTCTGTCCTATCAAAAAAAGTGATTAAAAAAAATCTAATAAAATCTAAACCTAAACCTGACCGATGTGTGAAATACCCGTTTCAGATTGCAGGCCCCGCACCTCATACTTCTCTCGTATGACAGCAACACTCTGTAAATGTCACATTGAGTGGTGAGGTCATGCGTGTAACCCTGGGCTCAGCACGTCTGACGTGTATAACCCAGGGCTTTGTCTGTCACTTTAAAGCCACCATCTAAGCCGGGGGCATGAGTCTGCCCGCTCTGATTCACATTCAGCAGGACAAACCCGCTACTGCTATTGGTTACAGGCCTACAAAGCTCTCTTTCTCAACAGTGACACACTCTGCACACCCAGCTGACCTAGAATGCGTGAAATACAGACTGCAACTACAAACCGGGCCTCTTTGTACAGTATAACACACAACATTGTTGTTTCAACACGGTGGCTGACTCTACAAAGCAGAGAGAAATATTATTAGTCTATTTTCTGGAGACGTTTTTTTTTCCTCTCTCTCTCTGGAGATGGCTGATGAGCCTCGGGTCCGGTTGTGTCCAGTTCTCCCCTGTTGTGCAGTTCGGCTAATTCTTCACTAATCACAGTGACACAAGTGTCAACACTGGTAATCTTCAACCCTCCGCCACTGCACCATCGCCTCGGCAACAGCCCATTTGACAGTGGGAATTACACAGTAAGATATGTGAAGTGCTGAGTTCAGAGCCACATGAGCAAACTTTCTGGGTGTCAAAGCTTCGGGCAAACAGAGGAACCCTTATTAGAGCTGTAACTAATGGTTACACACCACTGGCCCGCGCCAGTGAAACATGCATTAAGAGGACGGAAATGAAAGCGAGCGATAGAGAAAGCGCAAATAAATAATGCCACTATGCCTTTGCTGCTCCTCGGACAGCTCTTTTACTTAAATATCGCTCTTTGACGATTGTTTTCTCTCTTCTCAGATATTGCAGGCGCCGGTAGGACTCAGACCACAGATCTGTATCTCCGAGTAATCAATAAAGACAGAGCGTCCTATCAATGCGTTCAGCCTGCGAATGCCTGAGCAAAGAGAGAGGAACCCCTTTAAAGAAATAATTCATCTGAAAATGAACATAAACCAAATGTCTTTCTGTGGAACAAATAAAGATATTTAATCCAATGTTCAAGCTGCTCTTTTCCAGACAAATTAAGAAGATTTCCGATTAGAAATAACAGAAAATTACTTTACAGTGCATTAATTCCTCATCATGTAATACGCTAATTAATACTGTTTCTAACTTTGATACAATACCTTGAAAAATATCGATATTCAATACTATTTTTGATACCACAAGGAAATACTGCTACAACATTCAGGGCATAACATTTTAACAATATCTAACGCAGTGACTGGAATGCAGAAATGCCATATAACCACTTTGTTTGAGGAACAGGTGGAAATTTAGCTGTTACTTACAGAAAATATGCCTTAATAGAGTGAAATGAGGTTGATGGCTCCATAGACAGTTAAATCTGGTATTAAAGAATTAGATTAGACATTATGATTTACCTGTGGAAAGAAAACTTCAAGTTTCCAATGAAGTGTTCTTAATGCTGTACAATACAATATTCTTTACTGCAGATGGAGAATATGATTGAGTGCAGTCTCAATTTCCCTCAGTTTTACGGTACTCATTATTACCTTTGACTTGATGAGGCATGCGATGTGGATGAGAGAATAAATTACAATAATGTTAATTCTAGTGCAAAAGAATCTTCTCCAAGTAGTTTTGGCCATAAACTATAAATCTATGCTCCGCTTGTTATCCTGTTTTATATCTATCGCACTGAAATGCAGGAAGTATGGATTGCTCAGGGCTAGGAATTATCACGTTGGAGGGCACCCAGGCATTTGTGTTTAAAAACTGGTGATGCATCTCTAGAACGATCTGAAGCAGTCTGTTTATTTACTATAACTCTTCCTGGTTAGCATGGGCTAGTTAAAGGGCTGCATGAGGAATCACATTTCAATCATGATCACAATTTCTGCTTCTTTCCATTTATTATTGGTTGGTGGTTATTTAGAATGCAAAAAAAAGCAATTTTTTAAAAGGATGGAGACAAGGCAGTGAGGTTAATATTGAACTATGGCGCTCACATTAGAAATGCAGGATCAAGTCTGGCTTGCAACTATCCTGATCCTGCTCCTTCCTTCTTTCCCCATCACTTTTGGTCAGGTATTCATCCTGAAAATGTTTCATTTTAATTTGCCATTGTGTTGCGATTGACAGACGTCAAGAGTTTGAATCCCACAAACATAAGTTTTTTTTATATATACTGTATATATATATATATATATATATATATATATATATATATATATATATCCAGTGGTTGACTACCTACCCAACCTGCAATGATTATAACTGGAAAAAAAATTGTCCCTCTCCCATTTTTAGACCAGTCAGATGACATTTAAGGCTCAGGTGATTGGCTCACAACACTTGTGACCAAAACAACAGAATATTTAATTCAGCCGAGAAACTGTGTCACTATTTGTTGTCAAATAATTCTGTTGTTTCATACCTCAGGGTTGTCCACTGCATACTGACAGGCTGTAAGCGAGGGGTTTGATAGTAACAGGGGGTACGTCTTGTCTGTTCTTGATGGAAATCATTCATATATGGCCAGTCAAGTGCCTTGGCTCTCCAGAGAGATCAGCAATTTAGTCCCCCTGAAATAGGCACAGGTCTGTAATTCAATTCATTAGCACCGTGGACATCGGTGATGCATGTTGAGTCCCTTGTGCTGTTTTTAGCAATAGTCCGGGTGTAATTGCATGGTGCTCTCTGCAACTGTATGAATGCAAAGGCTCTTTAATTGCACTCTAATGACACAGTGGGGCTGATTCCAACCTTACAGTGCTGCCGGGAATCCATTAGCACTGCTAACACCAGCTCTGTTCTGGGGTTCATGTAATATTTTGCCGCAAGAGAACATTTCCCATGTGGCACAAAAACATCAGGTCTTTGAAGTAAATTATTTAAGCTTTATTTACAGAACCAGAGTTTCAGTGCCGCAATAAGAAACAAATCTGAAAGAATACAGACCACAGAGTCTCATTCACCAGGGCTAACTAAACTGGAATCTAACTGGCAACAGGGCAAGTGGCTTTTTATAAGTGTAGATTTTTTTATTGATAAATTCTTACAAAAGAAAAGCCTATTTGCACTGCAGTCATTAACTCAATAAGACTCTCTTGTGGATTATATTTTCTGCCGAGTTGTTTTCACTGCTTTTCACTTGAGAACACAAATAATATTCACAAATCAAATTTGTGTTTGTATGTAATCTCCATATTGTGAGCTTTTGAAAATGGACTATTGCATATATCCAAAAGCATTTAAAATGCATTAATAAATAAACGTAGGGCTGCACTATTGTCTTATCATCTGATCCTCATGGCCCTGCATCACTAATGTAATTATACTCTCTATGATATTAAAGGTATTGATGGATTGATATGACAACATAATGTATAGCTACAACAAAAAAGATGACAATTAAATCAATGTAAAAATAACAGCATGAGAAATATTTCCATGAAGACACACCCACACATTCCTGATAGTCTCTCGACTCCACAAGTGACATCAGACTAGGGCGCACTAACAAGCATAACACATCTTTAATGAAGTGTGTATAGATTTGTGCAGATGTGCGAGTCAGCACACGTATGAATTCATGCAACACAGTATGGTTCATTTTAAGGGCAGGCTGAGCTGGAGTTTTCAGCATATCTATTACCTTTACATTCCCTTTCATACACATTAAGAAGAAAAAGGCATCAATAACTCCTGTTATATCATTACTTCAGCGAATATCAGACAGGGGATTAGAGATATTTCTACTACCTCTTCAGTAACCCAATGTCCAACACCAGTTGTGAAAGTGCATCCAGACAAATAAGAGCCAGAAAAAATATTTTTTAAATAATGAAATATTATTTTAATGTAACTTAATTATTACTAAATCTTCTATTTTAACCCAACCTATGACTTAGCTCAATGAGAAAAAACCCCAAAACAAAACTACAAATCTAATTATTTTCTTCACACACACAAACAAAAATGAAGAGAGTAAAACATAAGCACCCCATAACAACTTGCTGAAACGCAAGTGTTCATGTAACCACAAAGGCTGAAACATAAAAAGAAGTAACTTTCATTTCCTAATTATTACTGATGGGTCACATTATGTTAATGCTTTAGTAAAAGCTAATAACTGCTCGCTATCATACTCTACAAGCTATTAAATTCATTTTACAAAGCTTTGCTAATATAAACAATTGAAACACTACATCAGAACATGTTTTTTATTATTTATAATTTAAAATATGAGGTAAGAAACATGGTTTGCACCATAATAAATTGCAATGAAGCTTACATTACATTAATGTACATTAATACTGCTACGAGAATGGAAAACTCCAAATAGCATCTTGTAGAAGCTAATTACATGGCATAAATTTACAACGAACCATTTATAGAGTTAAAGGCTTCAACAGAAACAAAGGCAATTAAGAACAGAAAGAAATGAACACATAGCCTGATGAAAATGCCCAAGGATTACATCTCGTTTCCGGAAACATTCCATTCCATTTGACAGGAAAAGCTCATTTTAGATTGTCTAACACTGACACTAACCATTTATATTTAAATTGATTATATGATTTGTAAAGTCTTGAAAAGAGAGAAAAAACGGACTCAAAAATCTCTTAAGCCTAAGAACAAAAGAAAACATTAGAACAGACATGGTTTTAAGTACTACTGATATTTTGTTCTGTACTACGAAGCACATCAGAGAGAAACTGGTTATCAAAAAAAAGGGGGGAAGATGTAGGACAGTGACTTGGTTCTATCTTTCAGTTATTTGGATGGAGGCAGATGTCAACTTGTATGAAAGAGGTGGAGTTTAAGTAGACTAAATGACTGGAGATGTCATACGTCAACAGAGAGAAGTCTGTCATTTTACTGGAAGATTGAGTTTTGATTAAAGATTATGATGTCAACATTAAATAAAGTAAATAAACATATGCACAAATGAATTGGTCAATATAAGATAACAGTATGTATTTTAGAAAATAGATGCATTTCAATTTCATATGTCTCTGCGGAACAAAACATATTTTGAAGAATGCTGGTGACCCAACAGGTTTCCATTGATTTTCACCATATGGATAATAACAATGGAAGATAATGAGAACCAAAACTATTTGCTTGGCAACATTCTTCTAATTATCTTCTTAAATGTTCCACAGAAGAAAGTAAATCAATTAAAGTAAAAAAAAAACAAGTAAAAAAATTGAGTGAACTATACTGTACCTTTAAGGCAGGGGTCACCAAACTTGTTCCTGGAGGGCCGGTGTCCTGCAGAGTTTAGCTCCAACCCTAATCAAACACACCTGAACCAGCTAATCAAGGTCTTGCTTGGTATACTTGAAACTTCAAGGCAGGTGTGTTGAAGCAAGTTGGAGCTAAACTCTGCAGGACACTGGCCCTCCAGGACCGAGTGTGGTGACCCCTGCTTTAAGGGTACCTAAAAGCACATTTTAAGGGACTATCTTAGTGTAGAAAATAAATCCAAAACTGCAGCCGAGGTAAGAAAAAAAGACAATAAAATTGCTCAAATGCATTATTTTCCCAATATTTGTCTCTGCAATGAATTTTTAAGAATTTCATGTTGTTAGCTTAGCAACATGCTAACAGCAAACTCTACTTCAATCAATGATGAGTCGGTGAACGGTGGAGTTGCTGTTCAAATTCAGTTACTTGGCTAATGCCAAAGAAGGCAGCTCACTAGGTAACCAAATAACTTGATTTATCTCAATAACTTATTTTCCTCAATCAGCTTGTAACTACAATAGCCATTTATCCTTAATACAAATACACTTCCTGTGCTCTTCCAAAACCTCCACATGAGATTTAGAGCGGCCCATGGCACCGCACGCGGCCTGAATGTATCAACTCCAGCCTGGTATAGCCTATTAATGCAAAAAAGTGTGGCCGGAAATCCTCCACGTGGATTTCATCCCAATCCCTAAATCGGGATTTAATCACACAGTTCCCATCACGGCCAAACGTCTCGGCTCTTCCCCACAAAAACACAGCGGGCACGGCGGCTGCGAGCTCCATACATGATAATACAGCAACCTCCATGAACAATACTTCTCTAAGCTGCCTGGGAAAAATAAGTCCTTCATTCACAGGGATGAAAGGGAGGGATTTGTTGCCACGGCTGTGGATTGATACTGCAGCTATTCCCTATGACCGTTTACTTGAGCTCACCACCCCCGATCTATGAATATTTCCTGCTTGAATGGTGGCGGCAGACACCTTTTGCGACAGACGCATCCTCACAGCTCTCAGAGAGGGTTTATTTGAGCCCATTACCCAGAAAGGTCCCTTCTTGGGCCTAGCGGAAGACGAATGCAGCATGGCAGAATTTTGTCATCTGTCATGGGGAATTGATGTCAACCTGTCAGTTGTGAGAGGTTACACAGAGAGCAAACCAAAGGGTGAAAGCATCGATCTAAACGGCACTGAAAAACCAGACAGACTTCAGTCCGCCACAATGTAACGTAAAGATCAATGTGCTTGGGTGGTTTAGACAAAAATGCAATCTCTGGACACGCGAATATATTATAATGAAGATGTGTGCAAAAGGCCATTACGACGGGAAATCGCAGATTTTATTTGCTGAGAGCTGAACGAATATAAAGCAGCCAGGGTTTCTGTTTAGCTGGGTACTTGGCTTGGTAAATTTGAGAAGAATTACTCTTATACAGATTCAATATTTTTATTACGTGTCCAACACACAGTGCCTGGTAATATTATAAAGTCATAAAAACCATAAAATAAACCATAAAAAACCCCTGCATTACTTGAAAATAAAATAAACATTAACTGAAATAAAATAACATAATAAAAAAATAAATAAACTTACTTTATTTCAGCTACACTGTGATTTTTTTTTTTTTTTTTTTTAAGTACTTTTTAAAATTTTAATTCTATTTATTTTTTATACCTCAAAAGTTTGTGTTTAATATAATGGAAAACTTGCTGTTTTTGTAATTTACTAGCAATTTCTCAGTGAAAACAGTTTTGCTACTATTTTCCCCCATATTTTTCTAAAGTCTAAAGTACACACAACTGTGACCCGGTAGGGGACAAGACAGGGTTATTATCATTAAATAAACTAAATAAAAACTAAAACCATTTAAAAAAAAATCATTACTTGACTAAATAAACATTAACTGAAATAAAATAAAATAATAAACTTGCTTTATTTTAACTACACTGTGGAATTTTTTTTGTTGTTTTTTTCGAAGTTGCAAATAAAACAGGTTACTGGAGTCAGGGGCGTAGCAGCCGGGGGGGACGGGGGGGACACGTCCCCCGCATTTTTTGACCCACCGCCAATATTTCTACCCACGTTCTCTGATTTGTTACTTAGATTTGACTGACCTAACATTCAGCCAATCACAAGGCAAATCATCTCTTGGGCGCATCTGCCATGAGCTCCTGTTGCTCTCGCGGGTTCATTCATTCACTTCTTTGCTCTTTGGCGGTCTGGGGTAAAATGCACCCCAGAAAAAAGCAGAGGACGATTACGTCCTTTTTTTTTTTTTCAAACACACACAAGTATGTGTTATGTCGCGATGACACGATTCACGCGATCAGATTTCCATGTTATGATTTAACCTACTGTAATCAGGCCTCTACAGTGCGACCATTTCAGTCGCATTTGCGACTGAAAACTACTACATGCGAGTCGACCATGAAAAAATATTTAGGAGCACCTGTGCAACTGACCCGATCAGCATATTTGTGTTTGCGCTGAGGGAGCTTCAAAGGTTTCTAACTTACTTACTTTTGCAATTGAGTAATGTATCACAGACAGACGTATCCTCTCATTATAACAAACAAAGTGTAGACAGAGTATAAATAAGAGATTCATTGTTCAGTGAAAGATGAGTGACAGCTTTTAATGATTATTAAGGGAGTTTGCAAATGTGATATTGATTTAATACAACAGTTAATTAAACATTGATTCAAATGATTCAGTGATCAAATAAGTGACTTGCCGCCACCTATACTGGCAGTTTAAGTTTAATTTTGTAAGCATCTTTTTCTGTTATTTAAATCATTTAATATTTCTATAATCAAAATTCAAGACCTGAGCCTCATTAATCGTCTGAAAATACACCTACAAGGCACTTGTGTGTTCTTCTGTGCCACCGCTGTAGTACAAATTTATTTCTTAAATACTAATTTCATTTGATTGGTAACTTATTCTTAATCTACTTCTTATTCTTCTTGTTTTTATTCTGTTTTAATTAGAAATGTTAAAAAGCTTATATATATATATATATATATATATATATATATATATATATATATATATATATATATATATATATATATATATATATATATATATATATATATACAGGTGCTGGTCATATAATTAGAATATCATCAAAAAGTTGATTTATTTCACTAATTCCATTCAAAAAGTGAAACTTGTATAATGTATACATTCATTCCACACAGACTGATATATTTCAAGTGTTTATTTCTTTTAATTTTGATGATTATAAGTGACAACTAATGAAAACCCCAAATTCAGTATCTCAGAAAATTAGAATATTACTTAAGACTAATACAAAGAAAGGATTTTTAGAAATCTTGGCCAACTGAAAAGTATGAACATGAAAAGTATGAGCATGTACAGCACTCAATACTTAGTTGGGGCTCCTTTTGCCTGAATTACTGCAGCAATGCGGCGTGGCAACTGCAGCAATGCGGAGTCGATCAGTCTGTGGCACTGCTCAGGTGTTATGAGAGCCCAGGTTGCTCTGATAGTGGCCTTCAGCTCTTCTGCATTGTTGGGTCTGGCATATTGCATCTTCCTCTTCACAATACCCCATAGATTTTCTATGGGGTTAAGGTCAGGCGAGTTTGCTGGCCAATTAAGAACAGGGATACCATGGTCCTTAAACCAGGTACTGGTAGCTTTGGCACTGTGTGCAGGTGCCAAGTCCTGTTGGAAAATGAAATCTTCATCTCCATAAAGTTGGTCAGCAGCAGGAAGCATGAAGTGCTCTAAAACTTCCTGGTATACGGCTGTGTTGACCTTGGACCTCAGAAAACACAGTGGACCAACACCAGCAGATGACATGGCACCCCAAACCATCACTGACTGTGGAAACTTTACACTGGACATCAAGCAATGTGGATTCTGTGCCTCTCCTCTCTTCCTCCAGACTCTGGGACCCTGATTTCCAAAGGAAATGCAAAATTTACTTTCATCAGAGAACATAACTTTGGACCACTCAGCAGCAGTCCAGTCGAGACGCTTCTGACGCTGTCTGTTGTTCAAGAGTGGCTTGACACAAGGAATGCGACAGCTGAAACCCATGTCTTGCATATGTCTGTGCATAGTGGTTCTTGAAGCACTGACTCCAGCTGCAGTCCACTCTTTGTGAATCTCCCCCACATTTTTGAGTGGGTTTTGTTTCACAATCCTCTCCAGGGTGCGGTTATCCCTATTGCTTGTACACTTTTTTCTACCACATCTTTTCCTTCCCTTCGCCTCTCTATTAATGTGCTTGGACACAGAGCTCTGTGAACAGCCAGCCTCTTTTGCAATGAACTTTTGTGTCTTGCCCTCCTTGTGGAAGGTGTCAATGTTCGTCTTTTGGACAACTGACAAGTCAGCAGTCTTCCCCATGATTGTGTAGCCTACAGAACTAGACTGAGAGACCATTTAAAGGCTTTTGCAGGTGTTTTGAGTTAATTGGCTGATTAGAGTGTGGCACGAGGTGTCTTCAATATTGAACCTTTTCACAATATTCTAATTTTCTGAGATACTGAATTTGGGGTTTTCATTAGTTGTCACTTATAATCATCAAAATTAAAAGAAATAAACACTTGAAATATATCAGTCTGTGTGGAATGAATGTATACATTATACAAGTTTCACTTTTTGAATGGAATTAGTGAAATAAATCAACTTTTTGATGATATTCTAATTATATGACCAGCACCTGTATATATATATATATATATATATATATATATATATATATATATATATATATATATATATATATATATATATATACACATACACTTAAATTATTTTTTTTAATTATTATTTACTTAATAATTTCAAGGCAATGGGTTTCCTCAATTTTTGTAAGTAAAGTCAACTAATCGCTTTTTACAGTGTGGGAAGGTTAATTTTTGATCAGAATTTTCGATTATTGATTAGAAGGTGCTCCTAAATTTTTCACTGTGCTCCTAAATTTTTAAAGTAGAATTATCCTTTTCCAAGTCCAAGTGTTAAGAATTAAGATAAACATTATTGTTCAAGTGTAGTGTAATTGAAATAGTGTCCATAAAATATCTTTATTTCATAAAAAGTATATTTTTACTTCATCAGAAAATATAGATGTTCACAGTGGTCTCAAAGTCCCAAGTCCTGAAGTTATTTTTCAAGTTTGAGTATGATATCACAAAATAGGTTCCTGTATCATGGCACGTTCCCAAAATTGCAACTATGGTGCTCTAAAACTCCAGTTGGTATTCTATTTAGAATTTATTATATGAACATGAATGTACTTACTTTGTACATTATGTACATAATTTATTTTCCTTTGAGGGTCACATCACCTGACAGCTGCCCCCCCCCCCCCACTTTTAAAATGGCTGCTACGCCCCTGACTGGAGTGCTTTTTACAATTAAATTCTTTGAAATTAATTGTGATTACATATTTTTAGTGTGTAAAGCACACTGTGACCTGGTATGTGACGAGACAGGGTTATTATCATTAAATAAACTACATAAAAACTAAAACATTACAAAATCATTACTTGAAATAAAACAAAGTGAAATAAAATAAAATATAAAAATATATTTTATTTTTAATTCATTTATTTTTATTTCAGCTAGCTGTCAGTACAACATTTTTCATTTTCAATCAGTTTAAAATAAATTAAAATAATACAACAATTATTCCTAAAATAACAAAAATGAAATACCAGTTTTTACTAAACCTAAAAATAATATAGACATAAAAATTTCCATAAAATATCCTAAATTCAAATATTAGCAAAAACTATATTGATGAGACTAAAATAACGCTGGGTTGGGATCAACTGGGCTCTTAGCATGGGTCTGGCACACTTTCACAGCCACAGAAACGCATACAAAACTGTCACAGAGTTTTCCTAGAATGGGGACCCATGGGGCAGAACACAGCCATGACTTTGCCAAAAGGGAAAAAGAGGCGAAGGGACAGACAAAAGAAAAGCTGAGGAGATTAATGAGCCTAAACTCTGTTTTCTTTCCTGTTTAAACAGCGGTGCCTTACATTTGTTAGGATAAACTTAGGTTAAAGGTGTCCCACAGGCCTTGGTACTCTGAGGGTAGAGGTTAGTGGTTCGGTTCAGGTGTTAGACTCCAGCAGGAGGGTTCAGAGGCCCACTAGCATCTCCTGTGGGACGACAGCAGACTTTTTAAACAGAACTGGCCTCTGCCCTTTCAAACCCTCGTCTACAGCCTCCAGAGAACAGAGTCACCTCTAAAGCTCATTGCAAAAGCTGGAGTTTCAGGCCAAACCGGGAGGGATTACAGGGGCTTCTGACCTTAACTGATGTACAAGGCTGCCTAATGTGAGGCACGAAAAATTAGCCCTCATAATCACCTTGACTTTCACTGTGATGACACCTCGCTTTTTTCCACCTTAGGTGTTGAAGTAAAGACTTAGACACACGGAAAGCATTTAGCAACTTACTGACGTATACATTAGACACATCGATTTCACAATGAGATGGAAAACAAGCCCAGAGGCCTTGTGAATACTGTGTTAGCACATTTGAAACAACAACACTGGATGTTAGATTACAATAGATAGCTACATTTGTGGTACATGAGTACCTGGCTGTGTACAATGGTAAGGTATTCAGAGCGGTTTGTTAGCGCTTTGTAATGCAGTTGCTTACTAGTCCAAATCATAAAAAGGCCATTTTTAATGATTTTCTGAACCCTAGATATGGCTTCTAGATATGGGACATCTAGCTTGGGTCCTTTAATCTAGATTTTTGTTATGTTATGGTTTAAAAATACTGAAAACTAAAACAATAAGGGTAACACTTTATTTTAAGGTGCCCTTGTTACACGTGTTACATGTACTTACTATTACAATAACAACAAATTATGCATAATTACATGCAAGTAACCCTAAGCCAAACCCTTATCCTAGCCCTAACCATATAGTAAATACATGTAGTTAATTAATATTACTCAGTACTTAAATGTATAGTTACACTGTAACAAGGACACCTTAAAAAAAAGTGTAACCACAAGTTTTTATCAATGTCAAATGAATGGCGTGAGGCTTATTTTTAACATCACAATTTAAAATAAATATAAAATCAGTTTTACTTATTTTTATTTTATTTTTTCACACACACACAACAAAATTATTCAAACATTTAATTATTTATTTGATTTTTTATTTTTTTTTCTGCAAGGATGCATTAAACTGATCAAAAGTGACAGTAAATAGATTTATAATGTTACAAAAGTTTTCTATTTCAAATAAATGATGTTCTTGTTCTTTTGACTTTTCCTAAAAGAATCCTGAAATAAAACATATCTCACTTTTCACAAAAATTGAGCAGCACAACATTGTTTTCAACATAAACAGTAACTAGAAATGTTTCTTGAGCAGCAAAGAAAATTATTAGAATGATTATGTGTGTGTGTGTGTAACATCAGACAAAACCAATAAATACATTTATAGTATTTGTGGTTATTCATGGAAAGCCAATCATAAGTATCGTTTTATGAGACAAAATGCTCTACATAGAGTGACATAAAGGGTCTTGGTCAAGCACTGTTGTCATAGAAACAACCCAGCTCATGACCCCTGTGGATGACACACAGAGGAAGACAATACAAGCAAACAACCCAGAGCTAAAAGAAAATGAGCTACACAGAGCTCTATTTGATCTTGAGGGGCTAAAGAACAGAGGGTCAGAGTTCATATATAAATACACAGATAAAATAAGATTATAAAAATTGATGTATTGATCATTTTGCAAAAGGAGCTAAATTAGACCAGAAGCCAATATAATTCAAATAGGGAGGAGAGAGTTCAGCCTAGTGTCAATTAAACTGATTGGAGCCCACTAGGATCCTAAATTCTTGTTTTTATAGATTGTCATAAATACAGCCTTGGCTTGTGAACTTCGATTGACCTCAACGTGGACTCAAGTCAATATCTTCCTCTGCAGGTCTAGTTAAAAACAGCAAGGAGCCAAGCAGCTAACCGTCTCTGATTCACTCAACATTCATCTACCAAAGAGTTTCTAGATGTACTCAATGCAATATAGGTTATGAACATGGCTCTTTTATGTTTTACTATTGATTTACTATCTCAGGCAGATGTATTGTGGTTAGAGTGTCAAGGAGCATGAGGTGGGTTTCTTCTGGTATGGACCCTGAGGATCCAAAGCTTAATCAACGTGAAAGGTCTGTCACACAAACACACGTGTTCCAGCCTCTCGCTGCGACCGGCAATGTTGATAGATGGTGAATGTCACCTGGCTCTCAGGGAGGATAGTTCTTGGCTATATCACTGCTACAGGCAGTAAAGTGAGAAGTAAAGCATAAAAAAATAAAAAATAAAATATAGTTTTATAATAATTAAGCCACATAATTTAAGTAAATATTAGTTATGTAATTTAGCTACATGTAAAAAACTTGACATTTAAATGATGTAATATATATATATATATATATATATATATATATATATATATATATATATATATATATATATATTACGAAATACAAATACAGAACATATAAAACATTATATATTTTACATATAAATATAATATAAATAAAAGCACCATAATTAAGATATATACATTTTATTAAATGTAAAAAAATATATAATAATTAAAAAGTCAAAACATATTAAGAATAAATAAACATTAAATAAAATAAACATTAAATAAAAACATTTAAATATTTTTTCTAGCACCAGTAACAATGCATTGCTAAAAAAAATTGGATAGAGTGAGGGAAACTGATGGCGGGGAAAGAAAAATGATGAATTACTGGCATGACCAAGTCAGCAAAGCAAATCCTTTAATGTTGAGCCCCGAGCTTCAATGTGTAAAGCACAAACTCATGTATATTTATGTGTATTTGTGTGTTTACTAGAGAAAAATAGTCATGCAAACTGGGTTGAATCTTACAGGCTCACTGTGCTAAAAATACAGAATGAACTAAAAGATAAAGTACATGTTATAGTCATAACAGCTATTATATTGAGGTTTGTCTGGTTATATGCTATACGTGCGGGGCCTGCAGTCAGGCTGAGCCTTCTGGCAATTCGACCCCTCTATATCCAAAGGGAACTAACTGACAGACATGTTAACTCTCTGCTCAAAGCACTTTGGTACAAGAGCCATTCTCATCAGTCCAGTAATCTGTCCTGTCCTGTCCAAAATATCTGGAACTCTCTCTGTGATATCTGCCTCCTCCTGAAAAAAAAAAAAAAAATCACACGTCTACTTTATTGCCAACAAGTGACAAAAGCCAAAGCACAAGGGAGAGAGTCTGACACCAACATAAACAAAGACCCTTTGAACAAAACAACTAGAACTGAAACTGAATAATTTTAATTCAGCTTTTTGTATGTACATGACAATGTGGCCTATTCATACCAAGTCTGAATTCATGGCATAAATAGGTGTTTATAGTTTTCATGTAGCTCCATCAGACTTTGTGAGAACAGGCCTTGAGAGTTCATAGTGTGATATCTGTGGTTTTTATGCTAAAAGGCGCATTATTTATGAAGCAGGTGCTTATCTGGGTGTGATGTCAGGAGAAGTTGACTGAAACATCTTGCTGACCCACGTAATGAGCTCAGCCAGCCAGCTGGATGCCGTCCACTTCTCGCCTTCTTCCATGTGATATTCCCCACTCATGGCCGAGAACAGGGTAGCATGGATGCTGAAGGTTAATATACACCAAATCCCACTGATTCACCTTACCAGGAGTAAATCACCCTCGCTGTCAATCTCACAATAAAGAGATGTACAGCAATGTTGAGGACGCTGTTCATCAAGCTACTATAGTTAAATGACACGTTTGAAAGAGTAATTAGCTATAAAAAGTTCATTTTAAATGCATAACTATTAGATTATCTTTTTATATTATGTTATTCATGATTTTGAATAATATTTAAGTTATTATTATTTTATTTTTGATATATGTACACACACACGGTAATATTACTATGCACTAACAACATATGAACAGAAAAATTTACTCAACCAATTACACTTAAAAAACACTATAATATTTCAATCATGACAACTCTCAGAAGATTTTAGCATGGTGATGGATATGACAATGTTAATGTATTTGGTCTTGGCGGAATAGATCTGCTACACTGCTGCTGAATTGCTGCTGCTGTTAATTATTGCTGTAGTTGTAGATTATTGCTGCTGCTGCAAACAAGTACAGGAACTTGCTACTGCCAATGCATATGGCGATACGGTGCCGTGAGTATTTAAGACATACTGCTGCTGCACAAATAGCATATAAAATAAGCGTGGATTATAAATAAATAAAGTGGAGCTGGGGAGGTGGAGGGCTTCAGAGAAACTCTGAAAGCGCACTGCAGGGATCTCAAGTGAATACTAGCCAGCCATATAAATGCAAGGCAGTAAGCTCATTGGCTGCATATGCAGCATGAACCAATCAGCTTGTGCCAAGTCGTTTAACTCTCTGAATATCATCAGTTACGTTAACAACCCATCAGCCAGCGCCATCTAGAGTTTCATGACTGAACTGTATTATTTATAATAATTTGGGTACACTTTATTTTAAGGTAACACTGCTACACATGTAAATCAAACTAGTAAATACTGAGTTCGATAATTAACTACTTCTTAATGTACTTACTACAGGTAAGGTTAGGTTTATATATATATATATATATATATATATATATATATATATATATATATATATATATATATATATATATATATACACAGGTGCATCTCAATAAATTAGAATGTCGTGGAAAAGTTCATTTATTTCAGTAATTCAACTCAAATTGTGAAACTCGTGTATTAAATAAATTCAATGCACACAGACTGAAGTAGTTTAAGTCTTTGGTTCTTTTAATTGTGATGATTTAGGCTCACATTTAACAAAAAACCCAACAATTCACTATCTCAACAAATGAGAATACTTCATAAGACCAATAAAAACATTTTTTAGTGAATTGTTGGCCTTCTGGAAAGTATGTTCATTTACTGTATATGTACTGAATACTTGGTAGGGGCTCCTTTTGCTTTAATTACTGCCTCAATTCGGCGTGGCATGGAGGTGATCAGTTTGTGGCACTGCTGAGGTGGTATGGAAGCCCAGGTTTCTTTGACAGTGGCCTTCAGCTCATCTGCATTGTTGAGTCTGGTGTCTCTCATCTTCCTCTTGACAATACCCCATAGATTCTCTATGGGGTTCAGGTCAGGCGAGTTTGCTGGCCAGTCAAGCACAGTAACACCATGGTCATTGAACCAGCTTTTGGTACCTTTGGCAGTGTGCCAAGTCCTGCTGGAAAATGAAATCAGCATCTCCATACAGCTTGTCAGCAGAAGGAAGCATGAGGTGCTCTAAAATTTCCTGGTAGATGGCTGCGTTGACTGTGGACTTCAGAAAACACAGTGGACCAACACCAGCAGATGACATGGCAGCCCAAATCATCACTGACTGTGGAAACTGCACACTGGACTTCAAGCAACATGGATTCTGTGCCTCTCCCCACTTCCTCCAGACTCTGGGACCTTGATTTCCAAATGAAATGCAAAATTTACTTTCATCTGAAAAGAGGACTTTGGACCACTGAGCAACAGTCCAGTTCTTTTTCTCCACAGCCCAGGTAAGACGCTTGTCTTAGAGACGTTGTCTCTGGTTCAGAAGTGGCTTGGTAGCCCTTTTCCTGAAGATGTCTGAGCGTGGTGACTCTTGATGCACTGACTCCAGCTTCAGTCCACTCCTTGTGAAGCTCTCCCAAGTGTTTGAATCAGCTTTGCTTGACTGTATTCTCAAGCTTGCGGTCATCCCTGTTGCTTGTGCACCTTTTCCTACCCAAATTCTTCCTTCCAGTCAACTTTGCTTTAATATGCTTTGCATTTGTAATATGCTTTGATACAGCACTCTGTAAACAGCCACACCTTTCAGTAATGACCCTCTGTGACTTACCCTCTTTATGGAGGGCGTCAATGTTCATCTTCTGGATCATTGCCAAGTCATCAGTCTTCCCCATTATTGTGGTTTCAAAGAACAAGAGATACCCAGAATTTATACTGTATGGATGGTCATTTATTGAAACTCAAATGTAAATATTCTAATATTTTGAGATACTGATTTTTGACTTTCATGAGCTGTAAGCTCTAATCATCAAAATTAAAACAATTTTTTTTAAAATGTTTTACTTTACATGCAATGAATCTAAAATATATGAAAGTTTCACTTTTTGAAATAACTTACAAGAAAAAATGAACTTTTTCACAACATTCTAATTTATTGAGATGCACCTGTATATTATATTTTTTTTATTTTTATAATATATCAATAAGATTAACAATAAGATTATTGTAAATCATTCCTATTTCTGTGATTCATATGAACAGTCTTGATAAACTGGTTCGCTATTCATTAATTTATGAGTTCATAAAGTGTTTTATTTGCATCGTATTATTGCAGGCAATATGACAAAACAATGGTGAAGTGCTCTGAAGAAAAAAACTACTTAGGGAAAAGAAAAGAAAAAAAAAAGACAAATCGGCTACCATAACTGAAATATGCAGTTAAGTTAGTTACTTCTGGAAGCGAAGAAGCAGAAGTGAGAATCATTGCCATGTTCTGTTAGTCTAGTTTGAGGGTTGTAATAACCCAGAAGCCCCATGAATACATGGCGCCTTATATTAGGAATTAAAATCCATGAGGACGGGCAGGCAGACAATCGTCTTCCCCATAAACGCTAGCCACATAGCCTGTAACAGGATTCACACGACCACAATGAGCAAAGTCAGTTGTTACGGTTATACTGAGTAACCTGGCTTGGGGCACCACTGTCAGAGAGAGAAAAAGAAGGAATAAAAACTTGGGGAAAAAAGCCATATCAGTGCAGACCCCATAATCCTTAAGCGCTGCCATCACTATCACAATGAACAGGGAAAAGATCAGCCAACGCGTGATCTTTTTGGGGGGGGGCACACTTTTATTTGATAAGAGCCACCCCACTGTGTAATCATAATGGGAAAATAATTAGCATGCATAATTACGCTAAGTAATGGGAAATGCCAGGCACTCAGCTTGCACTGTGGTGGGTGTGCGCGGGACTGGTTAACATTGTTATGAGCGCACTGTCAGATATTAAAGGGAATGGTCACATGACAGACAACATAGCACATGGTGCGGTCACATTTCTGTGAATTTTCGCATTAAAAATACAGTCTTTTCCATAGGAATCCACATGATTGGAAATTTAGCGTGAGTGCAAAAGACTTCCGTGCACAGATTTTGCACCAGGTTCAAGTTGGTCACATGACTTCGCCATGTTGCCTGAAAGAAAGTTGCTTGGTTTGAAAGTGACTTCAAGTCGCTACAGTATTGTCAACAGACAATGGCCTGCCAAATTATCAAAATGTCGCTAATGTTACACCACATTCAGGCTAACGTGTTGTTCACTGTCTAGCATCATAATTTAAACTGGTTTCAGCCTTACTACTCTTATAAAAAATAAAAAAAACTCAGAAAGTTGCTTGGCTTGAAAGTAACTTCTGTGTTAGCTGTGGTTCACACATTGCTAAACTATTGACAATAAACAATCAACTTTTTTTTTTTTTGCCTGTGAAATTATTGAAAATTCACTAACATTACCACATATTTAGGCTAAAACACTGCTAACTGCCTAGCATCCTATTTTAAACTAGTTGCAGACTTACCTAAAAAAAGCTCAGAAATCTGCTTGGTTTGAAAAAGATTTTCGTGTGAGCTCTGCTTAATATGGCACTACACTACTGTCAACAGAAAATAGATTTTTTTGGTAATGTGACCATGCATTTAGGCTAATCAAAAGGGCTGTCAAAAAAAAAATTGAATTTCGAATATTCGTCGAATTTAAAATAAAAATCCACATTCGAATGCAAAATGTTGCATTCGAATTTTAGGTGTCCGTCAAGCTGCCTTATCAGTGGTGCACAAGATGCGATGAAGATGTAAGTAGGTGTCATTGCATTTTAATGCTTTTTTTAGCCTATCCAGTTGAACCCACTGGATACGTTGTTCATTCAAAATACTGCAGAAAAATAGAACATCAATGCGGAGATGATGTTGTTTATGTCAAAACTGAAACCAAGCCGTTCACACAGAACGCATATTTTGCGCATTTTCAAGAGGGACATCTACAGTATCACCGTTGCACTCGCGTCTCGCAAAAGACAGTCGGATATTTAGAAAGCCATTTAAAATTATTGTAAGTTCAACTTTGAAAAAACATGTCTCAAAACTTTATGACGGGACGGGTCTCTCCCCATTCCACTGCATCTCCTGTTTTTAAATGAAAAAAGTAATGTCACTCTTTGTGATTGGTTTTCCGTGCTTTGTATTAAACTGTGTATATACATTATGCTTTTTTGTTTCTAACTGTTTAAGCAACGTAATTAATTATATATAGTTAAACATTATTTTAAACATTATGCACATTTTTCAAAGGTAGTCGTGTTATTTTATGTTTGAAGAACCGTGCATTAGTAATATTTTGCTCAATGCGCCCTCTTGTGGCCTCAGGAGAGAAGCCAAAAGCTTTTTTACCCCTAACTGAAATTATGCCTTTTAAATTCGAATATAATTCGAATTTTGATAATATTTAAGTACAAAATTCGAATGTAGTTTTTCAGCCATATTGACAGCCCTAATGTGCTGCTAACTGTCTAACATCATAATTTAAACTTGTTTCAGCCTTACAAACCACCCTTAGACCCCCCCCCCCCCCCCAATGGACCTCTTTTTCCCTCAAAATTATCGAACGTTTGCTAGTGTGTCCACTCATTTAGGCTAACAGACCACTAATTGTCTAGAATCTTAATTTAAATTGATTTCAGATTAACTAATCTTTAAAAAAAGCTTGGTTTCAAAGTGACTTCTCTGTAAACTGTGCTTCACATATCGCTAAACTATTGACAATATACAACATGCTGATTTTGCTCGCATAATGATCAATTTAGCTATTGTTACCTCACATTAAGGCTAATGCGTTGCTAACTGTCTAGTATCCTTACTACTCAGCCTTACTAATCTAAAAAAAATCTCTTTAAAGTTTTGACAGTAAAACAAAGGCTGAGTAACACCAGAATAAGCCAATATAACAAATCTAACATGTAAAAATCATGCTGAACAAGTAAAGCTTAAAGTTTTTGTGCGGTTATGACAGCCATCTGTTCGCTCAAACCATTGCGCAAGTACTGTAATTGAAAATAAACATTCATGAAGCTGACAAGGGTATTTTGCTGAAGTTTTCTTCTGAAGAGGATGATCTACTCTTGGTCTCTCTCCAGTGAAGTCACTTACGGAAGAGATGGGTGGACTCGTCCGTCAAGTGGATCACGCCATTGCACTGCAAACCCGAGATTGTTACATTTGTATTGATTTACCCTGAAAAGGTCCTCCGATAATTGCAAGAACAATCTCTTCAAGTCAAGAGCACAAATTTAGAGTTCATCCTGTCCCTCCCCTTGCCTCCAGTCCTCCATGGGGGCGGCCAAGTCAGCCAGACGCTAATGTGCTCACTGGCATCCTCTGTTTAATAGTAGACCAGTAATGATGAAGAGAGGAAAACTAGACAGACATACACAAACGCACACTAAACGACCTCTTAGAAAGCCGACATCATTGTGTGAGCGACAGCAAATGGTATTCTTAGATAATCAGGAAGTCTATGCTGCAGCTTGACTGTTGTCATTTCATGTACAGGCTTTCATGTGGGCTTCAAGTTGGATAATGAGATAAAGCTAGCATGACCCAAATGCCATGAGCTGGTAGCCAATCCTACAAGGCAGATGTCCAACTATTTGCTCAGATCTGATCAATGCTCTCTTGGAGTAAACAGGGCCTGTGTCATATAGCAACACATATGATTGGGGCAGAGGAACGATATGTAATGCATATAATATACTCATATACCTGTCTTTTAAATGCATTTTTATTCTGTGAAATACAAAATAAGACATTCTGAAGGGCTCTGTACATACAGTGAAAGTCAGTGGGGTCCAAAATAACACTGGTAATGTTTAACCATTCACTATAGCCATTTAACATTACAGTATAATTGAGTGCTATCAATTTGAACATTTATTAGACTTTAAAAAAATATCTTCTAATTTAAGCAAACTTAAAACAATCTTCACATAAACCCACTTTAATAAATGTCATATTTACATGTGCCCTTCAGCAAGTAGGAAATATACAGAAATTGAATAAAGCTATCAAACACTGAATTCTAAATTAAATATAGATGAATCATTAAAGTTACAAAAGTTATTGATTTCCTTTGATTAACAGACATCACAGCAGCTGGGTTAATGGCTAACAGGACATATTACTGACATATGGCCTGACAACATCTCATCTGATTCTGACCACAGTTCACTGATGCTCTACTAAAGATAATCGCCACCTGTAGCTTGGTGCCTGGAACTGAGGCAAAGTGGACTGCGTGTCTGAAAAGTCTCGATGTGGTCTAACCCTAAACTAACAGCTTAGCCTACTAGCTTAGCAGGCTACATTTCACTACTGATTATACCCTGTATAATCAGTAGTGAAATGGATTGTGTATGTGACAAATAAACAAGAACCTTGAACCTTGAGAACCTTAGCAAAGTGCTAATTGATTTTTGATCAGACATTGACAAAAGTAAATCTGGCATGACAATAGTCTCAACAAAGAAAGTCAAGGCTTCGAAAATTGCAAGTTTTGCAGTAGCAAGTATGAAACTGTCATGATAGGCAACCAGAGAGGTTTCACTCAAGACGACAGCACATTAAAATGAAGATAGAGTTCATTTTCTACTCATAGTCTGTAAAAGAGGTCTGTATTTCTCTTACCCCTGAATGCCAAAGTGAGCTCTTTTGAACCGGATCACTTGGGAGTGAGACCACTGGGCCCTACCTCTAAATATAATGATCCACTCACCATCAGCAGACAGCTAAACCCACTTGGGTGTAAAGTAAATTAAAAGAGCAATGTTGGCTGTACTGGCAGGGGATTATGGGGCGGCCAGTGCCGCCTCGGCGGCTCATCTCCACTGGACTCCCTAATGCAGCAGGCTGTTTACTCAAGCTTTGGCGTTATTCCCCTAGAATTAAGCCCTGGTGCCCACCTGTCAATCACCCAGCCCCTGCTTCAGCCCATTTAAAGCCCCAAATGGTCGCAGAAAAGCTCTTTTTGGCTGGTGAGGGCACTGGACCCGCTGGCCTGACGGAGAAGAGGAAGACATTCCTCGCTCTTCCGCTTCCCTACGTTTGGAGTCAGGATGCAAACCCGAGAGAGGATTTGCCAGTTAATATCAAGACTTCATCTGCGGCATCAAGAATGCAAGAAGCACGTTAAAATATGAATATAATATCAGCATGTGTGTTCTCTGCTGCTTCTGTTTGACTCGCGACGCAATATGACAGCAGGTGTGTGCACGCGTGCATGACATTCAGCAGCGGGTGATTAATGGCCACTTGGGTAGGCTCTCTGTTAATAAGGTGGGAGGTATGAAAATCGGATGTACCTGTTAATATTAGTTTTGACTAATGATTCCTCCTGTTAGTCAAGCTCAAAAGGGGTCTAATGAGGGTGACGTCTGGTTATTAATGAAGCAATACAATGTTTATCATGCACCGCATTGCTAGCAAATGAATGGGTGTGAAATTTGATCTATTCCAATGTAATTGAGCCACATCTATCTTTGGATTACATTCTTAGAGTTGAAATGAAGGGCTTGGGAAAAGAGACGCTGAGCCGTTGATTAGTCTCGCTGGGTTATGACAGGAAGCCCATGCTTCTAATTCACCTTTCATTCATTACAACTCTATCCATCATGCTTAAAGCCATCAGCACTCAAAATCCAGCCCGTGAAAGGGAATCACAAACTTGTCACACCTCTCCTTCCCCTAATTTGTCATCAAGTGCAATGTAGAAATGGACATGCATTTAAAAAAAGGGATTATAAGCATTATGTGGAGACTGTAATGTGTGCATAAATTGATGCATCTATTAATTAATTCCCACATGTATTAAGTGAAGCAGATTTGAACAATTTTAGTGAATGGACTACTCAATTACATAAATGGTTCTGCAAAAGGTCACTGGGATTTAAAAAAAAAACATTAATTAGAATATTTAAATTTTGTACAATTTTGTCTAAATGGCAAAACACACACAAAAAATAAAATCAGTTGTTTTAAATGCTATTAATGAGTTTAGACAACTCTATTATCTAACTCTTAATAATAACGCACATTATGAAAAATGTAAAAATAGGGGAATGGGAATGCACAAAATGAAGAAAAAAAAAAATCAGACAACACATTATATGGTCTGTAAACTCTAATACTGGCCATTATATCCCATAAAGGATTCAATTAAATTAAATTAATATTTTTCAGTTTGCCTCCTTACATTCTATTCCTAACATTGGGAAAGTTTCAGAATATCTCACAGATATAGATATTTTTCTATTCATATATTCAAATGGTCTGTAAAATATGGCCAATTTACACTTGTTTTTCGTATATGTGTCTTATTTATGTAAAACCACATCACATCTCTCTTCCTGAACAGGGCTCTTCATCACCTGTTCCAGGATGCAAATGAAAACTTTAAATCGCTTGATTTGGCATCGTGGTACAATTCTGTCTCAGTGACAAGGGTATGAAATTGAAACCCGGTCATCTGTTTAAATATCCCAGTTATTGTCAGATGCTAATGAAAACAATCTTTCACGGTTAAATTTGTGTGGAGAAATTACATAAAAAAACACATAAACCAAGAGGGCCTGACTGATGAAATGCACAAGATAGAGGAGAGGCAAGGAGAACGCTCCACAAAGTTCACTGCATTGCTGCCCACCGTTTCCCAGTGTTATTGCTTCTCTGTGTCTGGGATCAGACAGAGTTTGATTTCTTCCCACTAGGAAAAAAGCTAGAGCTGTTCTGCTTGCCTTCCCTCTGATGAATTCTGTTAATGACAACGAATTGCAGAAGCATATCTATGCCAAAACAACTCTTGCTTCATTGGTTATACTCCTCAGTTCAGTAAATTTCGTACAATTTTTCCAGAAGGTAATATACATTAAAAAATGAAAAGGACCCTCGAGCTTGCATAAAAAAAGACCTCTAGATGATATACACAAAAAAAAAATTAAAAATTGAATAAATAATACGGTGATGTGAGTGTGCCTACTGAATAGAGTCTATTTAGCTGAAAATTACATTAAAAAGGGAACAAAAGCTTTATGATTCAATCTTAATGCCTTGCATTTACATAACAAAGATCCCCGGAAGCTTCATGCACAGGTAACTGTTTAGTTTAAGCCCTCATAATGTTCCCATGCTGCAATGTGATCAGTCCCTGGTCGGCTATGCATCATTTTCACCACAGAGCCAAAGTTTGAAGCAAGTTTTGCATGGAGATAAGTCACAACTGTACTTGCATCCAATTCAGAATAGGGCAGAACAAAAGAAGAAACTAACCACCGTTTCAAAAGAACAGCATTTATTTGAAATGGAAATCTACATTATGTAACATTATGTATTCACTTTAAACAGAATAGACTTATAAGCTCTTTGCACTACACCATTCATATTCTGCACTGTTTGTTTATTTCACTGGTTTGCACTATCTACCATGTGCCTTATGCCACTTTATCTATTTTTTATTATTATCATTATTACTATTTTTATTTAATTTTTTTCTCTACATGTCCTTATCTGTATATTTGTAATAGTTGCATTTTGTGTATGTATGTATGTATATGTGTGTATATGTATATACTGTATATATGTAGGCATGCATGTATGTGTGTATATGTATGTGTATGTATGTATGTATGTATATATATTTGATTTGTACTTATCTGTATTTTTGCGTTCTACTGTTAGTGTTTAGTGTTATCTGTATGCACCAAGGGTCTGAGAGTAACGCAATTTCAATTCTCTGTATGTATGTACGGTACATGTGGCAGAATTGACAATAAAGCAGACTTTGACTTTTTGACTTTGAATGTCTTCAATGTCACTTTTGATAATTTAATGCTTTCTAAAAAAAACAAAAAACAGAAGTATTATTTACTTTGAAAAAAATGGTCATTTAAATGGTACTTTAAACTTTAAATTGCAAGAATAAAATAACAAATATTTTTGCAAAAATATTTTAACATTATTAATGTAATTTCCATCACTTTTGACAATTTAATGCATTCTTGTAGAATAAAAGTATTTCTTAAAGAAATCCTAATGACATGGGCTGCAAGAATTTTTCAAAAAGTCAATTTTTTCATAAAATAATAAATGTACATTAATATCTTATCAAAAATACCATGATAATGAATAAAACAACCACAATTTCACCATTTTATGTGATGTTAACAGAAGAAGAAGAAGACGTATAATAAATCATGTTACTAAACTATGAATAAATTATCAACTTAAAAGGTTTTCAAGTATAAAAATCGATTACCTTGAACATTTCCAGCAGTGGATTTGCCTCACGAGGTTTAAATACAGGCATACTGGGAAGATGCGCATAAATGGATTACCAAAAATTAATAAAATGCGCTTTTAGTTGCTTGTAAAGCATGAAACATACATAATGTCCCACCCCTACATTGGCTCGTCGAGTCGGGACAGCTGCCAGTCATCGGGAATGAATTTGAGCTTGTGGAAAAATGTAGGCTCTGTTTTGCTCACATTGGCTGAATTTCGGTTTACGCTCTGTCTCGGAGAACCGCTATTCATGTGTCAACAATCAGAGCAGAATGCACAAACAGAAAAACACTGATGGGTGACAAATTACAAAGTAAGTTGCTTTCAAATGCGTAGCACTGGATAAACAGAATGCAACATGACTGTTTCAAGCACTGGCACATGAAAACAATCAAGGATATGTCAGCGTGAGCCAAAGGGTTGTCGCGGCAAATTGTCTCCGCGCACAAAAGACATCACTGATGCCATCTCCGACATCACCATTGTGTATTGGCAAGAAAATAATACGTTTGACAAATACAATTATGACTGGCAGATAACTAACCAGCTCTTGTCTGTAGGCAGGAAGAAATATCCGCTCTGTCTTGTCACAAATTAACCTCAAAAAAAGACGCAGTATGTCCTAACAGCAGCGCTTTACTCCCATTCATCTCAGATTGGTGGATGACTGACAGAATGATTGACAGAAAGTGATGCTGGATCAAGAGTATGGCAGGCTACTGATGTCAAAATCATTGTGATCCTGCATTGGCACAAAATAACAATCTACATCGTGAGAAATGAAGATTGCCAATTTCTGAAAAGGCTGGCAGAACAAAGCACGAACAATAAAAAGATGCTTCCGTGCGATAAAAAGAGGCAAGCTGCTGAAACAAGCAGCATGGGGAAAGGACTTGAGCTCTCTGCCCTCTATATACTGGAGAAATCCACACAAGGATGCTGGGAACTCTGTGTAGAGCCTTAACATCTGTCCAGTGGCCAGCGCTGATGTCCTGCCAGCCAAAAGCTTCTTTACCCTCTGCACCACAAAAATCCCATGAGGAGCCTCAGCGGTGTCCTTGACAAATCCTCCATCCACTCTCAATATGAGTGACACTGAGGAGACTTCCTAGGCACTGCTAGATGCATGTCACATTCATTGTGATGTATAATAAACAATTCAATAAATGAATTACGGAATACATTCAGTTGTTTATTTATAAATAATTGATTGTGATGACTATAAATTATTATCTAAGTTGTTTCTGGGTCATTGTTTTTAATGCATTTGAGCAAGTTGTTTGTTATTTTCCTTTTTTTGTATTATAGATATTCTGAAATATTTAAGAAAATCTGTATTAGTTCAGAAAATGTTATACAAATATATAATGGGTATTCAACAGTTACATATATCACAGTAACATTCAAAAGCTTTGGGTGGGTAAAACTGAGGTCTGTATTTTAGAATGAAGTTCCTTTTGCTAACCAAGGCTGTGTTTATTTGATTTAAAACACAGTAAAATAGCAATAACTGCAAAATATTATTATAATTTAAAATAGCTATTTTCTATGGTATTATATTTTAAAATGTATTTTATTTATATGATGGCAATGTTGAATTTTCAGGATCATTACTACAGGCTTCAGCATCACATGATCCTTCAGAAATTATTCTGATTTGATGCTCAAGAAATAGTTCTTATTATCACAGTTAAGAACAGTCGTGCTGCTTAATTTTTATGTGAAATCTGTGATTTTTAGGATTCAAAAGGAATTAAAAAAAAATCTAAAGAACAGCATTTATTTAAAATAGATATTTTTGTAACGTTAAACATATCTTTAAATCATTTAATAGTTTTCATAATTTGATGCATTCTTGCGAAATAAAAGTATTAATTTCATTAAAAAAAATAATAAAATAAAAATTAACAATACTATAGGAGAGAGAAAACACTTTTTTTCTACTGGATCAATACTAAATATACATTCATTTCTTATCGAAAATATTTTTTTTCATGTCAGTGATTCAATTACAATGCAAAATATGTATGCAGCTTATTTCTTCAGCATATTTTATACAAATCATCCCAAAATAAAGAAATCATCCCAATAATGACCCAACTACAGATTGTACAATGCATCAAAATCATAACGTAAAAAAAAATCGAATCAAATCTTTTGCCAAACAAATATTTCCACCCCTAGTCACTGCCGATAGCTCAAAAACTACTGATGCTTTCAGTCATTTCTGACATACAGGTGGGCAACATTGTTTAACACTGGCTGACATCAGGCCTGTAGCCAGCTGTGAGGTCACCTCGGTAAATGTTTCATGTTCAAAAATAAAATGTGTCCTCTGAATAACTAATTTGCTGTTAAACTCTTCATATGAATGTCTGCATGACATGTATAATTCAGTTTAGACAGTTTGCAAGAATGTTTAGCGTCCGTGGTATGAAATTGATCGCTGCGAAACGCTGGCAGAGTGAACAAGTCTTCTTGAGAGAGTTGCGAGTGAGGACGCGGGCACAGCGGGCGTGTTGCCAGCTATTATATGCGTGTTATCCAGCTATTATAAGCATTTTTGGACTTGTCTTTTCCACTTAATTTGACACTTTAGAAAGTTGATAAAGTAGGTTGTGGTTTGGGGTCAGCGATATCTTTATATTATCTTATTTGCAAAAGATTTGAAATAATTTCGGTTTAATTTTTATTTATTTTTCGTTTTTTGTTTGTTTCAATAGCAATATCTGGCAACACTGCATAGCAAGCACTTAAACTGAAAGTAATCAAAAAAGCCCATGGACAGGTTATTGCTGACAGGATAGCACATTCGGTCAGAAACATTACTAATGCTGTCAAAACAGTAGCATTTGACACTAGTACACAGATTTGTAGAACAAGTAAGTTCCAGAATGAAATGAAATACACAAACACTAGCCATGTGTAAGTCTTTGCTATGTCATTCAGTAGTTAAATTAGTTAATTTAAATTAGATGTTAAACTTATCATCTATATAGCAATGGTTATTAATAAAAACTGTAACAGTAATATGTATTAAAATAAAATTATCCACCCCTAACTATAGTAAAGTTTTAACAAATTTTGATGCAATAAATAGGGTAGTCGTGGGAAGTCATGGCCTAATGGTTAGAGAGTCAGACTTGTAATCCAAAGGTTGTGGGTTCGAATCTCAGGTCCGGCAGGGATTGTTGGTGGGGGAGTGAATAACCAGCGCTCTCTCCTCCTTCAATACCACGACTGAGGTGCCCTTGAGCAAGGCACCGAACCCCCAACTGCTCCCCGGGCGCCGTAACATGGCTGCCCACTGCTCCGGGTGTGTGTTCACTTAGGATGGGTTAAATGCAGAGAATACATTTCACTGCTGGTTATATAATCTCTATATAATCGTGTATGTGACAAAAAAAAAGAAAAAAAAAAGGGTATGATTTAAAAATTATCATCCCTCCAAAACAGAGAAAACATCTTTCACACTTCTTTTAAAGCGTTTATAGTGTATATATTTAGTTGTATTTGTAGAGGTTATTATGGCACAATTCTACAATTCTTTAACAACCCAATCCCCCCCACCCACCCCCGGACCTCACAAATTTTCAAAGCCTGGCTACGGCCATGGCTGAGGTGTTATTGCGAGAAGCACTGCAACAAACAGCACCACTAGGTAATCTGCCCCCATTAAGCACTTTATTAATTTTTCATAAACACTGAGTTCCCTGTAGACTTGTAATAAGAAAAACTAAGACTGGGCGGAAGCAAAAAAATATGTTGGCCGATCGTGTATGAAGGGTATAAACTGACATCCACATACAGTACATGCAGCTCAATTCTGCACTAGAACGCTCTGGACAGCCAGTGGCTACTGTCAGCAGTCTTTAAAGGAGACAGTTACTATACATACAAGAATATGACTCTCAAATGGGCCATAAAATACTCTTCAGATTACTTCTCCCCCTGACCCAGTGGGGGCACTTATGGGCCCGTAAGGCCAGTGTCTGTAAATCCCCTTCTTGGTAAAAAACGGTAAATCCTTAGCTTCGCACGCTGTGCTGCAGAATGAAGATGGATGTTGATGTCCCTGCACCATAGCGACACGTTCCTGTGCGGATGCAGGAAAGAGAATGAGTAATAATCGTAGAGATTAATATCAATGATCCAGTGTTCCTATTCTTGATGATTCTTGTAATTAGAACCAGCAGGGCAGAATGTAAAACAGCTGTAGCTGCTAAAACACCTGCATCTCCAGTTTTGACGTTTTGTATATAAAACTTTAAGCTTGCCACTCGGCTATTAGCTCCTTTCTGTGCTTATTTATTTATATTCTTGCCACTAGTGGGGTAGTTGGCACCATTCTTGACTCACCCCACAGCTCTCCTGTCATAATCCTTCATAGCAAATTATTTCCCTAGCAGGGCTGACTAATAATCACTGTGCCGCAAGGGGAAAAGGGATTGACCTTCAAAGGGATTTCTGGATTTTCTGAGGTATTAGACAATGCCGGATGCCTTTACTAAAACAACACATCACTCAAGGACAGCAGTCAAATTATTTGTAATAGAGAGCAACGCGAGCACAGAGACTCAAGGGCAATAATAACGCTGGGTCATTGGATACACAGCGCACTGCAGACATTATCCGCATGTCTCTATAGGGTAAAACGATTCATGGTTTACTGATGACAGGCTCAGCTGATGTAGGAAGCCATCCCTGCATGTTTTAAGCCAGCAGCGTAACACAGATCTCAAGGCCCATCCATGAGCAATAACATCATGTATCGGGGTAAAACAGTACTTTTGATGGAGATAGACAATGATGGTATTGTGGGCAATTTAGTTCTCTCTTCAATACATTTATCTTTATTTAGGTTAATGGCACAATGCTATTTAATGTATGCATGTATGTACTGTATGTCTAGATTTATTTAAAAAATCCAATTTACAATTAAAATAAAATACTACTACTAATCTTGTTACTGTTGTTGTTGTATTTTCTTTTTACTTATTTGTTAATATACAAGGACAAATAATTGAAATAATATTTATGTATCTTTTTAATTGCATTTTTTATTAAAAAATGTTTAATTTAAGTCATTTAATAAATAATAATAACAATAACAATAAAAAAAATCCCTGTTGTAAATAATAAATTATAGACAGACAGACAGCTAGACAGATAGAACTCCCCAATTATTTGTATGAACAAAATATAAAAATACATATTTGAAAACATTTTGAAAATAATGATTAGGATGTTTACACTGACATGATAGTTAGGGTGTAAGGAAAATATGTTACTTTTTACTTGACACTGCATGTCATTTTAAAGCAATTAAATTTAAAATCAGAATATTGCTCTGTTATACAAACTTTCCTTGCTTTGATGAAGCTTCTATGTAAAGAAAAATCGTTCGAGATAAGCTAACCATAATATAATTGGCTCACAACGCCGTGAGGGCACCATGGAGGCGGCGGGGGTGTCCTGAATGCCAGCGGGTACCACATACAACTTCACAAGACTCCAGAATTGGAGCCTTCAAACACGCGAAAAGCAGGTAGCTCAGAAACCAGTGGAGTAAATAAGATTTCGTTGAGGCCAAACAGAATAAACGGAATTACAAGAGCCAAGAAGCTTGGGGCTGGTGACTAGAGATATAAATCTTTATCTGTTCGGGCTACAGGCTAACCTCTGATTAACTGCATTTGGGGGAAATTTACAGCTGTGGATCTCCTCAGCAACAAAATCATAAATGAATCTCAGTGAAGGATCGAGGCAAGTTACAAGGACCGAGATGAATGACTTCAAGGTTCTGTAGTATGTGGTGATCTTAATCCTGATAATCGAGCATGTTCCAGCCTACGCAAGCTCCATAAACAGACAAGATGGAAAGACCATCAAAAGTCAAGGTATTTCTAAATCGCAGAGGGATCATTCAGAGTCCCGTTTACAATTTCAACATGAGATGTACCAGCGGCCATACACTCGGGCCCTAGATCTATGCGCAGACCTTTATAAGTAGAAAAAGCTCATTTCACTTATCTCTTACTTCCAGAGTACATAGGACACAGAATATCAAAACCCAAAGATAGTCACAACCCTGACTGCTCCCTACAAACGTGCCTTGTCCTGTCTTGCCCGTACTGATAAAAGTGCGGCTGAAAATGCTGACAGAAAATCAGAAGAAAAAAATATATATATTTTCCAAAAGTGTCCCCTGTTCTGACCTCTAAAATGAGTCTTGAGTTAAAAGACCGGTAAATCAATATGCAGGACCACATCGGCAAAAATTATCGCATACAAGGCAGCAACACCCAAAAGAATACCACTTCACCCAAAAATCATGCCTTCATTTACTCATTCTCATGTCGTTCCAAACCTGCATGATCTTCCTTATTCTGTGGAACACAAAAGAAGATATTTTGAATCTTTCAACAGTTTTTGTCCAATGACAGTCAAGAGGGTCTAAAACAATTGGACATTGGAGCCCACTGGCTTCCATTGTCCAAAAAACATACTTTTATGTTCCACAAGAAGAATGAATGTGAACTATTCCATTGAACTATTATTTTAACATAAATGTGGCAGAAGCATTAGGTACTGTAAAAAGGGAAAGGATTTCTAGGGAATCTCCGTGGGAATTGTAATTGATTGTAATGCATGGGGGGGTGAAACCCAAGCACCAAACCAAAGATTTGTTCCACCCTCAGAGGTTTACACACAATCCATCCTGGCTCAGAGGGTTCCCTGGCTTTGGTCCTGCAGCGTAGTTCATTTCTGAGGTGTTAAACATGTCCATCTGTTTTCCCCAGGCAGAAGCTACAGCGCTGCGTGAATCCCGTCGAGCACCTTGATCATCCGCAGTGGCAGTTGGTCCCAGCCGAAAAGCTCACGAGCGGACCCGGCTAATCTCTGGTGCCGTGGCAGAGATGGATGGAGGCACATGGACACATCCATCTGTTGGTACCCTCTTGCTTAACGGACCCTGCAGTGTGGCTGGAAGTGAGGGTGGTCAACCTGACAACGAGTCCCAGACACGGGAGAGGCCTCCTGCACGCTCCGGGCTTTAAATTACTTAAGCTTCACATGCAACTGGGGTTGAGTTCAATTTCTCTCCTTGATACAGTAAATAAAACCCCAAGGGTACAGGCAGTTATTTCATCCTCAAAAATTAGATAACTTCCTTCCCCAAACTACTCTAAGGCTGCTGGTTCGATTGGTAGGTCCAGTGTTCAGTTCCATATACTACTGTTAAAAAGTTTGGGGTCAGAATTATTATTTTTTCCTTGAAAGGAATTAATATTTGTATTCATCAAGAATGCATTAAATTAATCAAAAGTGACAATAATGCCATGTATAATGTTACAAAAATGCTGTTTTTTTACTTTCGATTCGTCAAAAAATCATGAAAAAGTCAGTTTCAAACAAAAATTAAGCAGTGCAATGATTTCAATGTTGATAATAATCAGAAATGTTTCTTGATGTTGCAGCAAAATCAGGAAATTAGAATTAATTTTGAAGGCTTATGTGACAATGAAGACTGAAATAATGGCTGCTGAAAACTCAGCTTTTTATTTTTATTTTTTTTTTTTTTAAATAAAATAAATGTAGCCTTGAAACTATAAGTAATAAAGTGCAAATATTTACAACTAAATTTAGAGCAGCTAATAGTTTTGCCATTATATTGAATAATTCATTAATAATTTGTAAAGGAATGATAGTATGAGGAATTTACTGAATTGCAATTAAGTGATCTTCCACTCCGGTCCAAATTTTTTTTTTATATGATGTAAGACCTTTGAAACTTTAAAATTAGTTTCCAAACTTTTAAATGTGGCTTTAAAAGTCAACATTCAAATGAGTTTCTTGACAAAATTGGCCTTTCTATTTAAGAACTACAAGTATTAATTTCAATTCAGTTATTTACAGTATATGTCCATGCTTTCAAACTTATATTAAAAATCTCCATTCTGTTGAACTGTTCAGTAATTGGAATTTAAAATATTTCCTCAACTCAATTGGGAATGGCACACAACCCTGGTAGCAAAGAAGCTATACTTTTGACATCCCTAGTAAAACGGCTGGTTTTCTGGTGCTCATCTATGTTCAAAAACAAACAGAAACCTGCCGTCAAAAAGAGTCTCTTCAGCACCAAAAGTTATTTTCTCTACACAAGATCCCTAGGGATTATGATACTCCACAGAGAGAAAAGTGTCACCACAATCTCATTAACTCGTGCTTTAAGTCCAGGAATGCATGAAATCATGATGTCAAACTTCCATTGTGGATTCAACAGCACACCAATTTTGACTACTTATTAATAACTACATTGAGTCTAGCCTGGGGCAATCCACATGTCAGTGGAACCAGGCCAAAACCAGGAACCGAGAAAGAGAGATAGTGAAAGGAAGTGAGAGAGAGACTTTGCCGAAGAGGAGGAGAAGCCGTGAGTGAGTGAGTGGGCCCAGATGGACATCTGCTGCACTCTTGCAGGCTGAACTAATCCCTTCGGTTAGCGGTGCTCACAGGGTAAAGCCTCTCTGATGGCAGATGTCCTCTGTCCTCTGTCGCTTGCCTTTTTGCCCTCTACCAATGCAGCCACCAGTCATGACCAGTGAGGCCCATTACTTAGAATAACGCACACGCACATACGTAGACTACTAAATCTGCAGGGAAGTGCTATTAAATCTGTAGGGTAGCATGAAAGCTGGGTCAAGACCAGAGGTGGCAGTGATACATAATGCTGCCTAATATCCAAGTCTAAGCTTTACAAAGAGGGAGAACTATATATATATATATATATATATATATATATATATATATATATATATATATAAACAATGGGGGAATTTTTTTTTTGTTCCCCTGCTGTTTTCCCACTGACAAAGAATTGATCACTCTATAATTTTAATGGTAGTTCTATTTGAACAGTGAGAGACAGAATAACAACAAAAAAATCCAGAAAAACGCATTTCAAAAAAGTTATAAATTGATTTGCATTTTAATGAGTCAAATACGTATTTGATCACCTATCAGTCAGCAAGATTTCTGGCTCCCAGGTGTCATTTATACAGGTAAGGAGCTGAGATTAGGAGCACTCTCTTAAAGGGAATGCTCCTAATCTCAGTTTGTTACCTGTATAAAAGACACCTGTCCACAGAAGCAATCAATCAATCAGATTCCAAACTCTCCACCATGGCCAAGACCAAAGAGCTGTCCAGGGATGTCAGGGATAAGATTGTAGACCTACACAAGGCTGGAATGGGCTACAAGACCATCGCCATGCAGCATGGTGAGTAGGTGACAACAGAAACACAAAATAACTGTCAATCTCCCTCGGTCTGGGGCTCCATGCAAGCTCTCACCTCATGGAGTTTCAATGATCATGAGAACGGTGAAGAATCGGCCCAGAACTACACGGGAGGATCTTGTCAATGATCTCAAGGCAGCTGGGACCATAGTCACCAAGAAAACAATATGTAACACTACGCCGTGAAGGACTGAAATCCTGCAGTGCCTGCAAGGTCCCCCTGCTCAAGAAAGCACATGTACAGGCCCGTCTGAAGTTTGCCAAAGAACATCTGAATTATTCAGAGGAGAACTGGGTGAAAGTGTTGTGGTCAGATGAGACCAAAATCAAGCACTTTGGCATCAACTTAATTCGCAGTGTTTGGAAGAAGAGGAATGCTGCCTATGACCCCAAGAACACATCCCCACCGTCAAACACGGAGGTGGAAACATTATGCTTTGGGGGTGTTTTTCTGCTAAGGGGACAGGACAACTGCACCGCATTAAAAGGGGCGATGGACGGGGCCATGTACCGTCAGGACCAGGGCATTGAAAATGGGTCGTGGATGGGTATTCCAGCATGACAATGACCCAAAACACACACCCAAGGCAACAAAGGAGTGGCTCAAGAAGTAGCACATTAAGGTCCTGGAGCGGCCTAGCCAGTCTCCAGACCTTAATCCCATAGAAAATCTGTGGAGGGAGCTGAAGGTTCGAGTTGTCAAACATCAGCCTCGAAACCTTAATGACTTGGAGAGGATCTGCAAAGAGGAGTGGGACAAAATCCCTCCTGAGATGTGTGTAAACCTGGTGGCCAACTACAAGAAATGTCTGACCTCTGTGATTGCCAACAAGGGTTTTGCCACCAAGTACTAAATCATGTTTTGCGAAGGGGTCAAATACTTATTTGACTCATTAAAATGCAAATCAATTTATAACTTTTTTTAAACGCGTTTTTCTGGATTTTTTGTTGTTATTCTGTCTCTCACTGTTAAAATAAAGCCACCATTAAAATTATAGACTGATCTTTTTTTTTTTCTCCAACGTACAAAATCAGCAGGGGAACAAATGATTTTTTTCCCCACATATATATATATATATATATATATATATAAAAACACACAGTTTTTTAAACGTTTTTTTATAAAAAAGCTTCTTGCCCAATAAGGCAGCAGATCTAAAATACAATAAAAACTGTAATTTTATTAAGTATTAAAATAACTGTTTTAATATATTTCTATGTAATATATTTATAAAATATGGTTTATTCCTGTGATGTCAAAGCTGAATTTTCAGCAGCCATTACTCAAGTCTTCAGTGACACATCCTTCAAAAATCATATTCATATGCTGATTTGGTGCTCAATAATATTTTCTTTGGAAATGGGGATAGGCCTACTTTTTTTCTTTGAAAACATGTTTGATAAATGTCTCTACATTCTCATCTACACTCACATTTCAATTAACAGAATGCATCCTTGGCTAAAAACAAAATACTAATTTCTTTCAAAATAATAATAACAAATCTTACTGACTGATAATATACTTGAATTACTAAAAATATAAAAATAAACAGGAAACAGGAATAAACAGGAAAACATGCCTTTTAACATAGGCATGTTTAACATTCACATTCAATGTTAATCAATATTTAATTTTGGCCCTTGTCAATCATGGCCTCCTAATAATCCCCATCCACTTGATTGGCTCTATCGCTCTCTCTTCTCTCCACCTGTAGCTGGTGTGTGGTGAGCGCACTGATGCCGTTGTACTGTGGCTGCCGTCGCATCATCCAAGTGGATGCTGCACACTGGTGGTGGTTGAGGAGAGACCCCCCCCCAGATGATTGTAAAGCGCTTTGGGTGTACAGCAATGCACAATAAAGCGCTATATAAATGCATCATTCATTCATTCATTCATTCAATATTTAATTTTAAATATATTTTTAATTTTATATATTAGAATATTTTTAAATCATAAATCTTAATCATAATAATTAATCATAATCATTGAGTCCACGATCATTAATACACATACACACAAACTTTTTTTTAACGCTTTTTCAGTGTATCCAAGATGGCTGTGGTTTCTTGTGAAAAGACAAAAGTGTGGGTAAACTGACCACCCGAATCAACACAAGTCCCAAACATCCAGTACTAGCTAGCATTGGAGAGGCAAAATAATGGACTAGGGACGATCCCGAACAGTTGTTAAATGCTTGTTAAGATTAATAAACACCCTCCAATGAAGCATCTCCCCAGACACACTGCTTCCTGAATATGGTCAGACATCATGCATGCCTTTTTAAAGACCCTGTGGCATGCTTACGTTTAAGCAAGCATATGACTGAGGGGAATGAGAGAGAGAGAGAGAGAGAGAGAGAGAGAGAGAGAGAGAGAGAGAGAGAGAGAGAGAGAGAGAGAGTAGATGATAAAGGACACAGCACTGAAGGCAAAAACGTGGAGAGAAAGCGAGCGAGGTGGAGGTTGAAACTGAAACATCAGGGGTATTTGTTTCAAGGGAGAAGAAAATTATTAAGCATGAAAAATAATAATCCTCAACACTGGGCCACATGGAATGATTAAAGCAAAACAGCAAACCAATTATTACAGGGTGAGCAATGCGGTAAAGTAAACAACTGAACTAACCGGCACGTGAGCGCACTAGGGATGTAACGATTACCGGTTTGACGATAAATCATGATAAAATTCCCCACGGTTAGTATTACCGTTTCATTTTTGAATTATCATTAAAACCGTATTCGATTTGAACAACTCACGATAAATAAATACTATCCAGCATAAAGCACAGTTTTCAGTAACAGTCTCACGTGCGCACAGCGCGCAGAGCAGTTTCGTTTTGAGTGAAAACAGGGCGGAAAAGCTAGGGAGGTTTTAAAAGAGTGCAGAGGGAATTATGCAAATTAATGTATGAATGAATTAATTATATGAATGTACCTCTGAAGGTTCTGACCATCTTCAGAAACGATTCGATGGCATTTTGTTTTCATCTTCGCTCCATGTAATACCTAGAAGTGTTTTTAATCTTCTTAAAGGGTTACTCCACCCCAAAATGAAAATTTTGTCATTTTTCACTTACCCCCATGTCGTTCCAAACCCGTAAAAGCTTCGTTAGTCTTCAGAACACAATTTAAGATATTTTGGATGAAAACCGGGAGGCTTGTGCGCACACACCTCTGCCGCCGACTGCATCTGTTTTACACAAGCGCAGCATCCAGTCAACCATTCACACACTGACTAACAAGCGCTGATGACTCAAATCACAACCCATTTAGATCTAGTTAACAGTTCTACTGTAATTCAGTGCGTCATTCGTGAGCAGAGAGCAATGCTCTTTAAAAAAAAGAATTAAAAAGCAGTAGACAGGATGTGATATTAATATGCTTTGTCTTCATGTTTTTTTTTTCCTAATGAAACAGTTCAAGATAATTTGCGTAAGCTTCTTGTTTTGTGCAGTGGGAGACCAGAGAGCCGTTCAACGAAACCAGCTCGTTTCCCCACATATGGTAACACCAGCCTGGCCAGGACAGGACTATATTACATCAACCAAAACCATCTTAAACCAGCATAGGCTTTTAGCAGGGTTGTAAGAAACCATGTTTCCATTTGCTAGATCATTTTTTTTGCTCGTTAAATTTATTAAAGGTCACATTTACCTTTTCTCTGTGAAATTTCACATTTTGTCCATTAATTTCAAAAGGAATTCAGTTTGTGAAAAAGCTAAACAGGCAAGTTGGTCATGCAAATTTGCTGTGTTCACCAATAGAGAGCTGCTTTGTTTGGAAGTTACTTAGACATGCCGAATTTCTAAATTGCATAAAAAACGCATTTGCATTGCTTTGAACGTTCTCTGTAGATCTCACCTTCTCACATGCTACAATGTTTTCCAAAACAGTAGGAAAACAAAGCCAAAACCCAGACATTTTGGACATATGGTTTGATATGCAAGTCTGAGAGCTGTGAGCATACATGGACAAACAACTGATAACGGAAAATCTACCTTTTGTTTGCCCACAAAATCTCATCAAAATTTTGCTAGTGTAACCACACACTTCAACTCTAGTTATTTATTCCATATGGGTGTGGTGCTATTTTAGGTTTAACACTTTGCTGTTGGCTGGATTTAAAGGACAGTTGCTGAAGAGAATCAGGACACCGGCAAAAAAAATATGATGGTGGCGCTCGGTAAAACGGGCCCTTATGCCAGCTGATTAGCTGTCGGAGAGCAGTTTTATTCAGGGGGGCATGACGAGAGTGACTCGCTCCATAAATCTACAACAGTTCTGATAATGACACTCAGACTGTGTGCAGTGCTATAATCCATTAGGCTCTCTCACCATTACAGCACCTTTCCCAGAGGCTGCTCCGGAGCTTAGCCGAACCCCAGACAACCATGAGAAAAACATAGCAACAATAAATTAAGGGTTGCGGAATGCGGGCACATGCTTAAACCCCCTAATGGATCTGTGTGCCTTAGCTAGAAAAAAAATAGACAATCATCAGCAGTGGATTTGTTATAAAAAGCTAAGGGTGACTGAGGGAAGATGGCTGTGAGCTGAATCATTAGTGGAGAATGATCACATTGGGCCTCATTTACCATCGGAGAGATGTACTGTGATGACTCTGATGCAAATAACTGAGGCTAATTTCAAAATTCATGCATTCATTCTTCAATTTTTATGAAGCAAAGGCCAACAACACACACTAACAGAAGCCTCATGCAACCAGCACATTAGCATCTTCCAGCATCTTAACACTGGTCAAAATGGTGACATACTGTACAGATGTCAACAACTTCATTAAATTGATAATAAAAACCCTGCTGATATATCTATAACAAACACCTCACAAATGGACCAAGTGCATGAGCTTTAGTAACCTATAGCTCTTATTTAATTGACAAGTCATCACTTTGACAAACATTCATTGCAATAATTCATCCATTCTATTACTTTTGAAGATCAAATTGACCCTGCATGACAAATCACAGCTTAAGAGTGACAATTTGCCCCAATAATTGGTCAATAACCAACTTATTCCAAATTAAACATTCACTATGTTGGTCAATAAATTGATCACACTGAAAATTAAAAATGACCCTCAACAGCATGATATATATATATATATACACATACATATACATATACATATACATATATACATATATACATATTGTATACATATACTATATATATATACATATACATACATATAGAAAAGATCAGATATTGTATACATATACAATATATATATACATATACATACATATAGAAAAGATCAGAAATTCCTCAAAAAGGTTTTGGTGGCTTCGTCATGTCTGTTATTTGAGTTACTATACATTCACTCTTGAGAATAGAAGCATTTCTCCATAAGTGTTACAGCATGGTGAATTAAAAGAGGGCGTTTATGAGTGTTTTCATAATTGAAAGTTGTATAAAATGAAAACACTGACTGATGTATAATGAACACAATGATACATTTGTATAAGAGCGGACAAATCTGATGACACAATCTGAGAAAAGCAGCTGTTGCAATAGATATTTTTTCAAAATGACTATTTCTGTGCTAACTGCATGTGTACATAAAAATATAACTTAACTTTCCTCTGATAACAGATGCTCCATTTCTAGACAAATGGAATCTGGCAAACATCTTATCTAGTAGAAACTATCCAAAGCTTATTAATCCAACACCATTTGCTTGAGGCAATCTCAATCATTAAATAAACATAATCAATTGAAAAATTACAATTGACAGGAGAAGAGGAATAGCGATGGGGAAAGAGTCAGAGAAGCACACACAGCTAGAGGTTGTTGTTTTGCAATTGAAACCGGAAGGTCGTAAAGCTTTGATAGTTCCAGTATTTACTATCACCTTAAATCATGTACAACTACAGCAAACTTTTCTATAATAAGTTTTAATGCATGCGCGCTGCTGTGGAGAACCATTGCCACTTCACTCATTTTATGCTTATGAGCTTGAGGCTATTCACAGGCAACTAAATCATTGTTCACTGGAGGAAAATAGTACCTCAGTGGAGAGAAACAAGGCTAAAACAAGCCATTCGGAGGATAGCGTATGACAGGGAACTCTGATGCATGATTGGTAAAGTTCAGCAAAAATGGAATTGCTTACCGAGCACACCAAGCCGATAGTTTACGGTTATGACGATGACGTTGCCGTAACTGGCCAAGATGCTTCCATCGAACATATTTGCTGTTCCTTCCATGTACGATCCTCCATGAATGAAAACCATCACAGGTTTGGGGCTCCCGCTTTCACGAATGTCTGGAAAAAGGAGGGTAGAAACGATTAAATGACAAATTACTGTAGACAGCTGGAAATGCATTCAGAGCTGAGGGCTCCCATTTTGCTCAAATTGGCTTTAATTTTGAGACTAGATCGGTTTTAGAAATGAGCTCATTAATTTCCTATGCAATATGAATGTCATGTTCCTGGTGATCAAAACATTTCTGGTACTTTTTTTTCTTAAGGGGTCTGTCAGTAATAAAATGTGGGAATTAAAATGGGCATTTTAATTTCCAAAGTAATGCTTTGAATTAACTAAGGTTTTGAAACATGACTAAGAAACAAGGTGGGCAAACTTAAAGTATGTGCTCTCCGAATGGGATCCGCCTGCTGCTTCACATCATCTTCTCAGATCACATTTTTCTTTTAGCAATGAAAATGGCACTTTTTAAATTTCCACACATTGCTTAGGCAAAGTAATCCACTTTGGGAAAATGGTCTCTGTCCGAGAGGGAAGTATTTTCAAAACACAAATGCGATGCAGATGATAACTTTCGTCTTGCTTGAGGGAGAGTGCCATTTCATCATGGTTGCAAAGCCTTCACATAAATCTCAGTTATTTTATTTGGCGTGCAGGGACCTGCTTCTGGGAGGTCTCGTAACAAGCAAAAAAATAAATAAATAATGAAAAAAGCAATAATTTTCCAAAACAATTTTCTTAAGGTCCCCAAACAAGACCACCTCTTGCCAAATGTGTGTACACACAGTTCTTTTTTATCAGTCATTTGTTTTCTCTTCTCATCTCAGTTAACTTCTTTTCTCTCTTCTTCTTGTAAAAGGCTCCAAGTGAGATTTGCATACAATGGATCTTCTGTATCAGGTGATTTAATGTCTAATCGCCGTCTCATCTCATCTCATTCCTTTCCGTCTCTTTTCCTATTCCAAAATGCTCAATGCAAAACACACATAATGGGTTTGTCATTGTCAGGCAACATGAATGCCTCATCTTGTCTTATCTTGTCCCTTCTAGACTCATTTTGTCTCACCTGGACCCATCCTGTCCCATCTCTTCTGTTTTTCTTTTCCAGAATACTTAAAGTGAGATTTGCACACAATAAAGTAGTTCTTCTTCATCAGTCAACGTAATTTATTGTCTTGTCTCTTTTCGTGTCCTCTGACCTTGTCCTACCCCTGGTCCTTAAATGTTAAAAGTGAGATTCTCCCCTTACCCACATTGTGTCCCTTCACAATTTTAGCCTCTTGAAACGGGCTCACAGAGAGGTTGCCAAAAATTAGTATTCTTTATCAGGCAACACAATGTCTCATGTCATCTCATCTTTCTTTGTCCCTTACTGCCCCATCTCGTCTCTTCTTTCCAAATGCTCAAAGTGAGATTCGCCCAGCGTTCTTCTGATTCAGGTGACCAAAGGTTTCTCTCATCTCTTTTCTTTCCTCATCCCATCTCCTCTTGTCTCACCTCCTCTGCACATCTCATCTTCTCTCTTCTTGTCCCACCTTGTCTCAATTCCCCTTTTCATCTCTTCTCTGCTTTATCAGACAAGATATGTCTCTTTTTCTCTATTTTGGTCTCATCCCACTCCTTTTCATGTCTTTTCTTCTCTTGCAAAATGTTAAGCATAAAATTTTCTCACAAGAGTTTTTCTTCATCAGGCAACATTCCCTCCCACTCCATCTCTTTTGTTTTCCTCTTGCCAAAATAAAGATTTGTACTCAATGATTCGAATCTTTATCAGGCCATATAATGTCTTCTCATTTCTCGTCTCATCACTTCCCTTCCTGTATTTTCTTTTCTCAACAATGTTGTGGCTTTGTATGAAAAAGTGCTTTATTAAGCTCTGATCATGCAAAAAAGATCTTAAGATTCATATATAATTCCGTGGCTTTTTTAAATTAAGCATTAATTAGGTTTTGATATCTTACATTCATTTAGATGAATGAACTGAATGACACATGAACCCCAGAAGAATGTAAACTAGCCCAGTAAGTCTATCAGTGTCCAGGAGGAGGAAATGACAGGAAGTGATTCCTCGGAGATATGAATACTACATTGATCCCGGTCGTCTTTTCAGACTGACAGAAATACGCCCCATCTGCAGGCCAGAGATCTGTTTGTATTCTTCTAAGTCTTTTATAAATGTCATATGTCAACGATAAGTCCAGTGTACCATGGCCTTTCTACAAAACGTCACTCCTAAATGATAACATGACTGGAGTTTTTCTGTCACTGATGAAATACGACCGACTATGCCCTGACTTACAAATGCTAAGCTGTGTTTTGAAAAACGGTAAGGTCAGTAGAGACCCATATGTGCACCATGCTCATTCAAAGGGTTTTTGAAAACATATCTTTTTTTTGTCCATAAAATGAAAGTCAGTGGGGTCCAATGTTGTTTTCCACTTCCATTGAATGGACAAAAATAGTTAAAACCTTCTTCAAATGATCAAATTATGTGTTCTGCAGACAAAAGAGTGTCACAACAATTTGGAGATTTTTTCTTTTGCCTAACCCAATTCTTTGGAATTTCGATCTGGCACAATCTAAGACCACATACTTACATTGTCTCTTGGGCCTACTGCCACAGATTACTTGAAAAAGTCAATAAACGTTGTACCCTTCATACTAAAGCGCCAGATTAATGAACGTGTCAAAAGTGGCTATTGATTTTGGTGACAGTTTGTTTTAATAAATCTCCAGCAAATAGTCATACCTGGAGAATCCCTTGGCATTTGAAGTTGTTATATATGATTGATGATCTGGGGATATGGCCCGTATGCAGCTTTTATATCGAAAACTCAAATTTAAACTAATTAGAATAGATATTAATATCTGTGAGTGGGCCACTGATGTGATCAAGCCAATTACTGGATCTATGAAATAAAATCAGAGGAGCTGGTTGGCGAGAACTGTCACCGATGCCACGGCAGCTGATATAAGCAGTGTGCAGTAATAAGGTAGCGTTATGTCTACATAATTAATATGCGCTCTGTGTCTCCTCTCAGCCCTATCAGCTGCAGCTGTCTAAGAGCCAAACGGCGGCCCTTTTCCACTTAGAAAAAAGCGCATGCAGATAGGCCTCAGGAATTTGAATAAACGTGTTTACTTCAATGTTTAGCTCGTTCGGCTACATGAATTCACTCATACGTTAGATTAAAAAGCGTTACTGAAGCACTTTCAAGCGAAACTTGATGAAAACTGTGGTAATTTAGGTCAAGCTGTTTCTAACTATGTCAAAAGTAATAATAATAATAATAATAATGAATTACATTTATATAGTGCTTTTCTGCTTTTTTCTAAGCACTCAAAGCACTCTACATTGTCAGGGGGTATCTCCTCATCCACCACCAGTGTGCAGCGTCCACCTGGATGATGCAACGGCAGCCATATTGCGCCAGAACGCCCACCACACACTAGCTTATTGGTGGAGAGAAGACAGAGTGATGAAGCCAATCAATGTATGGGGATGGTTAGGAGGCCATGATGGTCAGAGGCCAATGGGCAAATTTGGCCAGGATGCCGAGGTCACAGTAAGTAAGGATTTTGCATGTTAAACTACTGTCTGATTCGGAAATCACCTGATTTTTCGACAAGATAAGAGCTCATGTCAAGCAGACTTTGTCGATTTTTACAGTGACATTGGAGTATTTTGACACACTGCATTTACATTTCTGTTTAAAGTCATTTTAGTAGATGTTTGAAATACGTTAATGTAAGTACAACGTAACATAAATTGTTAAAATTATCGACGCCACAATATTTTTACTTACTAGCAAATCCACAGCTACGATTCATGTTAACATTGGTAGCCTTTTTCAGAACAGTGTAGGTTTCTGAAAAAAAAACAAGCTTGCGCAACTTTGGTACGGTTCGTTTAAGGTATGAATATGACCCGACCTCGATCCGACCCAATTGCAGAAATCACACTCCGAAACAGACAGCTTGCACATGGGTAAAAGACGTTAAGATGTCCGCATCAAAATAAATTTACAGAAGTGATTTTATGTCCATAGAAAGCACATTAAATGTAAGTAAAATGTCTACTTTCAAGGTTTCAAATAAGTTTTTGGAGAATAAAATGTCAAAATTTGGTTGAAATAATGTTACATTGTCATTCAGTGTAACACAATATTTATGTAAAAATTCAAACAACATGCTTATTCTGACTTGTACATATTAAAATATGTAAAAGAATAAGGGAGCATATTAAATTTTATTGTGTTTTAAATGAGCAAAACAATTTGAATTATTTTGTTTTGTAGTCATTTAAAGCTTTCTATAGATATATATACATCCTGTTTGTTTTCTTTATTTTACAAAAGCACAACGTTTTGTTGATATTGTGAGTGCACAAATAAAAATAGACCCTTTACAGTTCCGAACGATGTATTATTCTTACCTTCATGAGCAAAAATGATGGCGTATTTAATTTGTTTCCACTGATGTCCTGAAGCACGCTTCAGCTTCCACTCTCCGCACAAACGATTGGATATGCGCCTAATAGCACACATTTATCTAGGTTAAATGTTTAAACTAACATTGTGATATGCTTTAAGTATTTTATATCTATAGATTTTATTTTTGGCAAGTCGTAATTACAACATTGTATGACATTGTCTAATATGATGCTCATAAGTTTCTTCATATTGCGTTAGTATCTGATAACACCAAATCAGTAAAAGAATAAAAATTGCACTACGTAAGATCGCCATGATTAACCTGATTTTGCACTTCCTGTTTTTCCTGCTAGATAATTTCTGTCCAATGAATGGATGAACTTAGCACACGTATAGTTTTGTTTACAATTTCTGGTTCACTTGCAAAAAGGGCAGTGTGAAAGCGAACCGCACCAAACAAAAAAAATCAACATTGTATTTGGTCCGGACCAAAGCAAGTGAACTAGCGGACTTTCCTGGTGTGAATACACCCTTAGTAAACAAGCTAGCGTAGACTAACACAACAAAAACAAAAGATGTAGTGCAGCGAAATGCTAAAGCACTACTTTTAATTACATAGCTTCACAACTCCGATGTACATGAACCAAGGAAGGCTCGGGCTGAAAGTTGGGGTTGTTTAGGCAAATCCTTGAAAACAAGAATTTGGAACAGCCGATCACTGGAGACGTCTTAAAAGATCCACAGTAGATCTGAGAAAGCATGTTGAAATCATAGGGAAGCTCCTGGTTTTGTAAGGACATTGTAGCTTGATGTACGACATACATTTGATGGGCAGCTGTGAGTGTCCTTAAGGTAATTCAGACCAGGCCTCTGAAGATGCTGAAGTTTGCGGCTGATGTTGGCGATGAGTGTTTTCCCAGTACTGTATATCGTCGGGCCTGCTTAAGAGGATTACTCTGGTGGTTTCAAGAGAGTTCTTGTGATATACTCTGCGGGATTCTCACTGTATATTTGTGTTGCTGTAATCTTTTGATGTGCAGATCAAAGCAAGGAGGCTCTTTCCTGGTTTTAGCCTCCTCTAATTGGTTCGTATTTCATTTGATTATACAGGAGACAGTCTTCACTGGGCTGCTGTTCTGACATAAACACCAAAAGAAATGCTTTTATCACATACAGTCACTCAGGGATTATTATCATTAGATTTTGTACCTATTTTACAGTCTACAGCCCTGGCATTTAATCGATGTGTTAATTTGTTGTGCATCTCTATAGATTTTTGCACAACCACTAAACATCAGGCAATTAAAAGTCGTCTCAACGGCTGGACAGTAATGACTATTGATGCACAGTCTGATGGAAATGCAGACGTGGGATTTTGGATTCCAGGAACATACAATGTTGCGTAGGAAATTTTTGTAGGGGGCTTCTGGTTTAATTTTGGAAAATTATCAATGTGGATTTTTTATTTTTTTTTTAAACAAGGGGATTACCTCAGAATGTATTTTTTTTAAAGGCAGAAGGGTTGAAAAATCATGCAAAAAAGTGTTAAGAATTAATATTAGGAATATTAGTTTGTTTGCTTGTTTTCAGTTTGTTTAGGTGAAATGCAACATATAAAATTAAAAGGAAATGATAATAAAATTATTCAAGCAAAGTCCTATGAAGGGTTATTAACAATTATGTGTATCTGGAATGACGGGAGACAGGTCACATCAAGCAAAAACGACAAAACACATCCAGCAAAAAACGAGCAAGAAAAAAAATCTCCACTCTCAAAAAAGGACAAGAAATTTAAGAAAAACAAAGAAGAAAAAACCGGAGGGTTCCTTGTCATGCATATCAGTTTGGCATCAAAAAAAATACCTTCATCCTCAGCACCGTCATTATCAGCTAAATCATCATTCTGTTTCTTTGAAAGAGGACCTAGGATCAAGAATGGAAAAGATGGAGCAGAGAGAAAATACAAGAGCAAATAAGCCTTCAAAAAGTGCTTCAAAGACACAAAGAACTCGCATTGAAATCCTTGGCTTAAAAAACGATAGTGTATTTAACCAAAAAAAATAAAATAAAGAAAGAAAATCAGAAAGGAAGATCTAAGTTAAAAATTAAACGAAACAAACATGTTTAGATGTTTACAAAGTTGTAAGACAGAAAAGAAACTCCACACTGCCTTACTGATTCATGTAACAGTACAAAATAAGGATATTCATTTCAAGTCAAAAATATTTATTTCCTGATTATCAAGGGGACCAATGCTGTTTTTCACAGGGTTAACTATTCATTGCTGGATTTTGACAGTCAAAAATGTTTAAAC
>CM041810.1:15453645-15628645 GCA_023376895.1 Aspiorhynchus laticeps | reverse complement strand
GCCGGAACCATCTGTGTGACCCCTACAGTTGGGTTCACCTCAGTCCCTCTCTCTTTCTTTCTCTCTCCGCCAGGTTCCAGTCTGCTGATCAAAGGCAGCAAGGTTCACTACAAATCCACTGTGTGACCACAGCTACTGCAAGCTGATCGTGTGTCAGGTAGGAAGCGACACACACACAAGCAGACTTCACAATCATGCGCTCTTTCACCGTCATAACACGCTAGATTGATTTATCATCGTTCAACTGCCTCTGACTCGCCGGCTCTGCCTACAAAAGCATTTCCATATCCGTCCTTATGCCCGCATCGATTGCTATTCACCTCTGACTGATAAACTGCTACTTCATGCTCGGCCACTGTTTAATGCAGTGCTCCGGTAGGATACACCCGACCGCCGGGACTCTGGGATGCTGACTGAGTAATCGATGCTCAGAGGTGGACTGAGTTGAGATTGAGCCCATTGACATCTCTGAGCATTTGTCAAGAAGCCCCTCTCAGACGCTCCTCTGAGCTTCAATGCTCATTAAGGAGCCAAAAGGAGTATCAGCAGTATCACCGGCATCTGACGAGATGGTCTCCATGTCGATTCCAGTGTAAATGGTATAGGAAAGGATGGCTAAAAAGCATATTAGTATCATGAGCCTTGATTGTGCCCTGCATGGCAGAACGCAATAAGCGCTGATGAGTGTAATCACACACTCGGCCGAGATCTTATGAAGATGCATGTGTGCTCTGCTGGGAACACATTTGATTCTATGAGCCTGGGTAATTTACCCACTGAAAGGCCTAGGAAAGATATGTTTTGTTGTAGTTTTTTCACACAGATAAATAACTACAGCAGGAAACACCTGTGAGAGAGTCGCTATCACCTAAAATATACTGAATCAGACAGAAAAACAGACCAATTTTTGATGTTTAAATGGGGCTGGATCTCAAAAAACATGTTTTATATAAACGTTCAACCCAAAATCAAAAGTAAAATAAATGATATTTTTCAATTTTTACATAAAACAAAGCCTGTTTTATGATGTTAACATAATTTTATTTTTTTTGCCATTTTTTAATGATTTTTTACATTATTTTCATGATTATTAAACACCTTTCTGAACTGTATTCTCAATTTTATTAAAAAAAATTCTGTCAACTTCATTTTTTTTTTCGATGGTGATTTTCAAGAGATTTCAATGATTTATAAATCAGTGTAAAGTAAATACTAATATAATGACTACTTTTATACTTATTTATATTTTATTTGTATCATATTTTATATTTACATTACAACAATGATACAATTATAATTATAATATACTGTTTTACATTTGTAAGCATTTGTAATATACTATTTTACACAGTAAGCACACTTCCCCTTTTTTCATTCATGTAAACAAAATATACTTATGTTATATATGTGCTTGTCATGCGCAAAAAACACTTATTTTTCTTTTGAGGATTTACTTTCCTATTGCTTTTCTATACATTACTATTCTTATTGTTAATAATTAATGAATGCATGTTATTTTTAAGGGAAAAAAATGTATGACGTACTACTAAACTAAAGTTTTGTGAGATTCATTCATGGATGTGTGGAATGAAAGTCTCTCAACTTAAAAAAAACACTGTCCACTGACAAAAACACTTTCAAAAACTAGAGTAAACAAACATGCTAGACAAGCCATCCTGCTTTGCTTTTCTTTCCTAAGTTGTTGTTTCAATGCTTTTGGTTGTGCCTGCTATTGATGTCTTGAAACACACACACTTGGTTCTAGATTCTTTTTATTTCTCATCTGTTTTTCTGTAGCACAGACAGACAGAAGATCAGGCTGAGAACTCTCTCAAAGGAAAACATCCTCTAGCCACACTTGGGGATGTATACCAGGGCACAGAGTGATATGAGTGCTTTCCCCGATCCCTGCCTAGTACAAGGATTCTCACAAATCCTGGCTAAACAAGCCCCAGGCTAGAAAACATGCATCATGTAGCTAAAAGCTTTAGAAGCCCTCCCATATATTTGAGAGAGAGAGAAAAAGAGAAAGATCAGTTGGTCAGAAGGCATTAGACACTTTCCATGATTAGGGTAGTTGTCGCTTTGTACCACTACTTTATTATATTAAAATTAACCTCAGCCTATGCCATCTGTCACTCTAAAACCTATAATGTTATATAAAGTTGGTCACTTCTTAGTGTTCTCTAGAGCATTAAATAGAAGAGAATGGCTCAGTTCCAATACATAGTGAGCTGTCTGACTCTCTGCTCTCAGTGGATTCCAATATGTTAATGGCTCAAAACTCTAATCAACACAAAAAAAGATACAATTGGGTGTAGCAGTGCATTTCTAATTAGATGAAAATACATTCTATCAATGTGTTTCAGTAGTCAGGAAACATTTACAATTGACAGTTCCCTAGTAATAAACATTTAATTCTGAGTTTGCCTTATCTGCAAATTAAATTGGCTTAGATTTTGGCCAAAACTATATCTTACGAGGCACCATTCTGCTGCCTAGCATTTGGAACAACCTTGTCCTTGAGAATACACCAATGAAACAGAGCAAATTCTTATCACTACATGGACCGTGACTCAGTTATAGAACTGCACCATGGTATACAGGGTCAGTCCCTCCGGAGCAACCTGGTGTTAAACGCCACGATCAAGAGCACGATGATGATGGATTTCAACCTGCAGCCTTACCAGCCTGTATTTTTAAAGGATTAGTTCACTTCCAGAAAACAAATTTCCTGATAATTTACTCACCCCCATGTCATCCAAGATGTTCATGTCTTTTTTTATTCAGTCGAAAAGAAATGAAGGTTTCTGAGGAAAGCATTTCAAGGTTTTTCACCATTTAGTGAAATTTAATGGTAGCCAATGGTTTGAAGGTCCAAATTGCAATCTCAATGCAGCTTCAAAGGGTTCTACACAATCCCAAGCTGAGGAATCCCAGGTGTCTTATGTAGCAAAACGATTGGTAATTTTCAAAAAAAAAAAAAAAAAAAAAAAATGTATATACTTTGTAACCCCAAATGCTCGTCTTACACTAGCTTGACTTCACGAATTATGTAGTCACATTGGGAAGGAAATACTGACCCAGTGTTTACAAAGCAAACAAAGAAAGTCAAACGTCCTTTAGAAAAAAAGATAAAACAACGATGTCGGGGGATTTTGAAGTTGGAGGAGAAAATGAGATGGAGGTTTTCACACTACCATACCATTATGAACTGGAGTACAAAGACAAAGAACTAATCGCGCATGACGTTTCCAACGTGATTACGCAACACGTGAAGTCGTGGACGCGCATTGCAGAGCTAAAGCAAGATGAGAATTTGCAGTTAAAAAGTATCTACATTTTAATTTTTCTTAGAAAATGACTTATCGTTTCACTAGATAAGACCTTTATTCCTTGGCTGGGATTGTGTAGAGCCCCTTGAAGCTGCATTGAAACTGCAATTTGGACCTTCGACCCATTGGTTCCCATTGAAGTACACTATATGGAGAAAAATCCTGGAATGTTTTCCTCAAAAACCTTAATTTCTTTTCGACTGAAGAAAGAAACACACGAATATCTTGAATGACATGGGGGTAAGTAAATTATCAGGAGATTTTTAGTCTGGAAGTGAACTAATCTTTTAACTACCATGTTACAATATACCACCCTTCATAGAGTGCTGCAACAATTAATTTTTTTTTGTTGGCCAACTTGTAAGTTAGTATCACCCTGGTTCCCTCAACAAAAACCCAATAGGGTTGACTTTTGGATTATTGCAGAAAATAAGCTCTGTGACCAACAAAAGTTTGATTCTTACACATTTTGATCATCAACTGTTATGAATGTTGAAGCCCAGAAGTAAAAAGCTAAACGTAGGCAATAAACATCCTATACCACGGTCTCATGACTTTAGTGTCACCGTTACTAAGCTTACAACAAATCGTTTGGCCTTTATTTGAAAATATTTTTAAACATTTATACATTTGACGTGATGTTTAATGACCCCAACAAATTCTATAGTCTCATTTAACCAGAAACCGACATCTTCCAGAAACCGACATTTAAAAAAAAATAATGTTAAAATATATTCTGCTTGTGTTAACCTAAGACCTTATTTCAGGCATTTAACAAAAAAAAACAAAAAAACATTGCCTTAAGGAGGATGGAACCAGAAGTGCTAAAACTGAAACTTTGCAGCACTCTATTGGTGCAAGTGGTTTTACTGAGCATCCCAACGGAAGGATTTATTGGCATAAGTTAAAATTAGTCATATACAGTATATTTGCATATATATTATAAAGGGATTATAATTACATTTAATATAAACAACACCCATCTGACAAATACACAATTAAAGCCAAGCGTGCATTACATTTCCTCAAAGGGATGCAGAGTGTCTAAATTCTGATTCCTATCGTGTCCTGTAGTATCCTCTTTACTCCCTGATGGGTATCCGGTTCATTACGAGCTTTGTCATCTCTCCATGTCGACTGTTATGACTTTGACAGCTTCTAATGAAATCTTTCCTCACAAATGTTACCTGCCTTTAAGTCCTGTCACTCTCCCTCTCTCTAATGAGCAGCACCTCACAATTTGAGGCCGCAGGGACATTTTGTTCCCTGCGATTTAGAATCATCCCACGCTCACGGCCTGGATATTGATATTTCCGACAGTAGTCTCAGCTCATTGTGACCAAGTGGCCACTCTTTTTTTTCTTCACAGAACGGCAGCCATGTTGAAGGGAACAAATGTTCACATGGGTTTCTTGTGAACAGGAATGTCATACGCCCACTACGTATTTCAGTGTCTCAGAGGGGGAGGCATCATTCATGATGCAGTGTTACTGAAGGCTAGAATTATTTTTTGATAACGGATTGATCTTTGATGTTGCTTTTCCTTGTCTTTTGGCTGAATTTGAAAACAGTGTGAAAGAAACAGGGAAAAATGGGGGGAAGTGTGAAGACTATCAACATGCTGCTGTCATGTAGAACAGCGTTGCTGTGCGATTGGGGTGGATGCTCGTTTGACACGGCCGCCACATGGGAAGTCGACGACTGCGAGCCTGACAGTGCCTGCTAGAAACACGACACAATTCCTCACAGAGAAACCCCGCTTCGCATCTGCTACTGCTACAATATAAGCTGTCAGTGTAGATGGATGGGTGAATAAACAGTGCAGAAACACAACATCGCTTTTAGGAGATTTGCTTTGTTTATTCACTTTTGTCATTATTAGCACTTCCCTCGAGTAGATTGCAAAATAAGGCTTAAAACTAGTTTTTCTTATTATTGTTTTTTTTTCTTTTTTTTTTAAACAATTAGTCTGTGAAATGAGGTGCTTTAACGTCACAAAATGATGATTGTCAACTTTAAAATATTGCAAGAGCTGTTCTATTTTCTATTTTTGTATGAGGTTTGAGCAACCTTGTCACTAAAATTGGGGCCATTAAAATCCTATTTTGTGTATTTTCGTAATTTTCTAGCTACATATGTTAAATAATAATCAAAATTATTTGAATTTATGGTCACACTTTTTTTAAGGTCCAATTATCACCATTAACAAACCATTAACGATGACTTTTGCCTCAAACTCCTAATTTGCTGCTTATTAATAGTTAGTAATGTAGTTGTTAAGTTTAGGTATTGGACAGGATTAAGGATGTAGAATATGGTCATGCAGAATATGTTCTTTATAAGCACTAATAAACAGCAAATATGTTAATAATAGGCAAGCTATACTACGTGTTACCGTATTTATTTATAAAATACATTTTTGATAAAACAACACAGCATGACCTATATATAAGGGTTATTTTGTTAAATAAAACCATAAAAAAATACTTAAAACAAAATAAGCATTAACTGAAATAAAATAAAAATGTTTTTATGGCAAAGCCAATTTTACATACATTTGGTTCTTGGCAAATGTTAACTTTGGGCCCCATTAGGGAGGTTTGTCCCATTATGCCTGGGAGTTCATGGGGGTTCGCCGCGGGGCCCCTTTAATCATACACTTATATATCTCAGAAAATTAGTTATTTATATAACATAACATACAAGTAATGAGTTTCACAAGCTTTAGAATAAAGGTGAAATGCATCACAATTTCTTTACCCTGTTGTGGGACACTTAAGCTTTAATTTGAGCTTCACTTTTTCACAATCTCCTAACATAGCTTCAGGGGTTGTGGATTATGCATAGAATCCATTGAAAGTAGCAGTATGAGTTTCAAATACTGGACTGTGTCTTTCAGACGAGAGAGGTTACTTTGTGAGAACTAGCCTCCGGGTGACTGTCGGATATAAATTTGGTAAAAAAGGGGGATAAAGTAATAAAATATCATCATACGGAATTAATTGATATCATCACAGGTCCAGTGAGTCAGGAAAAAGTGACCTAGAGTCAACAGGGAGAGCGGAGAGGGGGAAAAGCTTGCACAATTTGATTAAGGGTATTCAGATGTACCCTTGACACTCGCTCCAGAGGACTGTGGGTCAAAAAAGAAAGCTTAAAGGCCTCTTCTACTGAAGAGCTCAACTGCATTAAAGTTATTATTCATTCTGTGAGCATGCACAGAGAGAACACTAACACTGTCATATTCAAATTTTATATGAAGCTCCTGTCACTGAGACGGTTTGAAGCAAGTTTGCCACTGAAAAACAAATGATCTGTTCCTACAGTAAAATGCCAGTCAATAATCACAGATTAGTCACAGAATCATTTATGACTACATGGTCAAAGATCTCAACAGTGCTATATTACTAAATCAGATTTTAGTTGTTCTGCAGTATGCAGTATTCATTCTACAGACAGCATAGACCTCTTTGGTGGAATTAATTGCTTTCTTTTGCTGTCTGAATGTTAACAGCGGGATTCCACTGATGCATCATAGATGGTCATCTTCAGGTTTCGCTTTCTTGCTTGCTTTCTTTTTTCTTTCCCTCACACCCCCTCCAGTCTAGTCACTTTAGCTATCTTGCACTTTCTTTCTGGCAGGGGGCAAATGATTCCTGATTCGAAATAGTCCATGCTGCATTTCAGCCGGCACAGATTTTCATGTACAGAGAGAGAGAGAGAGAGAGGAGTAGGAGAGAAAAAGGGAAGCAGCGATACGGGTTGTTTTCATTCTGTTGGTCATTACGGTTCCACCTTTAAGGGGTCATTCTAAAACAGTTTAAGAGAAAAAAGCTAAATGTGGCTTAATATACTAAAACAATTACAGAGGAGAACCTAATTTCACTTAAACATTACTTTGAGCGAAGGCACTTCTTATTTTAAGCACTTTAACATTAAAGCCCATTATAGCTAAACATTGCAAAATTGTTCTCAAACTTGGTCATTAACAACACAAATTAAAGGATAGGCTTACTGTATAGTTCTTCTGTGTAAATGACAACTTTGTTATTTTGGCAGTAATGACGTAATGACATCTACTGTACTACATGCTTTCTGTCATCTGACTGATAGTTTATACTTTTTTGGCAAGAAAAAGCATGAATAATAAATTATGTTTATATGCATTTCATGTAAGTAGTCTGAAATACTGTATTCATCTTACTTTTTGGCCATATAAATTTCACTAAATTGCACATTTTTGTTTAAGTTGGGGCCTCTGATTAAAACTGAGATTTTGTCTTTTTTCCTCAAGTAGAGCTCCAAATTTTCATATTATATCAGCCATAAAAGTAAGATGTATCAAATATGATACTCAACAAAAACAGATATGTACTGTACATAACGTCATTCATTCTAGGGTTAAAGTAATCTCAGCCTCAGACGTCACGTCACGCCCACAGAACGTTGGCTAAACGTCTGATGCATATGGCACACTTATCTGGAAACACTTCAGGAGTTTAACGTTCCGCCTGGAAACAAAGATGCCGTGACGCCAAACTCCCTCATCGAAGAAGAAAGCCGTTGTGTTTACAACTGTGACAATGAGCGCTTATCAGTATCAACTAAACTCTGGATTTTCAAAAGTATGTGAAATATTTAAATTTTGCAGCATAGAATCTTTAAAATATGTCCAAGAGTTTTACACACCGGTCTGTTATTGTGGCGACATTTCCACGCCCCGAAACATGACGCGCCACAAAACGAAATGTGATTGGTCGCTTTACCTGTCAGTCAAATGGCCTCTTGAGCAGGGGTCTTGGCCATTCAAAGCAGACAAAGTTCCTAGACCTTCAGCCGTCAGTCTAATGGTCTGGCTATGCGAGACTATGGTTAAAGTCAAACTGCATGTCTTGTTTTTATTTTTGGATATATAATCTAATGATATCTAGACAATATTTTTTCAAAAAGACACAAAAAAAAAAGTTTATGGTGTACATGTAGTAGTGTAAATCAGATTAAGTGTTTTTCAAATTAAGCATTTTAAAATGTTCCCTTGTGGTCCTTGAATGTATAAAATGTCTCTCTCCTCCAAAATTGTGATTCATAAAGCAGAAAATTTCTGTGGAAAACTCTAAATATAGGCTAGCTTTCTCCATATAAACACATTATGGCAGATTTGCTGAAGATTAGCAACCAAGCAGTCAATTTATTAAGTGAAGAGCTGATTCCACAAGTTTATTCAGCTCATCTCCTCTATTGACTTCCATTCAAAACAACAGTCTCTGCTCTTCCTCTTTAGTGTTACGACTTTTTGGTTTAACCTGGATAATACTTCCAGATATATAGCAAGAAATAATCTATTTTATACATCTTATGTGAAATATGTACCATATTACAGTCAGATTCCATAAGCCATACTGTATCTATGTAAATCCCACACACATCTGATAACCCATAACAGCACAATTTTACAAAAATATGTTTAGAGAGTCAAAGAAGAATATATAATGTAAGAAATGCTACTTACTCCCCTGCTAGCGAAGTAGCTACATTGTTTTAAAATCACATTGCTTATGATCATTATAACCCTCATTTTGTGACTGAAGTTAACAAGAATCTTAATTTTTAAGTCTAGTTAATCTTTGCTTCCTTCTCTGTATCTAACAACCAGCCATTTGTTCATGTTAACAAGCTAAGAAGCAAAAGAACTAGCTAGCCTAGCCTAGCTAGCACAAAATATAGTTTGTTGCAATAAAAGATATTTACTATTGGATTTGAGGTCAGAATTAATGAAAAAAAGGTTAGATTTACCTGACATACCCAAACTTCTTCCAAATTATCATGTCTGATACGCATATCTACACAGAGAAACGCAAGCAGTCTTCAAACACAGAGTAGCAGCAAAGTTTAAACTCTCAGTAGTTTGAGGCAAACTGGCCCCTGATCTCATTACTGTGGTACACATGGCAGTTGACATCTTTTTAGTGAACAGTGATGTGGTCTATGTGTTAATAGGGTCAAAGAGTAGACGGAACATGAGCGAGACGGACAGTGTGGCTAAAAGAGTCTGGCACTGATGATTAATGCTAAGCTGGCACTATAGTGGGCCCTGCCTGTATCCACATGAAGAAAAAATAAATAAAAAGATGAAAACATGGGCCTTTAGAAAATGCTGGAGGAAGGTTTGATGCCTGAGGGATGTGGTTTTAGAGGGTGTTGAATGTGTTGTATTTGTGAGGCTTGTTCAAAGAGGTTCCAGTGTGAGCGGGACAGCACACGGGCTAATTTGCTACTCTATTATATTTCCCCATCATTTCAATTTCAAAGTGCTGCATTAGCGAGCAGCAGGGATGAAAGGACTGAAGAGCATTCTTCGCGCTGAGGCCACCATCAACATCCTTCAAGCCCGGCTCCTCATCAACCGCAGCGTGTCAGCAGAATTATAGAGCGTCTCTCCACGCAAATGAACTCAAATGCCGCCCGCTACCATCCGCGTGCGCCCAGGGATGCCTTTGGTACCAACCAGCAAATTACAAATTTTATTTTTAATCAATAATTCATTTTCCAGCTATTTTTACGTGCACGACTAACACACAAAAGGCCAGCGGATAAACTCGCCAGGAAAATATGCTACGTATTCAAATCCAGAGTTTCAATTTCAAATGGAGTTCTGTCAGGACCACTATCGTCAAAATGATAGATACTTAGCATAAAGTTTGGTTTGGCGGTATGGTTCTGTTCTGTGCAAAAACTCCCTGTCCATCCATACAGCCCGTAATGAATGAGCAGGGAGAGCAGCAATAATAATAACCCCCCGAGGGTTAACAGAACAGAACAAAGCAGATATCATTAATGTACTTAATGACATTTAAGTGTATAATTATTCAACAAAAGAGTCTGATTTAGCAAGGAATATCAGAAAGCCAAGTCCTGACTGCGAAAGGAGGAGTTGGGGATGGAGGAGGGTGATTTGCTCCTGAGCAAGCGGGAAAAGATGCTGATTAATACTGAATAGAGCTTATATAGGAATGCCGCGATAGGTGTCGTATTCCTATAGGTAGATGTGATCAGCTGAGAATCAGCTGATGCAAGCTTGACTCACGTGACCTGCCAGAACTAACGCGAACGCTCAATTTTTCACAAATATGCAGTGATGAAAACATCTTCTATGTTAAAATCATCTAAATAAGAGCAGCAAGTAGTAAAATACAATTCTTCCACCAATGAATTGCGATAGTCATGATAAAAAAAGAAAGCGTAAAACAGCCCAAGCTGGTTTGCTGGTCTTAACTTTTTTGGCACCATACTGTAAATAAATAAATAAATAAATAAATGTGTGTGTGTGTGTGTGTGTGTGTGTGTGTGTGTGTGTGTGTGTGTGTGACAGTTGTCCAAATTAAGTCCTTAGCAATGCATATTACTAATCAAAAATTAAGTTTTGATATATTTATGGTAGGAAATGATTTTTGGCATAAAAGGAAAATCGATAATTTTGACCCATACAATGTATTGCTACTAATATACCAGTGCGACTTATGACTGGTTTTGTGGTACAGACACACACACACACACACACACACACACACACATATCTATATCTATCTACAACCCGAATTCCAGAAACGTTTTTTAAATTTGAATAAAATGAAAACTAAAAGAATTTCAAATCACATGAGCCAATATTTTATTCACAATAGAACACAGATAACATAACAAATGTTTAAACTGAGGAATTTTACAATTGTATGCATAAAATGAGCTCATTTCAAATTTGATGCCTGCTACAGGTCTCAAAATAGTTGGGACGGGGGCATGTTTACCATGGTGTAGCATTCTTTTCAAAACAATTTGAAGACGTCTGGGCATCGAGGTTATGAGTTTCTGGAGTTTTAGTGTTGGAATTTGATCCCATTCTTGCCTGATATAGGTTTCCAGCTGCTGAAGAGTTCGTGGTCGTCTTTGTCGTATTTTTCGTTTAATGATGCACCAAATGTTCTCTATAGGTGAAAGATCTGGACTGCAGGCAGGCCAGTTCAGCACCCGGACTCTTCTACTACGAAGCCATGCTGTTGTAATAGCTGCAGTATGTGGTTTTGCATTGTCCTGCTGAAATACACAAGGCCTTCCCTGAAATAGACGTCGTCTGGAGGGGAGCATATGTTGCTCTAAAACCTTTATATACCTTTCAGCATTCATAGTGCCTTCCAAAACATGCAAGCTGCCCATACCGTATGCACTTATGCACCCCCATACCATCAGAGATGCTGGCTTTTGAACTGAACGCTAAAAACACGCTGGAAGGCCTCCCTCCTCTTTAGCCCGGAGGACACGGCGTCCGTGATTTCCAACAAGAATGTCAAATTTGGACTCGTCTGACCATAGAACACTTTTCCACTTTGAAACAGTCCATTTTAAATGAGCCTTGGCCTACAGGACACGACGGCGCTTCTGGACCATGTTCACATATGGCTTCCTTTTTGCATGATAGAGTTTTAGTTGGCATCTGCAGATGGCACGGTGGATTGTGTTTACCGACAGTGGTTTCTAGAAGTATTCCTGGGCCCATTTAGTAATGTCAATGACAGAATCATGCCGATGAGTAATGCAGTGTCGTCTGAGCGCCTGAAGACCACGGGCATCCAATAAAGGTCTTCGGCCTTGTCCCTTACGCACAGAGATTTCTCCAGTTTCTCTGAATCTTTTGATGATGTCATGCTCTGTAGATGATGAGATTTGCAAAGCCTTTGCAATTTGACGTCGAGGAATGTTGTTTTTCAACTATTCCACAATCTTTTTATGCACACTTTCACAGATTGGAGAGCCTCTGCCCATCTTTACTTCTGAGAGACTCTGCCTCTCTAAGACATCCCTTTTATAGCTAATCATGTTACAGACCCCTAACAACTTAATTAGTTGCTAGATGTTCTCCCAGCTGAATCTTTTCACAAGTTCTTGCTTTTTCAGCCCTTTGTTGCCCCGTGCTAACTTTTTTGAGACCTGTAGCAGGCATCAAATTTGAAATGAGCTCATTTAGTGGATAAAAGTGTACAATGTCTCTGTTTAAACATTTGCTATGTTCTATTGTGAATAAAATATTGGCTCATGTGATTTGAAAGTCTTTTAGTTTTCATTTTATTCAAATTTAAAAAATGTCCCAACATTTCCGGAATTCGGGTTGTATCTATCTGTCTATCTATCTGTATATCTATCTATCTATGTACAGTGTATATACAGTATATACTGTATATATATTAGGGGTGTAACGGTTCGCGGAAAAAAATCGAACCGTACGGTTCTCCACACACTGTTCGGCACGAGCTAGGACCGCGGTTCAACTTTTAAATCTGACAACGCATCTGCAATATGGTTTGTTATAAATAACACGTAAAACAAAAAAAAAACAGGGTTCGGCTAATGTATGCTTCTGTTGATGGATTTGCATTCTGGCTTCCCAGTACATTACAACAACAGCGATGAAAAAATAAAAGTGGACACACCATTCACTCTTGTATGCTGGATTATGAGCAGTTATTTATTCCGTCATCACCCGGGTACTGATAGCACGTGCGCACAGGTGAGACCTGAACAGCACACGTTGATATCTGTGTTTAAACTAAACTCATGTAAGCTTTGCCAGTTTAAACATTTAAGAGCCAGAGGATGCGAGCTCGCGTGCGCAGTGAGAAGATTTGTGCGTGCGCTCATCAGAAGCGCACAAACCCGTGCCTCAGAATGCGTGCAAATATTAAGCTCTCTCTGAAGTATTGTGTTTGAATGGACAAATTCACACAAAAATTATGTCAAAATGCCCGTCTTGGTAAGTATCCTATAGCAGACATAGCCGGCTGAACGTACAGTATCAGTGCACTGGATCAGTGCATTCTCTTAAAGTGACAACACTTTCTTAATATTAATCAAACAGCAACAACAAAGAAATCACTCACTGCTCTTGATTGAATCGCTTTTGTAACTTTAATAAAGATTAATCTTTAATTTATACAGTCAAATATGCAATGCTGTTTTACATTTGATTACTTTATTTTACTACCATTTTGGTTTCACTTCACTGGCTGCCCGTACATTTTAGGATTCGATTTAAAAAATTCTATTTGTTTTTAAATCCCTAAATGGACTTGCCCCACCTTACATTTCTGAGCTGCTACACCCTTACATGCCCACCCGTTCTCTCAGGTCAGCTGATCAGCGTAAGCTTAGAGGGGATCGTGCTTTTGCTGTGGCAGCTCCTAAATTATGGAATGATTTGCCTCTGCCCATTAGGCAGGCCTCTTCATTGTCTTTATTTAAATCAACTCTTAAATTTTTTTTTTTTCTCTGGCCTTTGACATCTGATGCTGACATTTGGTTAATTATTTTATCTCTTTATTGTCTCTTAATGTGTTTTATTTGTATTTTATGTCTAGTTTTATTTCTCTGTACAGCACTTTGGTCCACTTCGGTGTTTTTAAGTGTTTTATAAATAAAGTTTGATTGATTGATTGATTGATTGATTGATTGATTGATTGATAGATTGATACTTTATTCAATTTCTGTACCTAAAAACTAATGCTATAGACCTACCAAAAAAAAGAAAATCACTGTTTATTTTATTTCTATCTTTACTCGATTGTATTTATTTGTGCTGTTGCTTTTAGTTAGATAGATTATTCTTATTTTCTTTATTTTTATTTGACATTATAGTTTTTCCCTAAACATACCGAACCGTACCGAAAACGTGACTCTAAAACCGTGCTACAAACCGTGAAAAAAGTTGAACCGTTCCACCCCTAATATATAGAGCTGTCAATGAGACATAGGCTAATCCTTATTATTCTTTTGTTTTTATTCATTTTATAAAACGTTTATCAAGCCACATCGCTTCAATCCCAGTATGCATATACCCAACTATTATCAAAAGTATTTCTAAATAAATACAACAAAACATTTTCTTGCGACCTTATGTGAAGTATTATGACAAAATGCATTATGAAGAAGAACTGGACCTGTCCTGCAGGTGCATTAGAGCTAACATTAGCATCATGCTACATAAGACAATTTATGAGATTAATAGAACACTTTTACTCAGAACTCATTTTAAACCACCATCAAGTGGAATTTGGTCGTTTACGGTTGTTAAAATATGCTATTTATAGCCTTTTATATCGCTGCACAAATTAGCATTTCAGATGTACACATTCATCTCAAGAAAATCACATACAAACCATATCCTATCGTAATCGTGTGTTTATTATCTTATATAATCTATAGTGGCTGTTGTCATGTTTATTTCTGCTGTGTAAAAGCCTTAACATGTATGCTCTGGCTGAAACTCACGTTGTTTGTGATGATGTTACAACCGCCTCTCCGTTCTTAAGTTGCCAGGTATACATTCCAAATATAATACACATTATTAAAAGGATCTATTTTAATATTTATTTGTCTATTTACACTTTGGGCGGCCATGGTACATTATAAAAGTAGCCAAACCGCAACCCACGGCTCTGTAATTTTTCCCGCGACTGTATTTTCAAAATAACCCAATTGTACGGGAAAACCGCGACCCTGGCAACACTGGACTTCGCTGTACCACAAAATGATAGATTACCTTCCGCGCTGCGATGACAGCAAGAAGTTGGGGGTCAAACCTTATCAAATGATTAATTTGCATTAAAAAAATATTAACGTGTTAAAATGTTTAGATTAATCGCATGCGTTAACGCGTTAACATTGACAGCCCTAATATATATACAGTGCCCTCCACTAATATTGGCACCCTTGATAAATATGAGCAAAGGCGGCTGTGAAAATAAATCTGCATTGTTTATCCTTTTTATCTTTCATTCCAAAAATTCACAAAATTCCAACCTATCATTGAAGTAAAACAATTGAAAATGGGGAGAAATCTCATTGTGTAAGAAATACTTTCTCTAGTTCATGTTGGCCACAATTATTGGCACCCAATTATTGCAATGTCCTTTTCCCAGGGTAACAGCTCTGAGTTTTCTCCTATAATGCCTGAAGAGTTTGGAGAACACCTGATAAGAGATCAGAGACCATTCCTTCATACAGAATCTCTCCAGATCCTTCAGATTCACAGCTCCATGTTGGTGCTTCTCCTCTTCAGTTCACCTCACTCATTTTCTACAGGGTTCAGGTCAGAGGACGGGAATGGCCATAGCAGAAGCTTGGTTTTGTGCTCAGTGACCCATTTTTGTGTTGTTTTTGAGGTTTGTGTTTGGATTATTGTCCGGTTGGAAGATCCAAACATGGCCCATTATAAGATTTCTAACAGGGTCAGTCACTTATTGATTTTTCATATGTTGGTATTTAATAGAATCCATGATGCCATGTGTCTAAACAAGATGTTCAGGACCTCCAGCAGAAAAATAGGCCCACAACATAAAAAATACAGCAGTATATTTCATTGTACACATGGGGTACTTTTTTATCCCTGTGTTCACCAAACCCATCTTGAGTGTTTGCTGCTAAAAAGCTCATTTTTTAGTTTCATCTGATCATAGAAGCCAGTCCCATTTGAAGTTACAGTCATGTCTGATAACTGAATATGCTGGAGTTTGTTTTTGGATGAGCTAGGAAAATTTTTCTTGAAACCCTCCCAAACAACATGTGGTGATGTAGGGACTGTTTGACAATTTTTTTCTAATGTTTTCTGACCCCGAGACTCAACTATATTCTGCAATTCTACAGCTGTGATCCTTGGAGAGTCTTTAGCCACTCAAACTCTCCTCCTCACCGTGCATTAGGACGATATAGACACACGTCCTCTTCCAGGCAGTTTCGTAACATTTTCTGTTGATTGGAAATTCTTAATTATTGCCCTGATGGTGGAAATGGGATTTTTCACTGCTCTAGCTCTTTTCTTAAAGCCACTTCACTAATTTGTGAAGCTCAATTATCTTTTGCTGCACATCAGAAATATATTCTTTGTTTTTTCTCATTGTGATGGATGATTAAGGGAATTTGGTCTTTGTGTTCCTCATATTTATAATCCTGTAGAACAGGAAGTCGTGGCTGGACAATTTCATGCTCCTAGTCACCCTGGTGTGCTAAAAAATTTAAATATGAATGGAATATACTTCAGAAATATTTTACTCACAAGAATTTCTAGGGGTGTCGATAGTTGTGGCCAACATCCATTGGAGAAAAACATTTATTTCATCATGAGATTTTCTCCCCACTTTCAATTGTTTTACTTCAATTATAGGTTAGAATTTTGTAAATTTTTTGAGGGAAAGCATAAAGATCAAAAGCATAAACAATGCCGATTTATTTTCACAGCTGCCTTTGCTCATATTTATCAAGGGTGCCAATATTAGTGGAGGGCACTGTATGTATATATATATATTCCCATTTACAGGGCCTTTCAGTCACAAATACTAAGCCATTTTAATTACTTGAAGCTACATAAAAACCCATGTGAGACCAACATAATTCCAACTAGCTAGCTTTCTGAAGAAAGAATTTCAAAGTGAACAATACTGTTGAAATGTTAAGGGTTTGTGAGTTCCCAGCATGTACTGCAGCATGAATAAATTATGGGGTTACTGTTACAGGATTATTGTTTCACTTTTGTGTGAGTGTGTCTGTGTGTGTGTGGTTCTGTCATTTTGTCATTAACATTTATTGTTAGTTATTTGTTGTGTTGTAATGTTAATAGCTCTTTTTTATATACATTGGTTGATTGTAACCGTTCTTGAAGATTGTGTGTCAAGTGTAGTATTAATTTTCCTACAATAAAGTATAAATACTATAAATTAAAATATATAATATAAACTATATTTATTATTATTTAGGGCAATTTTAAGACAATAGCTGAGAGAACCTACAATTGACTACTGTTTTTTTTAAGTGCAAACCAGCTGCTTTTTTAAACAGAGGTTTTCTTACAAAATTTGAATAATGTAAATCAGTTATTTCATATGATATTCGTGCATCTTATTGTGGCTGACAGAAAAAAAAAATAGATTCATATCACTCACAGACTAACTCTGGCTTCACAGAGAACAGTCAAGAGATTCTGTCATATTTGGCAACGGATGGGCTTTGTCAAAACCCTCTGCCTCTCTGAATTTAATCTTGTTTTATCAAAGCGATGTTTAAAATTGTCTTAAGCTTAAAAGACAGGCACTTTCCCAGCCAACTAGGATGAATAACTAGGAACAGAATGTTATCAGTAAGCTTTCATTTTTTGCCAGACAGACAAGTGAATTAGTAAAACAGAGCAAAATTCCCTGAGGTGGTTTTAATCTAAATCTACTGCTGGATAAATAAATAAAAACACCGGACTGTGTGTTAGACACTTGTCTGTCTGCGAAGGCTTCAAGCAAGAAATCCATTCCTTCTACAAGTTGCAACAAAATGACAAACTGCAAGAGCCTGAATTCCCCCATGTAGGAGTCAAAGACTATGTAAAAAGGCCCACAAAAAGCAAAGAAAAATCAAAGCGTGGATCGATAGCACCTGTAGTGAAGTTTCCATGGTTTTGCAAGACTTGAGCAGCTCAACACCTGATCAATGAGAACATCTAGAGATTGGTTTCTATGCTGAAATAGGCACCTCAGTCTCTATATGAATGATCTTTTATCTTTCTCTGCTTTGGGTCAATGTGAAGCTATTTGGGTTTATGTACACCAAACATGACTGTTCAGTTGTTAATTTGCTAACTTCAGAACATCATGAGCTTTCTTTAGCCATGTCGAGTCTGACACAGTTCTGCTAGGCACAGAAAAAATTAATAAATGTTTAAAATTCTAACAGTAAGCATAACAATTTGATGCAATTTCAGTGACCAGTTATACAAAACAAGAAAGAATTTCACTTAAATTGTAAAAGTGTCTTTTTCTTTTTTTTTTTGCAAATATAAAACCAGTACAGTATGTTTTACGATAGTTATAATAATGATATAATTATATATATATATATATATATATATATATAAAATAATTAATAATTGTAATAGTTATGTATATGTATGTGTGTGTGTGTTTAATATGTGTAATTACACGATATAATAATAATAATATGCTGGTAGTTTTTTCTAATAAAAGCATGAAATGCAACTATTTTAATAGTCACTGCAGTCCAGATGCTGCACAAATAAGCAGATTTTATATGAACTAAATGTAGTTAACCAAAATGAAGCGGGCTGTGCCATCATGAAATGTTCCGTATAAACTGTGACAGTCAAACAACAGTTGAAAGATAAAAGCTTAGATGACTAAGTAGTGTTGCATTGTGGGCCAGGAGTTTCTGCTTTCTAGCCATTCCAGCATTTATTTGGGGATTAACAGCAGCTGACGGAATAAGTTCTTACTGACACATGTACATAGACTTGCTGCAGAGTGAATCAGACAGATTTAATAGAAAAAGACATTAAGTCTTATCCCATCCTCTCTGGGCTTTCATAAATCTCTCTCACACAAGCAGAAATGACAATACAAGCTGAATAGATTGAGATTCAGTCAATTGACATTTGTATTAGGACTGTAGAAATGTATATTTCAGCAACCTGTATGCCTTTCATTCTTCTGTGGAACACCAATGGAATAGTCCACCTGAAAAATGTAAATGGTTCCCATTGACTTCCATTTCCCTTTTTTTTTTGTCCATACAATGGAAGTCAATGGGAAGCGAAACTGCTTGGTCACCAACATTCTTCAAAATATCTTCTTTTGTGTTCTGAAGAAGAAAGAAAGTTTTACAGGTTTGGGACAACTCTACAATAAATGATGATAGAACTTTCACTTTTGGATGGACTATCCCTTTAAGAGAGGCTTGGAAATCCAGCAAATGTGATAATTAGATGGAAGGAAAGCTATAATAGAAGAAATAAATGGCTCCTCCCATAAAGATCCTGCAGTCTTGACTCTCTTTGGCAATTTACGCAAGTAACCGCCCACACGGTGCTACACCAGTGAAGGCTAATGAACTAGTAAATTAGGCCCAGAAAGCTTTAATTAGTATCAAAGTATGCCAAACTGATGGCTGGCCATTTATCTGCTCACCTCTAACCTAATCTTTTTGATGACTTGAAAAGAGCAGGCCAATAAAAGACAAAAGGAAAATGAATATAGATTTTCTCACTCAAGTGGCCGAATCAAATGATTAAGTAGTTCATCACAAGAAAATATTGAATTCTTCCCACGGAGGAATCGACCTCTCCTATAGATACATTAAAAATCTGGCAGGAAATCGTTAGGCATACGTGGAGCTATAGATTGTGTGGAGGATGCCCAACAATTGATCATAATTTCTAAGGGCTTGTACCGGTGAGGGGGTGGAACTGCATCCGTGCAGCGAGGAGCCCGAAGCTACAAGAGGAAAACACCAGTAAAAAATCCATCTCAATGCATTTCAATGTGGCGTGCTGAAGGTAATGTGCTAGAATCTAAATTGCGTTGGTTCACATCAACCATGTATGATTTCACATCTGCACTGATTACACACAATTTAGCAAATCTAAGCTGTAGCGCACACCTCTCTTGTTAATGTGCCCACGATTACAACAAGTAATCCATCAACCCAGCACTACTCTAGGTGAACAACAAGGCATGTTTGGAGTGTCACAACTTCAAAAAAAATTGCTGCGTCAATATGAATTAGCAATAGATATAAATAATATCAGCCAAAACTTAGCAATAATATTTTATACAAACATATATTTTTAAAAAATGCATTATTTGTTTAAAATGTTAACACTGAGTGGTGTTTTGTATTTTGTTAAAACATTATAAGCCTTAAAGTCTTAAACACTGTTTTGTAAATTATATATTCTATTCTATTCTTACTTTTTATTATTATCCTTATTTTAAAAATGTTACAATTTAAAAAATAGCATACCTTGTGTCTATCACGCTCCATAAGTAAATAAATACATAAAGCATTTATTATTATTATTATAACATTTGTAAAATATTATTGTTAATTTTAAAAATGTTAAAAAATTATTGTAGCATATCTTTAATTCTACTATTATACTTCCTAGTTATATAATATATCACTTTGGGTTGAATTTCCAGCAAATTATTCTCATATACACCATTTTTAAGTCATACACACACACTGTAAAAAATGACCGTGAGTTTAACGGTAAAAAACTGTGAAAATGCTACAGTAAAAACCTGTTAAATGGTTAACGGTGAGTTCCTGTAAAATTTACAGGGAAAAAACATAAACTGACGTTCCCAGAATTCCCTGCGTTGCATTTCAAATTGTGTTTGAATTTGATGTTTTTTCTTTGAAATAACTATGTTTCTTCTTAGTTTTTTCTTATCAGTTATGTTTATTAGGTTTGTATTACATTAGGTTTGTGTTACATCTAATGTTGTTAAATTAATGTTTATTGTATATTTCAGTTTAATGAGTCTCATCATGATGGTGTTTAGTGCTTGTGTGAATGACACTGTGCACCTTCTATACATGTCATTATTTAAAAGCTGCTTGTGATTGGCTTTGGTTCATCATGTGACTCATCACCATCTGCTTTTGGTGGTTATCAGTGTATTACAAAGGTACAGATTTCAATACTTCAATAGGTTGGTATATTAACATTATATCAGTTAATGAAATTACGGTATTTAACTGTAAATTTAAGTTAAAACGGTAAAACCTAAAATGTTGTTACCATATTTTTTACGGTAGAATTCCGGCAACCACATTTTGTTTTACAGTGCACACACACACACACACACACTGTAATCTGGATCACAATTTTGTATTTTGTTGAAACATTATAATATGTAACATATATGTGTAAATTATATATTCTATATTATATTACATTATACATTATTAATAGATTATATCACATAATGTTATACTTTATTCTGTGAAACATGAACAATTTTAAAGTTTAATAATCACTGCTCCTTAATGTTCCCTGTCTATTTGAATTATTAGAACAGGTCATTATATTTGTACAACATGTGGCCTATTCAGTCACAAAGCTCCAAATTATATCGGTGTACTCAACAAATGACCCACGCTGAGGGTGGCCAGAGTGCTTGTACGTTTTCCTGTGCAAATCTCCCCAAGAGACACACAACAATCGTTCCATACGCCTCCCACACAGAAGAACAGGTAAGCTCACGGTTGCCATGGCAGCACACTTCACCTGCCCACTCAATAACCCCTTTTACTTTCCTCTTCGGTTAATGTACCAGGTCAGAACAGAGCAGCTAGAGGGACACCAAAACTAGTTATCTAAGATCTAAAACCCATCTGCGGATTGACTCTGTTTTTGTGTGTTTATCGTAACACCATTACATGATATCCGGCTATTTTAAGGAAATCAGAAAACGAACAGGAAAATGTCAGAGGGTAGAATGAAAAAGTTAGAAGAACTGGTTGAGAAAGAAAACTGCTGTACAAAACAACTACATGGTGATTTTGCTCACAACACCCACTCCTACAAGAGACAGAGAGGGAAAGAAGACAAAGAGAGAACGAAAGACACAAAGCAAATGAGTGAGCCGAGGGAGTTTGTGTGCCTGTGTCTCTCCTCAGGCTGAGCTTTAGTTCACACTGACCATGTCATTGGTGGGAGGAATCAGGGTTTGGTTGCAGGGTTTTGCAGCTTTCCATTTGTCTGAGAGAATAGCTGAGCTAGCAAAGCCCTCTGACCACTTTCCCTGCTGCTAACACACACACAGCACTGATGACTATCACACAATTACATGCCAATTACCACACTACCACCTTCACACGGCGCTAACCACAACACTGCTAAAATGTATCAGTAAAAACAGTAACAGTATATTATTACAATTTAAAAAGTATCCCAGTTTTCCCAAATATATATATATATATATATATATATATATATATATATATATATATATGTGTGCTACAAATATGCACAGACCGCATCGGAAATGTTTAAGGGAACCACAAGTGACAAACCTGGCTGGGAAATGCTTTCCCAATGTCTATTCTGAAAGGTGAGATTTTTGTATTTTTAACATCCTGATCATATGATCCCTTACCTTTTTTGGATATTACAGCCTAAATAAGCTGATGAAATACACAATTACTGTAGCTGTGAAACATTATGTAAGCTGGCTAACTTCCTTTACAAAAACTACCCATGACTATACTATTAAAATAAATAGCCTATATATATATTATATATATAGAAATAAATACAAATAAAAGTGGTTAAAGCATGGTAAATTAACCACACTAACTAAAGTTTAACCATGTTATTTGTACAACTGTGGTTATTCAAATGGTAATCAATACCCCCCCTCCCCCCCAAAAAAACATGGCTACTACACTTTTAATATAATAAAACCATGGTTCATTTTTTTTAAGCTTATCTCTGTATTTGGTTGCGTTGCGAGTATTTGCAGCACACGTGCTGTCAAACCGATGAAGATTTTTCTTAATTTGCTGGTGCTTTTTCTATTTGCATGTGTTTTCTTAAGTTGCAGCACGTTGAGCTCTCTCGGCCACCGTAATAAAGTAATAATATTCAATAAAATTATATATAATCATGAGAATTTGAATCTGAAAATAAGTCACTATGTGAAAATCTTGCACTAATCTTATGCAAAATACTCTTCTTTTTGACTGTAACCTAGAGAGACTGCCTGAAATTCACCCACTTCTTCACATCACTAAACCTGCTTTACCTCTCTAAAGGATTTCAATAGGTACGGTGAGCTACTTCTGCTCCACAGGCTAACATGTCTCCATCTCTAAACCACAAGAGGATTGTTCTCACTGAAACTCCCAATTAGCTACTATGGACAGCTCTCTCTGGAGACTGGAGTCTCTGCTGCTCTGTGACCTCTCGCCAAATTGAACTGCTTAGAAATCTTAAGCAATTTAATGTAGATTGGCTCCCATTGGGCCTGAAGGGCAATGTCAGACTTATTCAATCTCTATGTTCATGTGCTGCTGCTGAAGTACACTTCTTGCCATTTCTATGATAACATAAAGCATAATGTACAACAGGAAATCCCGTTCATCTAAATGGTGAATTGAATCAATCATTTTCTACTTTTGAATGATCATCACTGAAACTGAACATCAACTCTCCTTGGCATTGTTTTTCAACCGCAAGAAATTATTGAAGAAAGTAATCTGAGTGACATTTGTCATCTTCATTCTTTGTGACATGCATGTAGCATATGCTACTGCCCTGAAAGTACAGCCATCTAAACGCATAAAAGAGCCAGAAACCTATTAACATGACACTCAAGTATTGCCCTTATAATTATAAGAAGGTTTATGTTTCTGCATCCAAATTGTGTGTTCAAACAGCCATTATGTCTTTCCTCAGTTCCTGATTTATCTATTCCCATCATAAGCAGGACCAAAGACAAGAAATATCAAGTCAAAATGAGCCTGAAATTGCCATTAAAGGCTAATCTCTTCCTAGCCACTCTGCCCTCACTGAGTCTGGCAGACAAAGAGATCTCAAACCAGAAAAAATTACAGCACATACCCAGAGCAATTCAAAGTTTAATAAGATGTATATTAAGGCCAATATTAGGCATTATGAGTGAGTGCCCAACGCCATTGCCATGCAAATTATGCCACGGCTACTCAAATTGGAAGTGTCTGATAAAAGCAAATTATGAGAATTGTAATTCGGTTAATGTAATTTCAAAACAATCTGCACACGGTGGCAGAGCCAACAGCTTAACAGAAGAGCAAAGAGCTGATTTTGGGTGGGGAATGGTTTGATTAATTGTTGGCGAAGCCAAGTGTGACAAAAGGCCAATTTTAATAAGGAAAAATACAAAGACCCACATTTACAAATCTAACAGAAATATGAAATATTAACTAACAAAACATTTTTAATGTATATTTTAAATTAGAAATTGCTGCTCATTCTAGCCACATTTTTTTATAAATAAAAAATAAATTCAGTGGGGTCCAAAACAAGGAGGGAAGGAAGGAAAGATGGGTGGATGGGTGGGTGGGTGGGTAGTCTTAGCCTCAGACGTCACGCCCACGGACTGTTGGCTAAACGTCTGATGCATATGGCACACAAAACTGGAAACACTTCATGAGTTTCGAAGTCGTCATCGAATTGGTTGAGGATTTCCGGGAGTCGCATTCTTTAACGTTCCGCCTGGAAACAAAGATGCCGTGATGCCAAACCCCCTCACTAAAGAAGAAAGCCATCGTGTTTACAACTGTGACGATGAGCGCTTATCAGGATCAACTAAACGCTGGATTTTCAAAAGTATGTGAAATACTTAAAGTTCGCAGCATAGAATCTTTAAAATACGTCAGAGAGTTTTACACACCGGTCTGTTATTGTGGTGACATTTCCACGCCCCGAAACGTGACAATGTACGAAACAAACTGTGAATGGTTGTTTGACATGTCGGTCAAACGGCCTCATGGGCGGGCCTTGGCCAGTGAAAGCTGCCAAGGATTCCAGACCTTCAGCCGTCAGTCTGAAGGTCTGACTTGGCGAGACTAATGGGTGGGTGGATGGATGGATGGATGGATGGATGGTAGAGTCCACTCATAGTCCTAACATTTTCTTTTTGGGATCAACTCCCAGCCTTATGTAAAAACACATTACTTGCAATGCCAATACACATACTGCCAACTGAAAGAAACCAAGAGTTATACCCATCCAGCAGAGATGGGAAGTAACGAAGTACAAATACTTCGTTACTGTACTTAAGTAGATTTTTCTGGTATCTGCACTTTACTTCACTATTTATTTTTCTGACTACTTTTTACTTTTACTCCCTACATTTTTACACAAATATCTGTACTATCTACTTCTTACATTTTCAAACCAGGCTCGTTACTTTAGTTTTGGTGGATCACCATTCGATAACAAATCTATAATACATCATGAATCGTCTTGACTGGCAACGCGATTCGGCTCGCACGTGCTCCACGTCTCCGCCAAAAGGTTTTTATCAGAGTAATCAATGCAAGAGACTCGAAAATGGAGTGGATCAGAGAGGCGAAACTACTGACCTGTTCATGACTTCAAGTGCAGGTCAGTTTCATCTGTAAATAGGCTGTAGTTTTGCGTTTGTTTACTTAGTTAAGAATTAAACAGCTAGCAACTCTTAGCAGTAGCAGCCAGATGATTAATAATAGTCTAATGTAAACTAAACTAAATTACTATCATCACTCAAAATACTGTATGATAAAGGACATCATTATCTACAACCCCAAATCAGAAAAAGTTGGGACAGTATGGAAAACGCAAATAAAAGAAGAAAGTAGTGATTTCTAAATTTACTTTGACTTGTATTTCATTGCAGACAATATGAACACAATATATTTCATGTTTTGTCTGGTCAACTTCATGTCATTTGTAAATATACATCCTTTCCTGTCATTCAGACCTGCAACACATTCCAAAAAAAGTTGGGACAGTAAAGCATTTACCACTTTGTAATGTTGCCATTCCTTTTCACAACACTTAAAAGACGTTTAGGAACTGAAGACACCAAGTGATGAAGTGTTTCAGGTGTAATTTTGTCCCATTCTTCCTGCAAACAAGTCTTAAGGTGGGCAACAGTACGGGGTCTTCGTTGTCGCATTTTGCGCTTCAAAATGCGCCACACATTCTCTATTGGAGACTCTGGTCTTTCAGGTCCAGAGAACAGAACCAGTCCCCTGTGCGAATCTGCGAGAGGATCTGCTTCAGCGTGATCATCCTGAACGGCCGTCTCATGAGGGTGTGATTCAGGCGTCTGAGATCGAGGCTGGGCCGGAGGCCGCCATCCTTTTTGGGGGCAAGGAAGTAACGGCTGTAAAAGCCTGACTCGCTCAAAGCTGGAGGAATCATTTCTATGGCTCCTTTTTCCAGCAACGTCATCGCCCTGCACCGAGGTGGAGACCATGTCGCTGAAACGCGGGGGTCTTCGAGTGAATTGGAGTGAATAACCTCGTTTTATTATCCCCATAACCCACTCTGACACTCCGGGGATGGCCTGCCAGGCCTCGGCCCGTGTGGCAAGGGGTTGGATAAACTCGAGTGGCCGGCTGCACGGAGGCAGGGCACTCGTGAGGGATGGAAGAGGAAAATTGCTCTCTTTTTGAGAATGTTTGTGTTTTATTTTTTCCACTATCACAGCGGGCGGTTGCATGGGCGCTTGTACGGACCCTGTAGCAACAAACACAATTCCCTCTGCACCTGGAAGAAAACGGGGTGCCAAGAGGTTTCTCACGAGAGGCCTTTTGGTGGGCGGTCCGGCCGTGGCGGGACTCGACCCTCTCCTCTTCCTGTCCTGCAGATCAGGAGGACGCCGGAGGCGCAGGGTCTAACGCTATCTTGGGTTGGGGGCCCTGGCACTTCGGAGGGGGGTGGCGTCTGGCTGAGCGTGAACGCCCTCGCGGCTGCTGAGTCCTAGCAGGCTGAGGGGCGGAAACGGCAGGTGCAGGTTTCGCGGGCTGCTGAGTCGGCGCAGTCCTGGGGCGACTCTGAGCAGCTGCTGGGCTGGAGCGCTTGGGCAGGAAGTGTCGCATAGCCTGTGACGCCGTCTGTGCCTCTGTGAAGCGCTCAGCGAATCCTTCCACCGCAGGTCCAAAGAGGCCGCTGGGGGAAATTGGAGCATCAAGGAAGGAGACCCTGTCCGCGTCCTTGATCTCCGTCAGTGTGAGCCACACGTGGCGCTCGAGCACTACCAGGCTGGCCATAGACCTTCCTATGGCTTGGGTGGTAGTCTTGGTGGCTCACAAATCCAGGTCCGTTGCGCTTCTCAGCTCCCTGAGAGTCGCAGGATCAGGCTCAGACTCATCTACGGCAGAGAGGAGCTTGGCCTGATAGACCTGGAGAACCGCCATAGAGTGGAGCGCCGAAGCCGCCTGTCCAGCTGAAGCGTAGGAGCGTCCAGCGAGCGCTGAAGTGGTCCTGCATGGCTTGGACGGGTGACTAGCCTTCGCCTTCCAGCCGATGGCAGTGGGTGGGCAGAGATGTGCAGCCACTGACTCATCCAGTTGAGGCATCCTCTCATATCCCTTTTCTTCAGCGCCGTCAATCGTAGTGAGGGCGGATGAAGTGGAAGTACGGAGGCGGGCAGAGTAAGGGGAGCGCCAAGATCTCGTGAGCTCGTCGTGAACTTCAGGGAAGAACGACGATGGTCGTTGCTGAGGGGCCTGACGGCGCCCCAGCAGAAACCACTCATCCAGACGGTTGCGAGAGGGCTCCTCTGGTGGAGACCACTCCAAACCCAGCTCTTCAACCGCTTTTGAGAGGACACGGAAAAGTTCGGCATCCATCCCGGCTTTGGCGGCGCTGGGCGCGGGCAAACCTGAGGGGGCGGGGTCAGTCACTGAGCCCGACAGCTCCTCAGCATCTGAAGCTACCAGTGACATGCTGTCATCGGCCAGCTCATCGTCACTTCCCCAGAACAAGACCAGATCGCTCACGGTTGCAGAGGGACGCTGGTCAGGTTGGGAAAAAAGGACGGGAGACACCTCTGTGTGGCGAAAGCGAGGCACGCGGGATCTGAGCCGGCGTGAGCTCGCTCTCAACCGGGCGCTGAGAACCTCTGCCCCGCTGTTTTTTCCTCACAGGTCCCTGGGAGGAAGAAAACGGGAGGGCGCGAGGGCCGGGGTCGCTCTCTGAAAAGAAAGCGATCCGCGAGCGCAGAGAGGCGAGACTGATGCTCTCGCAGTGAGAACAATCAGAGCCAGCGAGCGCGGCATCTGCATGGGATTTCCCCAAGCAGGAAACACACTCGCTGTGACCGTCATCGGCGTGCAGGGGAGACCTGCACGAGCCGCAGTAACGGCGCGGCATTAGAACGCCGATTTGCTCTTTTAGAGACTTACGTGATAATCGCCGGATGGCGGCAGTGAACGGGACCGGAACTGCTGCGATGCTGGGGCGCGTAGAAAAGGCGGATCAGCCGAGCAGATCGAGGTCGCTGGGTCCAGCTGCGAGGCGTGTCAACGGCGAGTAGGCTTCTGGGTCAGTGTAGACGAAGTTGTCGTCGCTGAAGGAGAAGAAATCTGAGGATCCTATGGCGAAACGACCGCTTATATAGCCAGATGCCCCGCCCATTTTGGCGGGATCTGGTGGGAATCGTCGCCATAGGTTCGTGCAGCTCCGCTGCCGACCCATTGGTTCGTTTTTTACCACTGCACGAACCAATAGTCGTGCAGTTTCACTGCGTGATTGAATAAGACTTCAGTTCAGGAGAAAAAAGGCTTTTTCCCATATGCGTCTTTATCAAGACGCAGTACGAGTGGAGTATCGACAGGGAACTATACTTCTACTTGAGTAAAGGATGTGTACTTTTGCCATCTCTGCCATCCAGCCCCATCAGTCCAAAGATATGCTGTCTGGGTGCTGTTTAAGGTGCCAGTGTAATGCTGTGTCATATCACACAAGCATAGAAGGAAAAACCCACCTGCTGTTTTCAGCTCAAAATGCACAAACGAACAAGGTTGTTAAACTAAGCTTGTTGTGTTTCAGGCAGTTCACACTGCTGAAACAAACTTTTACGAGTGAAAAATGAGACAAACTGAAAAGATGTTGCCTGAAAACCACACAAAAGAGGCTGCAAACAGACAGCTGTGAGACAAGCCAAAAAAAAAACAAAAGGATCTGACATATTCAGACCACTCTCAGCTGGATTTCCCACAATTCAACAGTACCTTGTCCATTTACAACTGCTTGTTGTAAGCACTTAACATATGCAGTTAAAAATGTATTTCACATAATACATCACTTCAAGGGCTTAGATAGACAGATAGACAGACAGACAGATATACAGACAGCCCGACATACAGACAGACATAGACAGATAGACAGACAGATAGATAGAATGACAGAATGACCGACAGACAGACAGACAGACATAGAATGACAGAATGACCGACCGACAGATAGATAGAATGACAGAATGACCAACAGACAGACAGACAGACAGACAGATAGACAGATAGACAGATAGATAGATAGATAGATAGACACAGAATGACAGAATGACCGACCGACAGACAGACAGATAGATAGGTAGATAGAAAGAAAGAATGACAGAACGACCAACAGACAGAAGACAGACAGATAGATAATTTCTATCGATTCTGAATTCAAATGCCCTAATTGCATGCCATTTTTACCCATTAAATAATGTATTAAATGTCCTTTCACTGTAGTATTATTCTGCCCTACAAAGGCAAAAGACCTTAACTCGCTAGAGTGTGAAACTGAGAAAAATTACTTTAAAGTTTTTTACTTGTCAAGACAAATTAATTGTAGGTAGGACACTGGAAATTTGGCAATTAGATGTTTTAGTAATGAAAATTATCTACATTAAAAAAATTGTGAGCTCAAACTTGATTTTTACCCCTATTTTGAAGTTAATGTACTCTGCCTTTGCATTGTCTGAAAAAAGTGAGAAGTCACACCAAGGCAAAAGACAATAACTTCCACATTATCAATATTTTGTTGCTGATCACCATTTACAAAATCGTTATAGTAACACCTGTATAAAATCTAGTGATCATAAAAGTTAAACATGTGAGTGGATACCGTTTTGCAACCAATTTATTTGCTATGCTCAGTAACGTTAAAGAGTGCTAGACATAGCATAATTGCTTATATTGACTTGAATGAAATAGCCTAACCTAAAAGAACGACTTGTGGACTTATGTGAACGCCAGTAAGCAGGCATGCTCAGAAATGTGTGGATTAAACATCTCCGACGACGTTCAGCGCCATGGATTGATTTTATCGGGTTACAAGAAAAGGTAGGATATGGATTTAATTGTGAACTGTTAGGCTACTGATTTTATGATTGATCATGTTACATGCTACGGCATTACACACGCATCCAACTAGAAGTGACAGCCTGGTGAATAATCTGCATTACAAAAAGGAAAAAAATAAATCTTTAAAGGTTATTCACGATTATGTATTGCTGCCAAGTCTTTACAGTGCTTTGTTATATGGAGCTGTTTGGTAGATCGTGATCTAATTAGTTTGTCTACACCGTAATTAAAATGCGGCAGACTTTAATCATATGGACAGTAAAAAAAGGCAGAACACCATATAACTCCAAGCCAGCACCGTAACTTCATATTAACGCGCGGCTAACAAAGGCAGAATGCCGTAACTCATTTTGAGCGTTCCAAACAAAGTGAAAGACTCAAGATACTTATGTACATGATAAAGGATGTCCTGAATGTCCCAAAAATATCAATAACTCATTTTCGACAAAAATCGGAGTTACGGTCTTTTGCCTTTGCACGGCAGTATTGTTCTGAGAATAAATAAAAGAATGAAAGTATCTATATCTGGTAGCATATTAAACTGGAACTCCTTTACACTCTCACCTACGTATATAGATAAGTACATTCCATAAATCATATGCAGAAATGAGAGCATACTGTTACATTTGTTTAACATAATGGATTAGGTTCATTTCCATCCACCTACAGTCTCAATGTCATCTACATATGCTCTACGCTTTCAGCCCACTCTACGATATAATTAGAATTTTAAGTTCTTGCAGATGAAAAATGACTTTCTTAAACACATAGCAGCTCAATCAGGTGTTATGGAAATATTGCCTACTCATCAGTCATTACTTCTCATTGCATTTAGCTGGGTAATTATTTCAAAGAATCCCACACTGATGTTCTTCGCTATGGAAGACAAATCCAGGCCGTCTTTGTGTGTGACTGGGGATCATAGAAATGTTGATTTTGCCCTTCTCTGCTCCGCTAGCGTAAAAAGATTTATCATCAGTCCTGTTCGAGCTTTACAGCACACTAGCGAGTGTATCAGCCAAATCATCTAATACCACACAGTCACGAAAGGTTCCTCAGATGCTGGTGAGCCAGTGTGTCAGATTGAAGGAGATCTGAGCTGTGATTGGTCACAAAGACGAGAATTAGTTTGAGCTGTTTTGGCATGTTAGCCTTCAGGGTTTGTTGTTAAGGTCACCTTTTTAAGCTTCTTCTTATATAATCTTTTAGAGATACTCATTGCTTGTGACTTTTTCACAGAGGCCTCCTTCACAGTGTTTGGGAAGCTTTGTTAAAAACGGAGCTTGCTGAGCTACACATAATTTAAGGTGGTTAAACTGCAGTCAAAGTCAAAAAGTGCTTTGATACACTGCAGTTACTCCACTGTTAGATACAAATGCTAACAAATAGTACCTTAAAACAGATTTCTGATCCCAGATTCTGATTGGGCAATATAGTTTTTCTGTTATGCAAAAATGTATAATAAAGTAAAAGTGATATAGTTGCATAGCAATGTTCTGTTATGTCACAAACTACATCTTATAGCTGAAGGATGCAATTTGAATTTGTGTTGTAAATACTGTTCATGTATAAAAATATAATTAATAATATAATATAATATAATATAATAATATCTGAATAGTAATATCAATTACTATGCAAGACTGAATGCTTTATTGCTTAAATATATAAGATAACAAATAATACCAGATCATAGAATGTGTTATTTAATCAGAGACATATTATTCTGACTCAAAAACGTTTTTAAAAAGAATGAAAGTATTCAACTTGTGCATATTAATTAAAAATAAAAAGAATTCAAATAAAAACAGCAATATGAATAAATTGAAAACAGTGATGAACAGCTTCTAAATTTTGATACAGGCATAAAATGATCTGATGCATTTTACCTGACTTGATTTGATTACTCATTTCTTTTCAATGTGGTTCATTTACATGAAGCACTAAAGAAACAATTCACTAAATTGAATCTGGCCCTCCAACTGGACAAGGCAGGTAGCTCATTGTTAACTAAAATGAACATTTACAACTATTAACAATCATTTTTGTAAATAAAATAATAAATAAAGCTGAAATAAAATAAAACATAAGATGAATATTAGAATTTAACACTTAAAAACTTAAACTAGAAAATTAGAAATGTGGCCCTGACAACTAACTGACAAAAATAAGTTGAAGTTGAAGTATTAAATGTAATAAAACTAAATAAACACAAAGCTACATAAAAACATTTAGTGGGGGGGGGGTAAATATGATAAAAGCACATAGCAAAACAATTAAAACTTAAATTAAAGCTAAATCAAAATATTATCATTAATAAATCTGTGTATATAAATAAGAATAACACTGTTCCAATGCTATATATACTGTCTAGGTGAGCACATTAGTGCCTCAGCTTATTCTGTGTTAAAGCTGTGTGCGCAATACAATGTGACACAAAAAAGTGGTCAAATTTTGTCATGGTACAGTGTTACTTGTTTGAAAATGTATCTTGTTATTGAAAAAGCTACAGGAAAATGTAGTTAAATCAGTAGCAAAGCTCTTTTTAGTTAGTTCAAGTTGAACTCAGCAGATCAGCATGCTGTATGCCGGCTCTCAAACAATGCTGATGCCAGTCATAAGTCCATACTTGACCCAGGGGTAGAGGCCGCTTCAGTCTTCATGGTTTAGTTTTTTCAAAATAATAAAAAAAAAAGATTCATGTGCACCTCGGCACAGAATTATGCGGACAGTAAACACAAAAGCTCCGGTGAGCACAAAGATGGTGTATTTCTATGTATCCCTTGGGTTTCCATGTGAGCACTAACTTTGTCACAATGTATCTTGCACTTAAACCTTAGCACCAGCATCCATGAAATATCTCATTTTATGTACTGAAAAGTCTATAGCTGAGGGGAATGACAAGTGCTAGATTTTGACCATCTATTACTCATGGTTTCAAAGCCCCCTTAAAGGTATAATTCACCCCAAAATGAGAATTAGTTGAAAATTTACTCAGGCCATCCAAGACGTTGATTAGTTATTCTCTTTACCACAATAAATAAATCCAAATTAATCTAAATCCATAATTAAGGCATTTTACCTTTAAAGCACCTTTCTTGAATGAAGAAACAAACTCATCTAAATCGTATAAGGCTTGAGGGTGAGTAAATTTTCTGCAAATTTTCATTTTTGGGTGAATTATTCCTTTAAGAGCACCTATAACCATATAATTTGTTGGAAATACACTTACTACTGACAACACCCATTGTGTGCAAGAAAGTCGCTTTAGGCGCAAAAAAAAAAAAATCATATTTATATCAGCTAATAAACTGATGAATATTCACAGGATATGTGTGTGCACATCTAACTAAATGTAAATGTCTGACTAAATGTAAATGTAAATGTAAATGTAAATGTAACTTGAACTATTGTGCTCCTCACCTGACAAAATCTATTATTTATCAAGCAATTTGCCTTTATTGTAAACCATTTCTGAGAGCAACCAGTCCCCCCTGTCAAATTCAATTGAAGTCTCACTTATTCAGGTTTGTTAGGATCAATTAATTAGAGCAAGGAAAAAAAAAAACATAATTTTCACACAAACTACTCAACAATTATAAACAATCATCCTAACAATTGCTTCATTAAAAGACCGAATCTGTTGCTTTTTTTTTAAAGCCGAAACCTCCAAGCAAAGGAGTCCATCAATAGACAAATTAATTATGTCAATAAAAGAACTGACAAGTGAGAAACGATGACAAAGGCAGATGATCTTGACAGGGGAATTTCAAGGTATGTGATCAATTTTACTTAAACGCTAACGTGCCCACACAAGCAATAAGACCATGCTCAGGGTCCTGAAAGCTAAATCTTGCATTCTGACCCAAGAGAAATTACGAGCTGTTCACAGATTCCCCATTTAATGTTTAATGAAACAGCTTAATGACATTTTATTATGTGTGTAATTATGGTGTACAAACACTCACAGAATATAGAGTGCAATGTCCATGAATACCACCCTTGCAGTTTAACTAATGAATAGTCTTGAATTGCAGGTATTTGCTGAATAGGTTATATAGATTGTTAACTGGAATTAGCTTTTAATTCAGAAACTCAGAATAAAGATATTTTTATTTACTAAGCCAAATGAAATCACTATGAATTATTGTAGTGACAAATATATGTATATATACATCTTTTTTTAAAGAAATGTACTTTTACTAAAACTTTTATTTTATTAAATTGAAAGACATTCGTTACATACATACATACATACACATATATATATATATATATAGATAGATAGATATATAGATAGATAGATAGATAGATAGATAGATAGATAGAGAGAAATACTGTATATATATATAGAACTCATGTTCTTTTTTGAGAAACTATAAAGTCCTCAAACATTCATCGGGTAAAAAATTGTGAAAGGTTTCTACAAATTACTGAGCAGCACAACTCAACATTGAAAATAAGAAATGTTTCTTCAGCAGCAAATCAGCATTATAATAAATGTTTATCAATTTTTATTTATGTATTACCTTTTGTGACCTCATGCTCAATGTCTGAAATTTGCATACATTTTATTACCAATCTAAATAATCAATTTTTTTGTTTGTTTTTACTTTCTAGCATATTACTATATTGGTCACATGCTCATAAGATAACAGTATCCACCATTAATTAAACTCACATCAGAGCACCACTTATTCAATGTGTCATTTATGAACCCCTGCAGGTGAATTCTGGCTTGACGTGAAGCATCATGAAAATATAACCGTGTACGAACAGTGCTTAGAGTTAAAGAGAAGTTTGCATAATATCCATGTGATCTCTGATGTAACATTCATTAAACCGAGCTCCAAAATGTAGAGAATGTAAGAAGGATCCAGCTCGATCTCTCATAGTCGATAGCACTCTGATCCAGAATTATGCATGTGCATAACTGATGCTGCTGCGCTGCCCTGCAGGTAGAAGCGATAAGCAATCTCACTGCATCTAATGACCTATAAGCATATATGGGTCTGTGCCATAAATTATTCAGCTTACGCAATGCGCGAGGTTCATTTCTGGTTCAGCGCGACCCCATTTTCACACTAAATCCAGAAACAACATTTTGGACAGTGCCCAAATGTGAATGCAGGGAGACCTGTGGGGGTGTAAATGTGGTGGAGACTTGTCAAGGAGAAAGAATGACTTCAGAATGAATAATTCAACGAATAAACACAGGTTCAACAGAACAGCCAGACTTTAAATATATGATTTCAGTCGACGCTGAGAGCACATTATAGTATTTTCAGTATTTTCCAACTCAGACCGAGTTCGGCGGTATCGCTCGTAATGATATAATGATCAAGTGCTTATGGCTTTCTCGCGGTCCTCCGTCGGCGGTAAGAATAGAAGATGTACGTAATACTGCAGGAAAGTGCCTCCTGAAGCCCATTCTGCTAATATCAATCCAATGATCTGAGGAAATCAGCCGTCTACAAAGAACTGTGGCTTTCACCGTCAGAGATGAAGAGAAGCCTGAATCAGTGCTTTGAGGAACAAAAGCTGGACTTCTGTTAATTGCTTTTAAAATGGCAGTGGGTAAAAAAAAAAAAGAAAAAAATTGCGAGAACTCACAAAAAGAAGGCCAGGCTAGAATTTGAGCTATAAAGCCTAATTATACCCCACAAAAGCAGTCTGTTCCATTTAGAATAAAATGAAACCCAGAGCAATAACATCCATGCCATTAACAATTAGTCTCCACTGCACCTAATTAGACAGAGGAGATAAAAAACGGTTCTAAATTTAAACCGTTTGCCTCGTATTCTGCGAGGCTCAATACGCTGTGCAAATAACATCTAAAGAGCAGCAGCATCCAGGGACGGTTCATGACTGGCCATTGAGGAGAAACACAAGCTATATCTGCTGCTTAATGGTAATAAAGTTCTCTAGCCAAACCCAAGAGAGGTTGCAAATGACCACACCACCCCTGAGGCTAAACATCCCTAAATGGTTATTCATTCTATTCTACAGAAAGTGGAAAGACACTAAATTGGGGAATATATCTCCAATTACACTTTTGCTAATGCCTGGATTCTACGTACTTCACTGAGCCGTGATATAGCCGGCGAGCTCTCTGTTAGCATTGCAAATATTTCATAAAACATTAAAAAAATAACGTGAAACGGTACATTTTACGCTTGCACTGTGGTGTACTGGAGTGAATCAGGGTATTCAGGAGAAAAAAAAACAATGATTTCATGCATATGGAATTGGTTCGGATTGTCTGTAAATGACAGGTGGCTGAAGGAGAGGAGCTAAAAAATAAGAAAAATAAAATCCTGCAATGGCAACTGTCCGCTGTTTCCTCAGACAATACGTAGCATTTCATTTAACTCAGGCAAGTCATCAGTGTCTCGATATTTGCTAGAGATAAAGTCTATAGTGAAGAGCATTTTGCGAAATATTAGACTATAATTCATTATATTTACTTTACCTGTTAGTGATGTCTTAATTATTTAATGTATATGTTTAAATAAATATTTTATTGAACAAGTTATAATTCTGCAAATTATTATATTTCAACAACAAATAGAAATTGTATAAGGGACATTCTACCAGAAACGTACATTATATGTCCTTGACTTCTTACAGTGAATAAAAAGTATTTCATCCAAAAAATTTCTAAACCTGACTGATGGTTGATTTCTGTGAGTTGTTCTGTAAAGGAACAGGCTATGTCATTCATTAGGTTCTCAAATATGTTTTTTCTTTAAAAACACTTTTGAAAATTACAAATCCCATCTTTGTCCTTGTCCTCAGCCAAAGTAGACCTACAGCTTTCATAGTTTTGTTATGCTAACAACTGTTATTTAGAAACAAATCTCCATTAATAACAAGTTTAAGTTGTTATCATTCACATCAATTGATTAAAAACATGAAATTAAACAAATTCTAGAAATAAATGCTATTTTACAACTGTCCCCATGTTTTCGGTCAGTCCTGTCACGTTTACATAAAACTCAACATAAAATGTGTGCAGTAAGCCTTTAAGGGGTTTGACTCAGAGGAAATGACATCATTTGACTGAGGTGAAGCCGACACTGATAAAGAATGAGTTTATTACCTTTATTGCATATAGTATGTATTTAACGCATGACATTGTAAAACATTATTTGAATAAATAGACATTACACTGTAAATTTGAAGCTTTTATGCTCATCGACTTTTTTTTTTTTTTTTTTTTACCTCTTTTACCTAGGCCTATATAGATATATAGATATAATTGTCATCTATATTAGCTTTGAGTAATGCTGACTGTAATTATTCCAATTCATACAGGTGGCATTTAGATGGCTCCAGCTAGTGCAGCTGAGAGACAAAGGCTGTGTCGTGAACGACTAAATGCAGAGCCTGAGAGAAAGGAGAAACATCTTCAAAAAGAAAGGGAGAGATGGAGGCAGAAAAAGGAAAGAAGGAAAAGTATTCATGAGTTCAATGAGCGAGACCAAAGACATAGGTGCTACCATCACAGTATCACTTCATATTACGGCTTGGTAATAACAGAGTGATACCATGGTAATATCTACATTATTACCTAGGAAATTACATACAATTTCTGCTATTACCATGTAATTTTCTAAGTAATATTGTAAATATTACTATAGTATTACCCTGTTGTTACTGAGCCGTAATATGATGTGGCACCACAGTTACTTTACATTGTGCTATTATTCAGTTAAATGTCTATTGATTACATTTGCAGTATCATAGTAAATGTACTTTATATATTATGAAGTTATATTTCCATAGAACTACACAGTAATTGAATAGAGTAGTGTAACCTTTTAAGGACTGTTAAATGGTTGTGTGACAGTAACTTTACCTAGGGATGCACCGAAATTAAAATTCTTGGCCGAAGCCGAACAAAATGAAACACTGGGCCGAAGGCCAAATACCGAACACGGTTTTTCGCATTTTTTCCCCATGAAGGCCTATTTTGCCATTTTTTCACCATTGCATAAATTAAATAGCCAAAATGTGCTTTTTACTGTTTTGTCCTGCTTTTCAAATAAAAAAATAAATTACAAAACAACAATTTAAAAATATTTACTTAACACTGAACATTTTGTAACATTCTAGCAGACATTATACCAACAAAGCACAATTTAACTTAAAATTAATAAGTTACTAAAATTATAAAACATTTTGGGACCCCCTTCTTGAATCAGGCATGTATTTTTTTCTGTACAAATAAATGCAGCCTTTCTGAGCAGAAGAGACTTCTTTTAAAACATTAGAATATATTACAGATTGGACTTTGCTTTTTTTGCTATTTTCGGCCGAACAATTTTTGTTGCCGAACATTCGGTGCATCCCTAACTTTACCAGTCTAATATTACATTAACATTAAGATTATAATAATAATTTAAAATAGGAATGCTTATCAAAACTTAACACAAAACATAACTTTTTCTGCATCAAAGAAATCCATAAAATCAGTCCTGTCACAGCACCATCAGCCCTGTCACACCAATGTCAGTCCTGTCACACAAGAAATTATGATATAAAAATGTACTATTTGAGGAAATATTGATGAATTAATCTCTTTAACTGTGTAGATGAAGGTGGGGGTAAATATACACTGCTATGTTTTTGTAAAAATCTCCAAAGTAAAGGTAGGTTTTTACAACTATATGAGTGCCTGGCGGGTATTCTGTGATTTATGTGTACTACAGTTGACCGAAAAGTTGCTTATATTTCTTATAGGAATAACAAAACCATGTTAAATACAATCAGGGACATGTGACCAATAAGAAAATGCTATTTGTATCAAAGAAATTTATTAGGTAACCATTCTAACATATACAAATTTGTCTGTGACAGGGCCTGACATTTTAGGGGTGAAATGCGTATAAAAATTTATTTTATTCAATCATAAAAACATGCTGAGATGGCACGATATGCGTTTCTCATAGTTTAACATGTCCTCCATATGACTCAACATTCAGATTTAATAATAAGATTTTTTTTTTGGAAGTGGAAATGTACGTTTCTGGTAGAATGTCCCACAATTTAGAAGTTAACTTAAAAATTATTTACATGTTTGCATATTTTTTTTTTATTTGAGTGTTGTTTATTATAGTTAAAAAAATAGTAGCCTAATTGAATTTAAGTTTGAGCTCTGTTGTTAATTGTAACCTTATAGTAATGTAAAAGGGCTCTCTATAGTTTAGAGCAGAAGCTGAGGTAAATTTTTGTCCCTAAGAAAATTTATTATAATTTAATTTATTTAAAGAAAGAGCAATTTGTTCATTAAACAATTGTTAAATAAAAAAAAAAAAAAAAGCAATTTATGTTTAGTTTTTTCCTCCTGCTGTACCGAAATCATACCGAACCGTGACGTCAAAACCAAGGTACGTTCTGAACAGTCATGTTTGTGTACCGTTACACCCCTACTCTCTATAGAACACAAATTTTATTATATTATTTAAATAATTATAATAAATAATTACATAAATAAATAAATATTTAATTAATTAATATAATTCATATAATATAATATCTATTTGTGTTATTAATTAACTCATTAACAGTGATTATTCCAAAATGATCATATCTGTTAGTAAAAAGAAATTTGATGAACGATTACAAAGAAACGTTTTTGTACTCTTTGGAACAAAATGCATTACTAAATCTTCACAATGCGACTAGGAACAAAAATAAAGTCTATTTCGACTTCAAAGTTAATTCCCCTTTGGAACCAACAAGCCATTTTCCTTCTAAAATGTATCCATAAAAACTAGAGCTGGGAAATAAAGAGTGCATATACTGCCCTGCTTGTAATGTCATCAAACAACAAGTAAGTGGTCTCCTTTGAAGGACACACTCATAATCTTAACTCCTCTTGGATTTGTGATGGGCTTGATGAAATATAAAAGACACTGGTCAAAAGCCAAAAGTATTACCGTATCCAAAACAATAATGAAAAAGCGCATGGACTGGCCAATAGGCCGCGCCATCCTGTCTGTCAATACTGCATAGATACCAATAAACCCTCTTACCAACCACACACCCGGCTTAGCAAATAGTCATAAGACAACCATGCAGTCCATTTAAAGGCCAACAAATTAAACAGAGAGCCTTTACGCCCTTTCCTCATTAAATCCTAAAACCTTGTAAATGTTAAAGAGAGTGTTGCTGGGTATTGCGCACATGCTCCCATTATAGAACTGATTGGTTAGACCACCGGAAAACGTAGGCCGTAAAGCTATCCTGTCGCACACCTTGAGTGGCCATTTCCATTTGGCAAGGGACATTGCCAGATTGCCTGCCTAACTTGCATTTAGCATCTCGCTAACCTTCAGACTGCTTTGACCTGATACGACAGTAGTTTTTGCATCGACGCTTGGCAAGAAAACTCCTGACATGGCTGTGAAACGTATGGCCATATGGAATTATTGGCCTTGCTCCGAAACGTGCTGTTGGTACACTTCCCCGCACGGCGGTCTCCCATTTTCTCCTTCCCCGGGCATAAGACACAGCTTGGCATTTTTTGACAAGACCGGCCACTCTCAGAGGTGTGAACGCAAAGGCCGGATCGCTCTGCCTCACCCTTGTCTTACAACAGTGTGATGAATAAGCCACCTGCTCTAATCTTCCCTCGATTTGTCCATGTGCCTTTCGTAATAAGGCCCCATTTTCAGAACCACTTAGTCGTGGACAAAAATAAATGTGGCACACTTTAACAAGGTAAAATATGTTTCAACTCGTGGCTAAGATGGAAGACCCAAAAAATAGTCAATTCACCTTCCTCCCACAAATGCCAATTGGTATTTATGAGTAAACCACAAACTAGAAGTTTATCTTCCCTGTCACTGTTTCTAAACTCAATAAGCTGTAAAGATTTAATGACTATGATGCCCATCTGCTTTCACTTAGAGTGTTGCAGAGCTCTATGCTAATAGCAGTTACATATAATTCCGTTTGAATCTATCGACTTTATATCTTTGGTAGCATTTTACAGGCTAAAATAAAGGGCAGAATAGCTCTATGTGACCTCTATGAGATCTTATTTAGATATCTCTATGAAGGAACATCTGGATGCATCCAAGGTCCACATGAAGGTCAATGAACTGCGAAACTTCCCATTAAAGATGCACCAGAAATGGCAGGGTTAAACCGGTTCAGATAAGAGACCGGAAAAGAATACTCCGAAGACATAAAGTTAGGTCACAATCACTTTGATTTGACCCTCTGTATCTGCACAAGCACTTGTGGTGATGTACTCTAGTTTCTTAGCTATCGCTGCTGGGTAATTAATATCTGTCCGCATGTCAATACTATCTCAGTAGCCATCTTCACATTAACAAAAACCTTAACTAATTGACTCTTGACTGGGATGATCACTGGAGATCAGCTAATTACCTTTTAATGCATGAATACTGAAAAGTCATTAAAAGTGGCTCAACCTAGCAACTAGCACCAGAAGACAGATGTGGTGGTGTTAAGAGTGTCAAGGCCTTCTTAATTACACACACTCAAACTCTCTGCCAAGAATTTCTTTGCCTCTGAAAGCGGGAAAAGAACCGTGAGCCATAATTCTGCTGTAATTTAATACCAAATCAAAGGATATTAAATCAAACAGCATTAATTCTTTATGATTGTGTGACTTAGCATTTTCTGTCTAAGCCGGGATAGTGTTTACATATGGTAAATAATAGCACATAATTAGCAGTGTTTGCCAAGGCAAGCATTGCTATTATGATCGCTCATTCTTAGGGTTAGGGATCTCAACAAACCGCTAGTATCAGTATAATTGAAACCCTAACTATAAAGATAACTATAATTATATTAGTGTCCACACCAACACACACAAATGCTATGTTTATTCAAAGTGTGCGCTGCAGTTTTGTTGTCTGCTGCTTTAAATGCTCAAGCTCTTTAAAGTTGGCTGGATCCACACTGACTTCCAATGTTTTACCCTTCATCAGCTGACAAGGTAAAAAGGGTGTTGTTTTTACCATTGATAAATTTTAACCAAAGTATGTTATAGACTTTTCGTTAAGACCCTAAAGAATCATATCAACTTGTGGAAAATGTGCATCCGATGACCCCTTTAAGAAATCAAATTTGATTTTTTATCAGATATCTTAATCAGTTATCACTAGCTACTGTAGTGAGCTAAGCTGTTAGCTTGCTAGGCTGACTTGAAACACAAAGTCATCAATATGTTGCCAAAACTGCCCAGTCCTGCAGATTTGCTTTATTTAACATCAAGAAGATCAGGCCCTTTCTTTCGGAACATGCTTCACAACTCCTTGTTCAAGCTCTTGTTCTGTCCAGGCTGGACTATTGCAATGCTCTCTTGGCAGGTCTTCCAGCCAGTTCTATCAAACCTTTACAATTAATCCAGAACGCGGCAGCAAGATTAATTTTTAATGAGCCGAAAAGAAAGCACGTCACACCTCTGTTTATCAATTTGCACTGGCTACCAATAGCTGCTCGCATAAAATTCAAAGCATTAATGTTTGCCTACAAAACCACTGGCTCTGCACCCCTTTACCTAAATTCATTACTTCAGACTTATGTACCCTCTAGAAGCTTGAGTTCTGCAAATGAACGTCGCTTTATTGTACCATCCCAAAGAGGCACAAAATCAATTTCACAGACTTTTAAATTAAATGTTCCCTCCTGGTGGAATGACCTGCCCAACTAAATCCATGCAGCTGAGTCCTTAGCCATTTTCAAGAATCAGCTAAATACACATCTCTTCCATCTTTATTTGACCCTCTAACTCTTGCACTCTCTTTTCTAATTCTATTCTTAAAAAAAAGAACTAACACTAGCTTTTATAATCTTTTTGTATTTTATCTATTTGTTTTATTTTTATTTATTATACAATTAACATTATGGTCCTGTCAAGCAGACAAAACAAGAACATGATGAATAGGACATGTTGCTTTGCATGGTTAAACGATGTATAGCTGTTATCACTTAGGGTGTACTCATTTTTGTTGCCAGTTATTTGGACAATAATGGCTATATGTTGAGTTATATTTAGAGGACAGTAAATTTGTACTTCTATACAAGCTGCACACTGACTACTCTAAAATATATCTAAGTTTCAATTGTGTAGTATTGTCCCTTGAGAAGATATACTAAAATTGTTGCTGAAATGTGAGGGGTGTACTCACTTTTGTGAGATACTGTATACAGTGTTGTGAAAACGCTTTTTGCCCCCTTCCTTTTTTTTTGCATATTTTTCACACTTAAAAGATTCAGATCATCAAACAAATGTTAATATTACACAAAGATAATGCAAGTAAATACAAAATGCACTCTTTAAATGATGATTTCATTTATTAAGGGGAAAAAGCTGTCCAAACCTACCTGGCCCTACGTGAAAAATGAATTGCCCCCTCCTGTTAAATCATGAAAGAACTGTGATTAACCACATTATTTTAGAAAGTTGAGTTAAATTTCACTAGCCAAACCCAGGCCTGATTACTGCCAGACCTGTTGAATCAAGAAATCACTTAACCCTTAAAGACCTAGAACATTTTGGGGGTACCTGACACGCCTGTACTTTTCTTTGTTTTTTCAGACCTATTCTAGCAGTCAGCATCAAGTGCCATATATCATTATAGACAGGAGAACTTGAAGTTTCAGTCTAGCTAATTTAAAGTCCCAATTTCCCCTTTGCTTTCTCTAAGAATTAACGAATTTCCAGAATTTTAAGAAAAACGCAAGCAATAATTGGGTGTTTTTTTACTGTGTACTCAAACAGAAACTCCTGAAGTTTGGATTTTTTTCTTTAAAAAGTTGTATCTTTGTGTTTTACACTTCCAAATAATTTTTTTTCTACATATAACATTCCCCAAGCAAGTTATAGCCATTTATTACAATATTGTTATAGGCGCTTTTCAGTGAAAAACAGGTCTATTTACTTTACTAACAATATAGATGTATCCAAAAAAACATTTAGGGAGTAAAGAAAATGGAAACTGTGTTATATAATAACAAAATACAGTAAAAAATTAACTTTTTTTTCCAGAAAAAAAAATATTTTCAATCTGAGTATGAACAACAAACAGTGCAGCAAGTTGAGAAAAAAATTGTCTTGTGCAACAAAAATGCATTTACATTTACATTTATGCATTTAGCAGACGCTTTTATCCAAAGCGACTTACAGTGCATTCAAGTTACAGTTTTTACATTTTATCAGCTCTTGCTTTCCCTACGAATCGAACCCATGATCTTGGCGTTGCTAGCGCCATGCTCTACCATTTGAGCTACAGGAAATCGGTGCAAATACAAGCAGTGCAAGCAGTGCAAATGATTCACAAGCTACACACAAAATGGGTGAAAAATATATAGAGTGCAATAGAAAAAAATAGTGCAAATGATCTTTATGAACTATATAAGTATTATTTACATAATAAAACAGCCAAATGGATCGATCCGCTGGCTGCACTCTGTGTCAGAATCGATTTTACCGGGACATCGCCTCGCGACGCGAATACCTAAATTCCAGTGCTTTATCCAATATGTACCGCTTTTTTATCCTTGCTTTTGGTTTATTTTATGCCAAAGTGCTCTGTCCTGTGTTTTTCTGGGCTTTTTCAGAGAGTGCTCTCATGCAAATGTGTTATTTTGTGTTTGTTTTCATGCATGCACGACACACTTTACTTTCACTTTGCCTTTGCTCAAATTCCCATAGAAACACGCTAAACAACGTTCAAAAGACCAAAACCTATGTTTATTGGTTGAATATGTGACAGTTTGAACCAATCTGGGCACGGGGGTGGGACTAAGCGTCAACAATCGTTTCTGTTTGACTCAGAGGGACGAAATGCATTGGTTTCTTCTGACCAATCAATGTTGTCAAAATGTGATGACGTAATCACGTATGCTACGGAGCCTCTGAATATCCAACTGAGACACATGTGATATCTCAAAAAAGCGGATAATATCTGCTTTACGACACTTTTTAAAGCATTCAGATAGGATTAGAGGTTCAAAAGTTATTATGAAAGCTGCTTTGCAGCTTCAGGACCTGGATGACTGGCCATAATTGATGGAACCATGAATTCTGCACTCTATCAGAAAATCCTGAAGGAGAATGTCCGGCCATCAGTTTGTGACCTCAAGCTCAAGCACACTTGGGTTATGCAGCAGGACAATGATCCCAAACACACCAACAAGTCCACCTCTGAATGGCTCAAGAAAAACAAAATTAAGGTTTTGGAGTGGCCAAGTCAAAGTCCGGACTTAAATCCAATTGAGATGCTGTGGCATCTCAAAAAGACTCATTGACAGTCATCGCAAACGCACAACCAGTAATTAGAATTAGGGGGCAATTAGTTTTTCACGTAGTGCCGGGCAGGTTCGGACAGATTTTTTCCCTTAATAAATGAAATCATTATTTCAAAACTGCATTTTGTATTTACTCGGGTTATCTTTGTGTAATATTAAAATTTGTTTGATGATCTGAATCATTCAAGTGTGAAAAATATGCGCACAAAAAACAAAACAAAAAACAGCACTGTGTATGTATATATATATATATATATATATATATATATATATATATATATATACAGTGCACAGCATAAATGAGTACACCCCCTCTAATACTTAACAAATTCAGCAAATACTCTTTACTTAGATGACACGTTAGGGTTCTTTGGAGATATAATATTCCAACAAGCCTGCTTGATCAATTACCAAAGAAGAATGTCAAAATTATTCATCAAAATAAGATTTTCTTATCAAAGTGATAAAATGTTGTGTTGCAAAAATGAGTACACCCTCCTGAAAGTTTCTAAAAAAAATGTTTAAGGCTATTTTTGATCAACAAGTGAGTATATTGAACCAAAACTTTTAAAGACCAGTAATTTCCTGACAATTAAAAGTGTTACATAGTCCTCTGAATCATACTCAGACTTAATGCTGGCAGCAGTGGAACCAGTTGGGAGAGAACTACTAGGTGACATATTTCTTAGCATAAGAGGACAAGAGGAATACCAAATTATTGTTTTAAGTGTCAAAATATAGCAGAAGTAGCACAGACATTCAAAAACAATGGACTTGTGACAAGGCTCCTGAAATAATCAGGTCTTTACTTTAAGTTATCATTTAGTGATGAGTGAATTTTTGCTAGAAAAAGAGCAGGAGAAATAACATGCAAGTGTCTCAGAGCCGGCAAAAGCTATGAAAAGAGTGACACTTTATCTCACAGAGTATGACACAGCCTGCAGAAGTGACATGCATGGTTGTTGTCACCACTAGAATTACCCTACTGTAGCCAAAGCAAAATAAACTCATTTAACCTCTTCCAAGGCCCATGTCTACAAAATAGAGACTTCTGGGAATCCATACTCTGGTCTCAAGAGACCAAGTCAATCATTTCGGATCCAAAAGTATCCAAAATGTTCTGGTGTTGCTAGAGGAGGAGTACAGTGAGAAGTGTTTGGTACCCACAGTGACATTCAGTGGTAGTAAAGCTCTTGTATAGGGATGAATGAGTGCTGAAGGTGTGAGGGAGTTGTGCTTTATCAACGCTGTCATGAATTCACACACTACTGTGTGATGGAATACAAAAACTTGAAACAGAAGATGCTACCCTCCCCTCATTCCCTGCAGTATTTGGCATTTTTTCAGCATGACAATGAAGATATTCATTCTCCCAAGGTGAAAATCCTTCAGTGGACATGTATTTCACTCAGTCTTAACGCTCTTGAGCAGCTGTGGGGGATTCTGTAAAGACGAGCTGAGCAAAACTTGCCATTAAAGACCAGAGCATTTAAGGAGGTCGTCCTCCAGGAGTTAAACAGGACAGATGTGAAAATTTGTCATGAACTTGTACACTCAGTGCCAAGAAGGGTCAGAGCAGTATACTTAAAGTTCTGGAGGACATACTAAGTACTAGAATATTATACATTTGCTGAATTAAATCTAGGGTGTACTCATTTCTGCAGTCCTTCATTTAAACTAAATTGGCTAATTTACTTATCTTACAGAAAATATTGGCATATATTTTGTCGTTTTTATTAAGTATATGTTTAATACATTTCAATTTTGCCATCTTTCCATTAATTATATTTGTGATCATTAAGAAAATACATATTTTATATTTATTCAGAGGGGGTGTACTCATTTATGCTGTGCACTGTATATATATATATATATATATATATATATATATATATATATTTACTGTATACACACTGTATAGGGCTGTCAAAGCAAATTAATTTTAACGGAACTAATTTTATTAACGCACTATTTACGCAGCGCACATTTTCTGTTTGACCCATGGCCTAGCCCGTAGTTGGAGAAATGGAGATGCACGGTGTTGCCAACTTAGCAACATTGCAGACCCCTTTAGCAACTTTTTTTCCCTTCAAAAAAGCGCCCAAACCTTATTTAGTTTCTGAGACTCGCCGGTACTGCCGCGCAAGTGCGAGGTCTTGCTTTCCCAGTGCGTGCACATACCTTTCTCTCTCTGTGCGTCTGCTCTGTTCAGCGAGCGGTGGAGAGGAGCAGCGCTTTCAGTTAAACACCGATATTATGTTGCTTCTCTAATTTTACATTCAAGTATAGCCGAAATCACAGCACAGCAATTGCCTTTATCTTATGTGTATTTGATTTCATCAGACGACGGCTCGATTATCAGGTTTTTTGTGCATGTTCATTAACATCTTGGAAGGGAAAGCTTTTTATGTAGTCTTAATGGGTCACTTTTCAATCACCATTTCATATTCATTCCGTTGTCTGACAACAGAAACAGTAAAATATATCAATGAAAACAGTTTTATTGAGAATTTAGCTGCATCAAAATACAGTATGTGGGCACAGAGAGGCAAACAAATGTAATAATAAATAATAAATGTACATTTTGAATGTTCAGAACAGCTGCCCTGTAGTGCAAAACTGTAAACAGGTTTGTGTAAGTAAATTGCTCAGTGCAAAGAAAGAGAAGTAATGGGAACCTGGTATTTCTTTTTTTCATGTGTCTAATAGACATGAACAAGTTCTTTGAAAAACATCTATGACCTTTGAAACATGTCTACTCTTCATGCTCTATGTTGACTATAGTTTCAATAATAATAAACATACATTTGAATAAAGCATCCATATTTGTCCATGCCCATGTTGATTAGAGTATTAAAACCTTGAAAAGTATTAATTTAAGGTACATTTAGAACAAATAAAAATGTGTGATTAAGTTGCGATTAATCACAAATTAACATGACAATCATGTGATTAATCGCGATTAAATATTTTAATCGATTGACAGCCCTAATATATATATATATATATATATATATATATATACATATATATATATACATATACATATATATATATACATATACATATATATATATACATATACATATATATATATACATATATATATATATATATATATATATATATATATATATATATATATATATATATATATATATATATATCAGGGCTGTCAATCGATTAAAAAAATGTAATCGCGATTAATCGCATGATTGTCATGAGTTAACTCGCGATTAATCGCACATTTTTATTTGTTCTAAATGTACCTTAAATTAATACTTTTCAAATTTTTAATACTCTAATCAACATGGGCATGGACAAATATGGATGCTTTATACAAATGTACACTATATTGCCAAAAGTATTGGGTCACCCCCTTCTAATGAACAGGTTTGACTACTTTAGTAATTTCTAGGAGTACAAATCTTAATCTTAAAGCATATAATGATATTCTAGGAAATTGTGTGCTTCTAATATTATAGCAACAGTCTGGACAGGACCCTTTTCTATTCTAACATGGCAATGCCTCTGTGTATAAGACAAGGTTCAAAAAGAAAATGATTGATTCAGTCAGTGTGGAAGAACTTGACTGGTCTGCATAAAACCAAGTCCCAATCCCAGTTTAACACCTCTGGTGTGACTGTAAATGCAGACCTTGAGCCAAAAACTCATCACCAAACACCAATGACTTGTACAAATGGGTTCAGTCATTTTAGACACTTCCAAAACTGTTGCAATAGAGATGGAAATACAATTTTTAAATACATGAATTATGTTCCCATCGTTGTAGCCACAGATTTGGAAGTGCATTTTTCTGTTCTAAAGAAGGGGGTGCCAATACTTTTGTCTATATAGTGTATGTACAAGTCATTGGTGTTTGGTGATGAGTTTTTGGTCCTGTCCAAACTGTTGCTATAATATTAGAAGCACACAATTTCCTAGAATATCATTATATGCTTTAACATTAAGACTTGTACTCATAGAAATGACTAAAGTAGTCAAACCTGTTCATTAGAAGGGGGCGACCCAATACTTTTGACAATATAGTGTATGTTTATTATTATTGAAACCATAGTCAACATAGAGCATGAAGACGACATGTTTCAAAGGTCATAGATGTTTTTCAAAGAACTTGTTCATGTCTATTAGACACATGAAAAAAAAGAAATACCAGGTTCCCATTACTTCTCTTTCTTTGCACTGAGCAACTTACACAAGCCTGTTTACATCTTTGCACACAGGGCAGCTCTTCTTCTGAACATGCAAAATGTACATTTATTATTTATTATTACATTTGTTTCCCTCTCTGTGCCCACATACTGTATTTTGATGCAGCTAAAACTGTTTTCATTGGTATATTTTGCTGTTTCTGTTGTCAGACAACAGAATGAATATGAAATAGTGACTGAAACGCGACCCATTAAGACATAACCAGCTCTCCCTTCCACGATGTTAATCTGCACAAAAAAATCATGATAATCGCACCGTCGTCTGATGAAATCAAATACACATAAGATAAAGACAATTGCTGTGATTTCGGCTATACTTGCATGTAAAATTAGAGAAGCAACATAATATCTGTGTTTAACTGAATTAAAGCGCTGCTCCTCCGCCACGCGCTGAAGAGAAACTGAGCAGACGCAGAGAGAGAGAGAGAGAGAGAGAGAGAGAGAGAAGAGAGAAGAGAGAAGAGAGAGAGAGAGAGAGAGGTGTGTGCGCGCGCTGAAGAGAAACTGAGCAGACGCAGAGAGAGAGAGAGAGAGAGGTGTGCGTGCGTGCGTGCGTGCGTGCGTGCGTGCGTGCGTGCGCGCGCTGGGAGAGCAAGACCTCGCGCTCGCGTGGCAGTACTCAGAAACTAGGTTTGGGTGCTTTTTTTGAAGGGAAAAAAAGTTGCTAAAGGGGTCTGCAATGTTGCTAAGTTGGCAACACTGTGCATCTCCATTTCTCCAACTACGGGTCAAACAGAAAATACGCGCTGCGTTAATAGCCCGTTAAAAAAAATAGTGCCGTTAAAATGAATTTGCGCGTTAACTTTGACACCCCTAATATATATATATATAGTGTAAATATATATATTATGTAAATATTAGGGGTGGCACGGTTCACTGAAAAAAAACGAACCGAACGGTTCTCCACACACGGTTCGGCACGCACTAGGACCGCAGTTCAACTTAAATCTGACAACGCATGTGTAATATGGTTTGTTATAAATAACATGTAAAACAAACAGGGTTCGGCTAATGTATGTTTCTTTTAATGGATGCGCATTCTGGCTTCCCAGTACATTACAATAACAGCGATGAAAAGAAAAAAAAAAGTGGACAAACCATTCACTCTTGTTCAATGCGAGTGCCGTATGCTGGATTATGAGCTGTCATTTATTCCGTCATCACCCGGGTGCTGATAGCGCGCGCGCACAGGTGAGACCTGAACAGCACACGTTGATATCTGTGTTTAAACTAAACTCATGTAAGCTTTGCCAGTTTAAACATTTAAGAGCCAGAGGACGCGAGCTCGCGTGCGCAATGAGAAGATTTGTGCGTGCGCGCATCTACCGCGCCTCACAACGCGCGCAAATATTAAGCTCTCTCTGAAGTATTGTGTTTCAATGGACAAATTCACACAACAATTCTGTCAGAATGCCTGTCTTGGTAAGTATCCTATACCAGACATAGCCGGCTGAACGTACAGTATCAGTGCATTCTCTTAAAGTGACAGCACTTTCTTAATATTAATCAAACAGCAACAACAAAGAAATCACTCACTGCTCTTGATTGAATCGCTTTGTATTTTTGTAACTTTAATAAAGATTAATCTTTAATTTATACAGTCAAATATGCAATGCTGTTTTCAATTTGATTACTTTATTCAATTTCTGTACCTAAAAACTAATGCTATAGACCTACCTAAAAAAAAAACTGAAAATCAGTTTATTTTATTTGAATCTTTACTCTATAGTATTTTTTTGTGTGCTGTTGCTTGTAGTTAGACAGATTATTCTTATTTTCTATTTTTATTTGACAGTATAGTTTTTCCCTAAACATACCGAACCATACCGAAACCGTGACTCTAAAACCGTGATACAAACCGAACCATGAAAAAGTTGAACCGTGCCACCCCTAGTAAATATATAGATAAATAAAATAGAAAGCATTTAATATGTCAGTAAATAGGAGACATTTCCAGATGGTGGCAGTTATAGTTTAACAGTACAAAATAAATTTGACAAAACAAATGAATTCAGAAAGTCTTTTGATTAAGACATTTTCTTAGTCTAAGATGGTTTACAACACCAGCACAAATACAAACACAGAGGTCTGTTTGGTGTAAAAATGACCCCCCGGCCCCCTGAAGCTATCCAAAGAGAGTCTGACCTCAGCTACCCATCAGGCAGGAATATAATAGATAATTTGGCCAGTAAATGGCAGGTATTACTGCAGTTGTCTCCTCTCGGAGGCATATGATTTAGAAAGACACTCAGGTAATAGCTTTGCAAATTTCCTCTGCCATCTCTCCACGCTTCTGCACATCTGAGATGTTGGGAGAAAGGGGAGAAGTCAATGACTATCCATCAAAACATCAATCTCCATTTATTCTGCTCTCAGCTCTTAAATACTAAATACGGCGACAAAACGCTATCATGTGTGCCAGACCCTCGGGACCCCCACTGACTACACTCCAGCAGGTCAGACAGGAAGGCCTGTGATGTCAGAGTTAGTAGATGCCACTTTATTTATCTTTTTTAGTGCAATATCCAGAGATCTGTTGTACTACTTGTACTTGTAAAGCTCATCGAGCATAAGCCGGAGCAATGGTTCTAAATAAGGGCAATATGTAACCATGGGCTCATGAATATTAATTTGGTGATGCAACATTCATCCAGTAGATTAACTGGTTGGCTGAAAGGCAGATAGGGTAGATGCTAGTCAAACTATTATTATTGATTAAACAATCGTTCAGTCTGTCATCTACTGATACAACTACACTACTGATTACTCAATTACCAAAATAATCGTTATTGACAGCCCTACTCCTAATAGCACATATATCAGTTGAAATGACTGGACTAACAGTGTAACAGTAACAGTGAACAGTATCTCAATAGTAACAGTGAATGTGTCCACACCTTAACAGCTGCTATGTCCCTGATTCATTTAGTGCAGGGGTGGGCAATTAATTTTCCCAAGGGGCCACATGAGAAACTTGGGCGGTTGCAGAGGGCCGTGGGGCGTGTCTATGGGGGAAGGGGGCGGAGTCGCCCTTTCCCCGGTAAACGCAGTAAACAAAGCAGCGCAGCACCTGACTTTGAAACTAACAGCGCAATTAATTGCAACCATTGCCTTTGAAGTGTAAACTATATCTCAATTTACATGTATAGTTTTTTTTTTTTTACCGAAGCACCACCTAAGTCAGTCTTCTCCTCCCATTTCTACCAGTGAACCGTTTCTGTCACTGCAACATCCCGAACAGGCGAACGCACACACACGCGTGCATTTTTTTATTACCCGACCGCGGATTATCCACAGCGCCCGCGGACCGCGGATATAATAGCATCACTATTGCGCAAATATCAAAAGCATCACTGGGTTGTAAAGTTGCCAAGTTGAGGGGACAAATGGGTTGAAATGTGTATGTGTCGATTGTGTGAGAAGGATGCGTTTCATACAAGATCTGGCAACCGGACAACCTTGGAATATGTTGACGTGATTATTCATATAATGAGGTTTGGGCCATACAATTTACGGGAGTTTTACCGGAGACGAATGTAGCAAACATATAAAATACGCGCAGTGGGATTTTTTTTTAATACGGGAAATAGAAGGATGATAGCGGGATAGAATGGTAAAATACGGGAGAATCCCGGGAAAAACGGGAGGGTTGACAGGTAGCCTATGCTCCAGAGTACTGGACACGCCTTTAGAGAGAAATGCAACCTTCATACAAATTACAATAATCAGGAAATATTTGTTTTTTTAATTGGTTCGTTTAAAAGTAGACATTTCACATGTGTGAGGCAGCCGTACGCTGAGTTTCGGTTCTTTTATCTGACGCGCTCCTGCTTCAGTGATGCAGAAAGCACGTCCTGCTTTCATTATTTTACAAAAGCAACGTTCTGTTGTTTTTATGATTTTACAGAAATAAAATCAGTTTCAAACTGATTTTAAGTTGTTTCATTATCAGGAAACAAAGCTGTTGCCTTGAAAATGAAAGCAGTGCAGTTGTATTGCATACACCTAATTACACCTATTTGCGATTGACTTTTAATTCATGAATTACCTCATGCGGGCCGGTCAAGGCTAGCCAGAAGGCTGGATGTGGTACAATGGTAAGGGGGCCGTACAATGGTAAGCCTAATATATATATATATATATATATATATATATATATATATATATATACACACACAGGTGCTGGTCATATAATTAGAATATCATCAAAAAGTTGATTTATTTCACTATTTCCATTCAAAAAGTGAAACTTGTATAATGTATACATTCATTCCACACAGACTGATATATTTCAAGTGTTTATTTCTTTTAATTTTGATGATTATAAGTGACAACTAATGAAAACCCCAAATTCAGTATCTCAGAAAATTAGAATATTACTTAAGACCAATACAAAGAAAGGATTTTTAGAAATCTTGGCCAACTGAAAAGTATGAACATGAAAAGTATGAGCATGTACAGCACTCAATACTTAGTTGGGGCTCCTTTTGCCTGAATTACTGCAGCAATGCGGCGTGGCATGGAGTCGATCAGTCTGTGGCACAGCTCAGGTGTTATGAGAGCCCAGGTTGCTCTGATAGTGGCCTTCAGCTCTTCTGCATTGTTGGGTCTGGCATATCGCATCTTCCTCTTCACAATACCCCATAGATTTTCTATGGGGTTAAGGTCAGGCGAGTTTGCTGGCCAATTAAGAACAGGGATACCATGGTCCTTAAACCAGGTACTGGTAGCTTTGGCACTGTGTGCAGGTGCCAAGTCCTGTTGGAAAATGAAATCTGCATCTCCATAAAGTTGGTCAGCAGCAGGAAGCATGAAGTGCTCTAAAACTTCCTGGTATACGGCTGTGTTGACCTTGGACCTCAGAAAACACAGTGGACCAACACCAGCAGATGACATGGCACCCCAAACCATCACTGACTGTGGAAACTTTACACTGGACCTCAAGCAACGTGGATTCTGTGCCTCTCCTCTCTTCCTCCAGACTCTGGGACCCTGATTTCCAAAGGAAATGCAAAATTTACTTTCATCAGAGAACATAACTTTGGACCACTCAGCAGCAGTCCAGTCCTTTTTGTCTTTAGCCCAGGCGAGACGCTTCTGACGCCGTCTGTTGTTCAAGAGTGGCTTGACACAAGGAATGCGACAGCTGAAACCCATGTCTTGCATACGTCTGTGCGTAGTGGTTCTTGAAGCACTGACTCCAGCTGCAGTCCACTCTTTGTGAATCTCCCCCACATTTTTGAATGGGTTTTGTTTCACAATCCTCTCCAGGGTGCGGTTATCCCTATTGCTTGTACACTTTTTTCTACCACATCTTTCCCTTCCCTTCGCCTCTCTATTAATGTGCTTGGACACAGAGCTCTGTGAACTGCCAGCCTCTTTTGCAATGACCTTTTGTGTCTTGCCCTCCTTGTGCAAGGTGTCAATGGTCGTCTTTTGGACAACTGTCAAGTCAGCAGTCTTCCCCATGATTGTGTAGCCTACAGAACTAGACTGAGAGACCATTTAAAGGCCTTTGCAGGTGTTTTGAGTTAATTAGCTGATTAGAGTGTGGCACCAGGTGTCTTCAATATTGAACCTTTTCACAATATTCTAATTTTCTGAGATACTGAATTTGGGGTTTTCATTAGTTGTCACTTATAATCATCAAAATTAAAAGAAATAAACACTTGAAACATATCAGTCTGAGTGGAATGAATGTATACATTATACAAGTTTCACTTTTTGAATGGAATTAGTGAAATAAATCAACTTTTTGATGATATTCTAATTATATGACCAGCACCTGTATATATACATATGTGTGTATATACAGTATATATATATATATATATATATATATATATATATATATATATGTGTGTGTGTGTGTATATATATATATATGTGTATATATATATGTATATATATATATATATATATATATATATATATATATATATATATATATATAACATTTAAATGCAAAAAAAGAAAAATATTCATTTGTTAAAACCTATGCATATTTTGGCACATTCTCCTACACAGAACATGTTGCTATAGTTACATGTGCTTAATTTATTCTAAAGAAATGATATATTACTTCAGAAAAGTATGTTAAAACTTATGTACACTCATATGAAGATTCCAGCCTAATAAATACTGCTAGTGTTGTTATTATTAACTAAAACTATTACATTTCTGTTCATTTTAATAAAGCTGGATAAATTAAATATAATTATAAGAAGAAAAACTTGAAAGGACTTCAAAGAAACTTAGAAGAAATGTTGTGTTGGCAAATATCTGAAATAATTAAGTTTTAAAGCATTTAAGTACTAAAATTGCTAAAACTGAAATGAAAGCTAACAGAAATATAAAAAGTAACAAAATGACTAAAATAAAATATACATACTTTATATCAGTGGAGTGTGGTGGTGTTCTGAAATGAAAATGCAAAGTTTTTTTTATTATTTATTTTTTAAATCAAATGTAAAATTGTCACATTTTCTTGGTTAAATAAACATTACTTACACTATCAGAAAAAGAAAAAAAAAACTATTTTATATTTTTACATTAACAATGTAATCAATATTCTACTTATTAAATCAAAGTATGAATCTCATCAAGTTGGTATTTGCAAGCATTTTACATTTATTCCAAAATAATTCAAGACAGTAACAATTTAAATAATATATTTTATTTGTGAACATATGTTTAGCTATTCTTTTTAATAGTTAACTTTTAATTATTTTTGAATTTTTTGGATCATCAGTCATCAAAGCTTGGTAAATATTGGTCACAGACACAGAGATTTACTTTAAATTTCACAAAGCTGATTACTCACTTAAAAACTCCCACAGATCATGTTTTCATGCCATTTTAAGTGTTATTTTGATGTGCTTATATCTATGTGTGTGAGTTGTTTACTTACTTTTTTAAATTAGCGTTCTCATTAACGTCAATATAGGCAGGATTAATCACATGAAGCAGTCACAGCCAGACATAACCAATCATACCGCAATGGAGGCATTACCTCCTCTCACGTGACTTTCCCCATTCATTCTCAATTACCCCCTACCAAACTCACCGCACACTTTAGGGGGTCTGTTGAAACTCAATGGGCTCAGGGGAGGTGAGAGAGACGAGGACTCACGCTGTAACTTTACCTGCTGGTGTCATGTTTCTTAAGAAAATGAGTGATTTATACACTTCATGCTGTTATATTTTGTAATATTGGTGTTGTTTTATTTTTGTACTATGATTTTTTTTCTCATCCAATACTTTGAAGAGGCACTGCCTCTCTTGTATATGTGTATATACACATACAGTAAATCGCTTTTGATATTTACATGTTGAGCATGGGAATATTTCTACAGCTTTTACACATCAGTGCAGCATGATTTAAACATTTCAGTGTGCAAATTTGGTCTTCAGCTTTACAAACACTCTTCCATGCAGTTGGCGTCTCTGTGCTCTGACTGCTGTCCATGAAAAGCAAACAAACAGGAGGACGCGTTAAAGCCTCCAGCTCATCTGTGGCTGGCAATTTTTGGAAATTATCACACAGTGGCGAATGTAATAATTATATAATCTGTACCCTATCACGTTCCATCAGCCTGATTCTCTAAGAACGTGTCCTGCGAATACATATTTAAAATGTAAGTTGTTAGCATCAGGGAAGATTTGTGCCTTTTAGATGTTGCTTTTATCAGGAAAAATACCAATTAACCCGCCTTTTCACGTAAAAGCGGCTCTTCCGGAATCGGAAACAAAGAGAGCCCGGAACAATTAAGCGCATGCCTCTGTGGTCAGGGACTGATAAGCCACACAATCTCCGAGACAGCATAAAAAGAGAAACAGTCACAACACACTGACAACACTCGCAGGCTCAGCCCAAACCACAATGACTCAAATTACGGCTCCACGAATTGCTGCTGGCTGGTTTCGCAGACAGGGAGAGAAGAGGTTGGAGAGGCTGTTATGGAATGTAACCATTTTCTTTTTTTTACTGCTTTTTAGGAAGCAGGAGCAGAATTAGCCAAGCTTGTCACGAGGGTTTCCTAAATGCCAACGCGTTGGTTAAATCAGAAGCAACAGTTCATATCACTGACAGATTTAGTGTGGAAAGCCTGTGAACTGCTAGTGCAGCATATGGTTTACCTCAGAGGTTTTTTGACCCCAAAATATAATAAGGAAGCTAGATTCATGTAAACGGATACATTTATACTAAGTATTATAAATGGCAACCCAAATACAACCACAGAAAAACAGTGCAAAATTGTTTGCAAAATTAAATCGACCTTTATGCTGTTATTATACTAAATCTAAAGCAAATGACTACAATATCTGAAAATATATACTCGTGTATTAACCTCTTAACAGGCAAAAATTGCTGGCAGCCCCCGGACTGTTGTTGTTTACATCGACTGCACACTATTATGACTAACTGAACATTTTTTTGACAGCATTTCTTGTTTTTCTACCCACTATTAGATATAAATATTGTGCCTTAAAAAAAAACTCTGTAAAAATACACACAAAACATATGCCAGATTGTTTTACTGCATGTCAATTAAAATGAGAAGAAACAGAAGAAAATGATCTAATGATTTCAGTCTTAGAAAGCAGAATGAAGCAGCAATATCATATTTTGATAATAAAACATAATGAATTGATATCTTAATACATTGTCAAGCCTAAGAACATTTTGATATGCTATATTTATAGATTTGTTTTTCTCTCTTGCAATGAAAAGCCCTACATAAAATAAAGTACAATAAACACAGGAAGATTATTATATAAATTATGTATCGATTATGTGAATTGAGAGGGCATTTGTTTTTATATAACATTTTCAGTCCTTTTTTTTTCTTTTTCATATGCACTATTTTGCCAAAAGTATTGGGTCGCCCCCTTCTAATGAACAGGTTTGACTACTTTAGTAATTTCTATGAGTACAAATCTTAATCTTAAAGCATATTCTAGGAAATTGTGTGCTTCTAATATTATAGCAACAGTTTGGACAGGACCCTTTTCTATTCTAACATGACAATGCCTCTGTGTATAAGGCAAGGTTCAAAAAGAAAATTATTGATTCAGTCAGTGTGGAAGAACTTGACTGGTCTGCATAAAACCAAGTCCTGATCCCAGTTTAACATCTCTGGTGTGACTGTAAATGCAGACCTTGAGCCAAAAACTCATCACCAAACACCAATGACTTGTACATACACTATATAGACAAAAGTATTGGGACACCCCCTTCTTTAGAACAGAAAAATGCACTTCCAAATCTGTGGCAACAACGATGGGAACATAATTCATGTATTTAAAAATTGTATTTCCATCTCTGTTGCAACAGTTTTGGAAGTGTCTAAAATGACTGAACCCATATGAACAAGTCATTGGTGTTTGGTGATGAGTTTTTGGCTACAAAACTTAGCATGATTCTCTGTCTCAAGACTGTGTAAATGTACCTGGTCTCACCCTCGTTTGTGTTGTGCTCTCTTGCTGCACAGGTGGACATGTGGATCCTGTGTCTGTTCCAGTTCTGCTGATCAGGGATCAGGTGGCCTTTCTCACAACGATGGGCCACAACATGATGCCCATATTACAAAAACAAACAGCTTTCTGGAAACTTCCCGGTCATGCACAAGGGGTGATCCAGTCCACCTGAGTTCTCATGATCATGCATCATATAATGTTAAAAGCAGCGCCCATCGTTTCTGAAAGAGCATGTCTGGGACACTAAAATTAATTTTTATTTGCACCTATGTGGGTGTATTGACTGAGTGATTTCGATTTTGAAGGCTACAAGTTTTGGTATGTTGGAATTATTATTATTACTATTATTGTGACTATTTCTCATAGTTTTGGCTTAATGTTTTAACTGTGACTTTATATCTTACAATAGCAACTGCATCTCAAAATTGTGAAAATATATGTATTAAAATGCAAAAAAAATATATATACATATTAAAAGTAAAATATATAAAACATCATATTTCATTATTTTGGTTATAAGAGTTATAATTAAATCCTTACTCTTTACACGTAGCGATTATTTAAAAATTTCACAATTATTTATAATAATTGAAACTTTATATCTTACAATTGTGACTATATATCTCAAAATTGTGACTATATATCTATATATTTTGACTTTATATTTCAAAGTGAGTATGCAATAACAAAACCTGTTACCATATGTGGTATATCAAAACTGTAACTATATGGCACAGTATATCAAAATTACGATTATATAAAAGTATTACAAAATTTGCAGCTATATACAGTATATCAAAATTGTGACTATATTTCTTGTTATTGCAACTATATATATATCTCACAATTACATCATATCACATATTTGCAACTCAAATCAACAACCTAGCAACCACCCAGAACACCACAGCAAAGAACTACTCACATTTTCAAAGAAAATATGCATATATACTGTATATGTATATATATATATATATATATGTATATATATATATATATATATATATATATATATATATGTATATATATATATATATATGTATATATATATATATATATATATATATATATATATATGTATATACGTATATATATATATATATATATATCAAAAACTAGTTGACGCTTACTATTAACATCCCTTGAGATCAATCTAACGTGGATAACGCTGCTCACGACTCCTGCTCACTGCTGTGAACACCTACAAACAAACAACAAAATGCCACATCTCATTCCCGACTACATCAGTGTGGGATGGAACATCTTTAAAAAAATCAGTCTAACATGAAAAGACCACACATCCATGGTGCCTTCAACATATTCAGCAGAGAAAACACTGCTTCATTGGAGGAGATCGAAAGAAAGCCGAAGCTTGCTTTACAACTTCCTATTGAGGGCTTTTATGGGCTTATGGGACCATACTGAGAGAAACACACCTCAGCTCCACCACATTATACATCAAATGATTTTGTTACCATATTTTTGGAGTTTGGAGTCATTAAATTCCTCTTTTTTGACCAAAACACAATGGCTCTATTATTAGTTTTGGTTCTTGCCATGTGATTATATTAATATTGATGGTGACACACTGCTGTTTTGGCTGTGGAAGCCTGCAGCTACAATCTGTCAAGAGCTCTCTGGTGGCATGAGACGGCATGTCTGTGCTCGCCTTTCATCACTGCTGCGACTTCTTGTGCAGAAGCGGCAAGGGGCTACAGGACTACAGAGGGGGTCCGTACGGCACGGTCGAGACACGCCACTGCTCCACTGGAGTGCTCTTAAAACAAAGGGATAACAGTGGAAGGGAGCTCGTCACACCCCACTCCCAGAACAGAGCCTTGGCGTGCCACGTTCTCCTCAATAAGTCTCTCCCTCCCTTATTTTCTTTCTGCCTCTCTGTGTCCTTGTTTCCACATTGCTGACTGTCATACTGCACAATGTTGCATGATTAATAATGAATGGAAATCAGCAGGAGCTGTGAGGCGTTGTCTGAATATGAAGCTTGTGATTACGTTCCAAGAGAATCTGCAGTGTGATATAAATGAACGAATAGTGAAGAATCAATATTTATAGTAACACTGACCTCAAACAGTTTCAAATGACACTTTTCATCAGTCTTGATTAAATGAATGAATAAATAAATAAATAAATAAACAAATAAAGGGTGAAGTGTGCAAATTCCAAAAGCCACATATGATTTTAGAACATGGCAATACCACCACATAAGGAAAAAAATATTAGGAGATAATAAATCGTAATCTTGACATACCAAGTTACAATTATGAGACAAGCCGAAACTGACATAAGTCAAAATTTAAAGTGCCCCTATTATGCCTTTCCAAAGATTATCTTTCATGCAGTGTGTCATGTAGCAGTATGTGAACATTAACTTTCTGCAAAGTTGTGAAGCCGACAGTGCACGATAAACAAAGTTATTGTCTATTAAAAAAAAAAAAAAAAGTCAGCAGGAATTCGAATCTTATTCTGTTACGGCGGTACGTCACGAAGTAACACATTTGCATAATGTCCGCCCATGGATGTCATTCGCGCTGTACGCGGTAGACCAATCACAAAGGACTGCGCCATCTGACCAATCACAGCAGCGAGGGCTCACGGAAAGGAGGGGTTTAGAGAGACTGATTCTTCGACCTGCTTCGCACGAGTTGTTTAGGAATCAATTAGAAATTAGGTCAAATTAAAGCTATTTTTTGAGAAAACTAGTGTTTTTTGACCTTGGATGCATGTAAACCTGTTTTAGGACACTCATAAAACAATATTAGCAACCTTAAAAATGGCATAATAGGGGCACTTTAAACAAACAAAAACAAAACAAACAAACAAAAATCATAATTATGTCATTCGTTAAAATTATGACATAAAAAGTTGAGCCAGGATTAGTCCATAGTTCAATTAGGACATTTAAGTAGTTTTTAGAAATATGCCTTAGATAAAAACATTGCTGGTGTGCATATTGAGACAAAACAATGAATCAGACATATTTTAAGATCAGTGCAAGTTTCTTTCAGCTGAAACAGGCCAGACATGCATTTTAGTCAGGAACTAGGTTTAAGCCTGGTCTATGAAACCTGGGGATTAAGTCCTATTTATGACATTTTCTGACTTAATAATTATGACTTGTGATCATACTTTTGATTTTTTTGTCATACTTCGCCTATAAGCTGAAATTCAAACATATTACATCTGTTATCTTAAAATATATTATCTTATAATTTTGACTTGTCATAATTATGAGAAGTCAAAAAAAAATCATGACATTAAAAAAGGAAATATGCCCACAAGTCATACTTAAATCATTATTATGACTTAGTATCTCTTAATTTTCGTCTTTAATTCATAAACACTTCAACTCATACTCATGAGTTTTTATTATGATTTACAAAAGCATGATTTTTTTCTTATGAGGTAGAAATGGGCTCTAGTAATAGATGTCTTTGCAACACAGAAAAACTTATATACACACAGCACCTTTATATATACCTATATATATATATATATATATATCTCAGGAGACTAGAGATGTCCTAAAAGTCTGAGGAACCAAATGAACTTTAGAAGGACTCTAGCAGAAGTTATTGTGCAGTATTTGCCCCGAGAGTAGGATTTCAATTATATTCAAATGCACATCCATTTTGTGTTGCTGTGATGTTCAGGGTTACAAACATAATCTGTCTTATTTCTTAAAATAAATATGTGTAGGTGGAATTGGAAATGTGCTGACTTTGCTTTTGGCTGAATGATCTCATCAGTGCATGTCAATCATCTGTAAGTTTTTTTTTTTTTTTTTAACCAGCGTTCTTGTAGATCATCTAATATTTTACTACGTAATGAGATCGATAACATTATTAATTGCATTTCGCACCCTCTGATGGCACCGCAGAGGCATCTGGCTGGATATGAATCTGGTGTATAATTATTATCAGTTAATTTAGTAGAAATTTCACACACAATGCGCATCATGTTATCAGACAGGAAATATCCCTATCGGCCTTATTAAGGCTCATTCATTTGGATTTCATATGATGTCAAATACTAAATGAGAGCTTCATCTTGGCCATATTTTTATCCTCAAGCAAACTTATTGAGATTAGGGCTGGACAATATATCCAATAAGCAAAATATTGGTGATGATTTCATTCATTTGACTGCACGTTGGCTGATATGAGGGGGGGGGGGATAAATTACATTAAATTAATGATTTAGGACTCATCAGAAGTGCATGAGATATATACTTAAATTATTATTGAAATGTTGAAATACCACTATACTGCCCTACAAAGGCAAAAGACCTTAACTCGTTAGAGTGTGAACTGACTAAAGTTTTTTACTTGTCCAGTCAAATTAATTATAGATAGGACACTGGAAATTTGGCAATTAGATGTTTTAGTAATGAAAATTATCTACATTAAAAAATAGTGAGCTCAAACTTGATTTTTACCCCTATTTTGAAGTTAATGTACTCTGCCTTTGCATTGTCTGAAAAAAGTGAGAAGTCACACCAAGGCAAAAGACAATAACTTCCGCATTATCAATATTTTGTTGCTGATCACCATTTACAAAATCGTTATAGTAACACCTGTATAAAATCTAGTTATCATGGGCTATCTCATATAGGCTATTGCATATAGTAATGTGAATATATTAATTTTAGAATTACAGACACACTGCCCCCTTGTGGCACCAGCAGTGTGGTAATAAACAGACTAAAAGTTAAACGTGAGTGGATACCGTTTTGCAAGTTTTGCAACCAATTTATTTGCTATGCTCAGTAACGTAAAAGAATGCTAGACATAGCATAATTGCTTATATTGACTTGAATGAAATAGCCTAACCTAAAATAACGACTTATGGATTTATGTGAACGCCAGCAAGCAGGCATGCTCAGAAATGTGTGGATTAAACATCTCTGACGGCGTTCAGCGCCATGGATTGATTTTATCGAGTTACAAGAAAAGGTAGGATATGAATTTAATAGCGAACTGTTAGGCTACTGATTTTATGATTGATCATGCTACGGCATTCAAATACACACGCATCCAACTAGAAGTGACAGCCTGGGGAATAATCTGCATTATAAAAAGGAAAAAAAATTATCTTTAAAGGTTATTTACGATTATGTAGTGCTGCCAAGGTGTCTAGTCTTTACAGTGCTTTGTTATATGGAGCTGTTTGGTAGATCGCGACCTAAATAGTTTGTCTACACCGTAATTAAAATGCGGCAGACTTTAATGGACAGTAAAAAAGGCAGAACACCGTATAACTCCAAACTGGCACCGTAATTTCATACTGACGCACGGGTAAACAAAGGCACAACACCATAACTCATTTTGAGCATTCCAAACAGAAAGAGTGGTAACTGGTGTTATACAGTGTTCTGCCTTGGTTTCTCCGGGGCTTTTTGAAGTTATGGTTGAGACGACCCATTATTTTCTCGGAAAAACAACGAAATTGACTCAAGATACTTATGCACATAATAAAGGATGTCTTGAATGTCCCAAAAATATCAATAACTCATTTTCGACAAAAATCGAAGTTACGGTCTTTTGCCTTTGCACGGCAGTATATATATATATATCTGTGTGTGTGTGTGTGTGCCTTTAGGGTGAAATTACTGGAAAATGTAAAGAAAGTAGGGCATTTAAGTAGAAGCTTGCAATGGTAATTTCTTCATCTCAAACTATTTATTGAAACAAAAGCTATCACCAGTAGTGGGTATATCACAACAAAAAAAAGGCAATGTCTCAACTTGTCATGTGTCCTTGAGCATCAATTACAGCTTGACAACGATGTCTCATGCTGTACACAAGTCGACTTGTTGTCTGTTGAGGCATGGCATTCCTCTCTTCTTGAAGGGCTGCCCTCAGGTCATTGAGGTTCTGGGGTGCAGGGTTACGACCCTCTACACGATGACTCAGCTGATCCCACAGGTTTTCTATGGGATTCAGGTCTGGAGAAAGTGCAGGCCATTCTATTTGAGGTACCCCAGCCTCCAGCAGCCGTTCCCTGATGATGTGACCTTGATGAGCTGGGGCATTGTCGTCCATGAAGATGAAATCAGGCCTGTGTTGCTCATGCAGAGGCACAATGACTGGATTAATGATGTTATTTAGGTAGTATTGGATTGTCACAGTACCATTCACAAGGTGTAGTGCAGTTCTGTATTGACTAGACACACCTGCCCAGACTGTAACACCAGACAACAGTGGCTGAAGCATTGAATTCTCCTTGATGTCTCCAACAGCGCTGGCGGCCATCATTTCTGCTCAGTGTGAATCGACTTTCATCAGAGAACAGCACTGAGGCCCACTGGTTCCTCGTCCAGCGCAAATGCTCCCTGGCGATGACCCCTGTGCCTGGTGGTGTGGTTAGGTACCCTTGCAGGTCCTCTAGCACGCAGACCATGCTGATGTAAGAGGTTTCGAATGGTCTGACGTAACACTCGGGTGCCTCTCACTTCCCTTAAATGTGCCTGGAGTTGAGTGGCATTCATAATCCGGTTCCACATGGCACTGTTTACAATGAAGCGGTCATCAACATGGGATGTGGCCAAAGGACGTCCACTTCTATGCCTTTTTGTAACTCTTCCAGTCTCTCTGTCTCTGTTGCAACCTGCTGATGACACTCTGTGATACTTTAAGCTCAGTGGCAACTTCTTTCTGAGAACATCCCATTTGAAGCCTCACAATGGCCAGGTACTGTTGATAAATTGTTAGGTGTCGTCTTGGTCTCATGATGTCAAAATGTGAACAGCATGATGAAGAGGACTGTCTAAATACAAATTATCATTGAACCAGCACATTTAGTGGTCAATTCATGGACCAGACACTTGTTGTGATTTTTGCGGTTAATCACCTCGTTAGAGAACAGCAGTTGGACAGTTGGACATGTGCATTCAAAAGTTTAGAGTCAAATTAAGTTCACCTATAAAGGTTATAGTGCATCTTGGGTGCATTCTGAAACTTCACCCAAAAGTCGAATATACTGTAACATACTTTGGTTAAAATTTCTCAATGGTAGTGTAAAAAACACCTTTTTTTACCGTCAAAATCAGCTCTGTTTTCAGCGAGCTGTTTTTTAGTCCATGTTGCTTTAAATGCTAATGAGCTCTGCTCACCCCACCCCTCTCTTCTGTGGGGTGACCAGCAGTACTGTTTACTTCAGCTGCGAAACTGGCTAACTAGCACATTATCAGGAAAGGCAATTTGCAAAGATTCATAAAAAAACCTTATACTCACTTCTTCTGTAGATGAAACTGGATCACGAATGATTCTTTATTCACTGCTTTAAATGACAGTGTCTCCTGTCACAGAAATAATTGCAAAGGGCTGTAGATGGAGTGGCCGCAGCGGTCTGCACTTACAAGAACTGCCACAGTGAAGAATTGATGGGCTTAAACCATCATTAATATTCAAGGTGAAGACCCTCTCAGTCTCCAGCACTGTTTAGCCGACCCTCCACTCACAAGCTCAAGCCACACATTGCTCTTTCTCTCTTTCTGTGTGCCATCATTTATTTTTATTTTTCCCTCTTGCACTCACCGCTTTTGCAAAAAAAAAAATCCATGTTTTGGGGATTAACAAACTAAAAGTAGCAGCACTACTAACCTATTTACCTTTTTCAGTAGTGTGACAGTGTCTCAGCTCTTTTCAAAGCCAGAAACTTTCTAATGTGCAGCTCTGTAACATAAAAAAACACTACACTGCTATATGTTTTCAAAAATTCTATTGTTTTACTGTCCAGTGAACTGAGTAAACAACAAAAATGTCCACTTTCTTTCACCACCTGAAACATTTCAGAAGTCAATTTAGTGAAACAATTCTTGAAAATGAACTTGTAGAGGTAAAAAAAAAGAAAAGAAAGAAAGAAAAAGAATCCACTGAATTTTGCAGACTTTTTTCAAGCACTAATATATACAGTATATATATATATATATATATATATATATATATATATATATATATATATATATATATATATATATATATATATATATATATATATATATAAAATTATAAAAACAAAACTGAGTAAAACATAAATGAAGGGGAAGGGGACGAGACCAGACGAGAAAAGAAAAGAAAAATTCACTGTGAAAAAGATTTTTATCCTATGTGTAGCTATGCAAGTTATTGATAATATTTCTATAATACCACAAATACCAATAATACATCAATATTATTTTGTATTATAGTAATGATGAAATACAATATAATAATTTAAGAAAATAATACAGTAATAATTGTTTCAAATGAGTCACTGTTTTTGATTTAGTTGTATATCTATCTATCTATATATAGATATAGATATATATCTAAATTGAATCATTCTATTGCCCAAATTGAGGTCATTGCTTTTTGCCATTTAAGTACTATTTTAATTTTTTTTAAAGACAAAATTGAATATCTTTAATAATTATATACTTTTAAATAGCTTACATTTATTAGTATCTTGTACTGTTTCAAACTTCTATAATTTATATTAGCTTGAAAAACGACAGTTTCAAAGTAGCTTCAAGAACACTGATTTGTACTTCTCTCTCTCCCTGGCCTCTCCCTCGTTTAACCGTGGCCCGTTAATGTGATTTCCTGTCCTTCATTATTCAGAGGCTGTCTGTGTGTATGTGCATGAGGGGCCGTCTGCAGGACGTGTGTTACTTTTGCCTCTTTCTGCTCGTTATGATCTCTCTCTGTGATTAAATGACCCATTCAGTAATGACATACAGCGCAGACGGACGGCGGAGGACGTGGCGAACTACTGAAGCAGCAAAACGCTGCTGTGACACTGCCCCGAGACGGTCGCATGGCCGCCGATATGTTTAATGAAGGGAGTGATGAGTTATTGATGCGTCCGCTCTCATTAGAGGTCCAGAAGTGTCCGCGGCACTCATAGCTGTGACAGCAAATACAAAGACGGACATTGATTGTGTTGGGATGGACTGACTTTGGGTTTTGCCGTCTGCAAGAGCACAAGCACATAACTACTGTTCTACTTGACTAGCGCGCACCTATCCCGATTAGTTACACTTCCTAGGATCAGTGAAACTAATTACTGGCCTTAACTTCAAAACCAATAATGAAAGGTTTAGGGGTGTGGAAAGTGCTTAGACGTTCTTCAATTCGAATTCAGACTCTTAATGTTTCTTTGTTTAGCGCTGTTTTAAAATCTAGTGAGCTGCAAACATTAGAAACAAACATTTCTAAATAATAGGTGTTACACAAGCTACTGAGACTCACAATGGATTCCAATAGTAGTTTAAGTTAGCATGTTGCTAAGCTAACAGGCAAAGTACTTTAATAAGCATTATAAGCATAAAAACAAATACAGACAGTCACAAATACTGTGTAAAATAATTTCGCAAATAGACTGAACTATTTTTATTTATACAAAGCACTAAAACCAGCATTAAGTTCAACTCATCTGCCATCTTATATGATTTTTATTCGCTCAGATCATTGCTTGTTCCATTACTTGGAACATGCAAGCAATACTGACTGAAAATGGCTAAACTAAGGTATCTTAGATGGTAACATGTTGGAATGGAAACGTATACTGGCAGCTCCGAAGCTGGATCAAACATCTGTGTTTCAAAAGTAGCTTTTTTTTTTTTTTTTTGCATTCGTTTTATTTAATTGAAACATAATAATGCCCCTTTGTGTGAAAGTGTACTATAATGAATTTTAAGACTGTAACATTGTGATATTAGTTTCAGCACAAGTGTGCTCATTTTACTACCAAATTCTCAATATTGTAATGCAAAATACAGAGTCTCATTTTCATTACGGGACATTAAATGGATAATGGATTAATATATAAATCAAATATATCATGGTTGAATTTGTTGCACTGACTACAATTAGATTAAACTAATTGATTTTGTGTGTGAACTTCTTCATTGTAAGTCACTATGGATAAAATTGGAATGAATACAAATAATGAATACATCATGTGAACAAATGTAAATATTTTCATTAAAAAAAATTACATGAAATGACTAAAACACAGAAATGAAAATTATCTTAAAAAATTGAGAAAGACAATACCAAATGCATTAAAGTGATGAGAATAATGGATAAAAGTGCTAACACTTAAATAATGTGAAATAATGTCCTAACAGCAGATTTTCTTTTTTTTATGAAAAATATGAAGATGCAAAAGATATCTTAAAGGGTAACATAATTCTGTCCTACATTTTGGAACATATATCTCAATGTGGCAGCTCACAAGTTGTCGAACTAATTTGTTTTTTTTGTTTTGTTTTTTTCTTTGCATTCATTTTATTATAAATACAACATAATAGTGCCCTGTTCTGGGACCTCAAGCTGCTAACTCTTACATTCTGTGTAGGCTGGTGTCATTTAATAAAACACTGTTATGAAACTTTGGATTTGTTGATCAAAACAAGCAAAATAGTGACAAATTGCCTCTACAACTCTACAAACAATTTCCAGTATCACCTTTAAAATGCTGACTACATAGTTTCATGTAACACAATAACTTTCAATTACTTTCTCCCCAAAGGGTTTTGTCGTCAATAGCCATTAACAGTAACTAGTTTTCAGAAAAGTGCTGCAGATAAAAGGAATGAAGCAACCTAGACATATTTTCAAACATGCTCAGAATAAACTCAGTTACTGAAAGCAAACAACAACTCGTATATAAAACTTCATTCTTTTGTGCAAGACTGTATGCATTGGGTTTGTTTGTGTATTCAAAGAACACCAGGCTCTAGGTCAAACGCGAGTCTCTCATTGTCATTTCAAGGTGAACGAAGCATTTAAACAATCTCCCCTGCACACGCACCATCTGCGACAGTCTGTCCCTTCACTTCCTCTCTGCTTTTTCTCTCCACAAGGTTCAGTTGTTGTCATCTACGTTATGAGAAAATGCTTTGAGCTGATCTGGGAGCAGTGCCAGGTGCCACACGTCAGTCTGTTTCCCCTAATATTTTTGCATAAATTGTAATTAAAGCAACTTGGCACTACACTTAGCACAGGAATTTTACAGTTCAGACCAATGGCTTCAGATCTGAAGAACACAACACTATTCATGCGCTTGAACTGTTTTTTTTCTTGTAGTTTTACAATAAGTAAGTAACAAAACATTAAGGAGAGAATTACATTTTCTGGGGGCGGGTGGGAATTTAAGAACCGAGTCGGCAAAATTAGGATGAGAGACGAGTCATAGTTCAGCAAAACAGCCAAGAACTAAATTATCCTAATCCCAATTTATCTTTTCAGATACAACCAGAAATCCCAAATCTACTGGAAATCTAAATTTAGAGAGTGCCAGGTTGGTACAAATATGCAGCTCAGTTCTGTAGCAGAAAATAATTTGCTTTTACTGCATTTTTACATGCATATCTTTGTTTAGTTGACCCTCTATAGGATTAAAAATCATTAATAATATATTTCATATTATATAACCTCTGGTGAGGTTTGTCATTTCTGTGAAGAAATTAACCTGGTAATTGTTTTATCAATGCATAAAATCAATGACTGCCACTATTGATGTTTAATCAGGTGTATTCAGATTTGTATTTGCATCTTTGAAGGTTGTTTAATTCATTGCTACATCAATTTATGATTTCTTTTTTTCAATGATACACAGGAGAATGACAATTACTATTGAAAATGGACACCGGACAATTAAAAAACACTAAAATACAGTCTAACATAGTCCAGGGAGGTTTTAAACTTTTTAACACCTTCAGATAACATTTAATCAGTTTTTTTTTTAATAACTGGTTTGATTATTAGCTTTTATTTGTCATTGCACTATAGCCAAAACACATTACTGAAAGATTATCTGGAAAATATTGAAGTTGTATTAAGTTAACAGCTAATTATTTTTTTTCACCCAATGTTAGAATAAAGAGAGAAGCTATTTATTTTAAATTAATTCTCATGCTTGTCAGCTTTTCATTAAAAAGTTCTATATAACAAGTAACTAAGGGTGGCAGTAGTGGAAAATAAATCCTAGAAATGTACCACAAATAAAAATTCTTCTTAAAAAATTTTTTTTTTTTTTTTTCTGCCTTGTTGGTTCTCTTTCATTCAAGCATGACTTGCATGTAAATCTGCATTGTCAGATGAAAGACTGGTCAGGGCAGTTTAAGAATGCAATAGATTATTGATTGGTTTTTGAAAATGATGTGGTAAAGGCTGAGGACGAGTGTGTGTGAGTGGGACTGAATCAGTGATTAGATGTGAATAAAATTATCCAGCAGTCTGTTGTTAGTATTCATCAGTCATGGTGAAAACATTCTCTCATTATTGATTCAAACTGAGACATCATCACCTACACAACATGGCCTGCATGTCACACAGGAAGTTTATACAAAAGCACAGTGAGCAGAAAATTACTCTGAAACAATGGTGAAAAGCATAACCTCCAGTAATAGTACTCTGTCTTACTCCCACACATGCATTCAATATTCAAATAGATTCGAGAGTCAGAACACTGGGACTGCTAAAGAAAGCTGATTAAAACACGTTAATTTAGAATGGGGATACATGGAAAGCATTTTGTGCCTACCTAGGCTATGTTACAGTTTTAAAACATCATGTATATTAATCTAAACATTAAAATTTTGCATGCAATGTACCTCACTGTAATTAACTATGAATAAATTACCAAATAATATCAGTAAATGTAAATTTCAATTAAAACCATTAAAAAAATGTTTTTATATACAAATTACTATATTACAAAAATTTAAATCATCATACAGAATATTGAGAGAAGACAATACATTATGCATTAAATAATGTCAATAATAAAATAACGTGACAAAATAGTCTAAGTTCCAATATCCTAATATTCACATTTTCATTCATTTTTATAGTGAAATTTGACCTGGATTTCCAGGTTTCAGGTGTAGAATAAAATTTTCAATCAGTAATTGCTAGTATATTTCACAAATAATTACAAAGAAACGGAAAGTAACACATTGAACTAAACATGACCTTTTTAAATAGTATTTTCTGCTAAAACATACTCCATTACTCTTTTTTTTTTACTTCAAAAAACATTTTAACACTGTATATTCATCTAGGTATGGTGGCTTAATACCCTAGCAACACCTTAGCAACCACCCACAATACCCTACCATAACTGCGGCAAGACTCTTTCCAACAAGCACAACACAAATTTTCTTCTGAAAATGTAGAAATGTAGTTAATCATCCTTATATAAAGAAAAATACAAAGAAACAAATGTTTCCTGACATTATCTAAAATTATCACTTGAAAAACACTATTTCCAAAGCCCCAGGGTTCTAGTATACCGTGATAATATATAACTGTATGATGAATAACGTTCCTATAAAAGACTTTCAAAACTACATTATTACCAGAACTTCTCAACAGACTGACTTTCAAAGCATTATATATCCCACCGAGCGAGATTTGATTCAAGTCACAGCGAGTTATAGCGAAGTCCAGGCTATTCGGATCACCCCATGTATGTATGATTCCAATCTGATTTCCTTTGAGAGTCGGACAACCCTGAACCAGAGGAATCCTGTTGCTTTGTCACACCGCGGCTCTTTCCGCCCACGCTCCGCCATCTACTGCAAGCCTCCAAAACAAGTGTGACAAACCTCTTACTTACAGACACAAACTCAGCCTCGCTTTCTCACACCTCTAACTCTATGCCCTGCCAAGATGATCAAGTTTCTCCCCGAGTTTCTGCGAGCACCACCCCCGGCCTCAATACAAACAGACGACTGCGCTCATCTCCACCCTCGCCGCTAACCCTGGCTCCTCCGCGTACCATTCACCCAGCCAAGACGGAGCAAATACAGACCATCTCGAGGGAGGAGGCAGAAACTGAGAGGGAAATATGGAGAGCGAAGCAGTGGTGCTGCAAATCCATTCATGTCTCATCTCACGTCCCTTAGGACTACTGTCAACCATTGCAAAACTGGGACAGGAAGAGAGCTTATTGACGGTCACTCGATTCTTGTGACACAGCTAAACAGCATCAGCACTCACACTAGAAATGAAAACCAACACTATTAAATTTTCATTAAAGGAAGTGCCTGTTACAAGCTCTGAATTAATTTTTAATAGCTTACCGGGGCTTAATCTGTTGTCTTTTTTCAACAAAGATTTTGATTTACGTGTCAGTCTGCTACCTTTAAAAAATAAAGCTTCCAAAAGTGGGTTTTTGCAGCAATGCCACAGAAGAACTACTTTTGGTTCCTCAATGAACCTTTCAGTAAAGAGTTCCTAAAAGCAGAGCCGATCCTCCCTATACGCAGAATACGCAGGCTGCTTAGGGCCCCCAAAACACCAGGGGGCCCCCTTGCTCTCAAAGATGTTTTAATTTTAGTTTCGATTCTGAATTTGGCCAGCTGTTGTGAAAACATGAATGATCATTTATTTTAATGCGGTGCGCTGTCACGCTCTCTATGTAAAAATCTTGTAACGTGAATGTCATACAGTCTCTCTGTATGACAAAAAAAAAAAACGAGCTGAACGCTTACCGCCAAGAGATACTGTTTCTCGAGCGCCTTCCGCGAGCGCGATTCGAGACGGAATGTAACACGGACAAATACATTTCATCCATTCCTCAACCATTCCAAATCAAAGGTTTCTGTTTAATTAATTAAAGGTAGATCTCTAAATTTCAAATCCAATTAAAGCATAAAGCTTGAGGTCCAAAAATGAAGTCTCATCACTGTATTTTCCTTTATGAGAAAGCAGAAAACACACATTTTCCAAACAGCATGGGGGAGCCTAAATGAAAATGCGAATCTGTTTGCAAAAAGACGTATCATTGACAATTATTTCACAACTTGAACATAAGATGGCTCTAACTGCACATAAACCATTAAACTAGACGTGAATTAAGTGAGATATGCTTAGCAAAAGAGAAGGGCTTTTACATCATTTACCTAGAAATTCTCAATTTGAGCTACTTCCTCACTCACGCCTCTCAAAGCCACTCCATCTAACAGTGCAATTTCACTAAAATACCTCCATTATTTTTCAGGCACGAGAGACAACTGTTCTTTGGAATTCAAACAATCCCACAGTTGTGATGATGGTGAGTCTTATACAGCATGCTGGAAACATGGCTTCAACTGCAAACATTAGAGATGTCATACTGGCAGCAATTTCACAACAGTTTCTGCATTTGTGGACTAAACATTCATGATAAACCCAGAGTAAGATGCTATCTGTGTCCTCACTGGCCTTCACCAACTGAGATCTTTGAAAGACATGAAGTCTCATGGATTGAATTTTTTATAAGGAAATTTTGATGCTATTTAATTCTTTTATTTAATTTCTGAACGAATTGGATTTGTGCTGAGAATTAGTTTCACAGCCGGCAAGTGACCTTCAACATTGAAATGTAGTTAAAATAATGTTTAAAAAAAATATGTTGAAACAATGTTTATGCTAAGGGTTGTACAAAGGTTAACAAAACACTTTTGAATCAACATTGAAGTTTGAACAAGGTCTGAAAATTAAGCAAGCAGAAATGACGTTAGAATATCAATGTTGATTTGATTTGTGAAATCAAAACAAAATCCAACAGTGATTCAACCTGGATCGATGACATTGATTCAACTGTAAATAAACATCAAAATGCCAAATGGGTCACATAAATGGGACAGTTTACCCAAAAATTTAAATTCCATCATCATTTACTCTCATGTACTCTCAATGTTTTATGATCGTTCTTGTCACCTGGGAGGCCGTATTAACGGGATACTTTATATAAGGCGAGCTGTCACCAAACCTGATGCTCGGAGGGTAGGGTACGTCAGGGTGGAGGAGCTAGAGACATTATCTTTATGAAGCTGTGATCAATACAGCCAGTGTAAGCCAATGAAAACCAGATAGCATCTCTTTTAATTGAAATTAGACTCTGCAAGTTCAACGTGTGCCCATCTGATTTAAGAGACTGCTTGGTCTCCCCAGTTAACTCTTCATGGTGGGAATCAATTATGGCTTCTTCTCTGACATGCGACCTCAGAGAGCCGAGATCTGGACTTTGTAGAGTATTGTAGAGAAGGTGGGAGATCTTCGCCTGTTCTCTTTTGGGATTCATGTCGGTGGATACATACCTTCTTTTCTACAAATTTTCTTGCCGGGTTTTCTGGCACATTCCTTGGATATTCTTTTTACTGCAAAATGAATAGAAGACTAAAAAATAACATGGGAGTCCGTTATGGACATTAGGAGCATGCAACAGCACAACTTGACTGAAAGAGGAAGAGAAGAGTTTAACAAGTTCTCTGACCTAAATCATCATTATCATCAAGAGTACTGCACAAAATATCCCCTCTTTATGGTTCATTTATGGGCCGTTTACACTAGTGTGTGTCTGTCTAACAAGTAAAGGGAGGGGAAAGCAATCCGACCACCTAAAATGGACGTGCTGCAGCACACAGAAAGATTTGCATGTGCAAGGGATGGTGGGAAGGTTAGGACACACATACAGCCTCGCTCACTCACGCACACTCACGCATTAAGCAGCGGCATGCATCGGGCATGCAGGTATCATGCAATTATTTTTTTATCCGCTGCACTCACTACACTCTGCACAAAGGAAACTGACACAGTGAAATGACAAAGACAGGTCCGTCCTGCCTACACAAACTCACCATCCTCCGTTGGCACGTATATGTTTAAGAATAGGCAGTCTTCGCTCTGGTCCTGTACGTAGGGCGACACCACCTCAATGCCATTGGTGAACCAAACCGGCAGCATAACGTCCGGTAGCCTGCCCTCCAGCAGGGTTTGGGGACAAACGGGGCCAAACTGAGTTGCGTTACGGATATCTGACCATGAAACAGGCGGCTCGGGCGGCTGGAAGCGCCTTTCGCCTGTGGGAGGTGCTGCGTAGGGGATGCCCAGGAACTGGATGACAGGCCCAAGGATCTCATTGTTTAGTTCTTTTTTGAATCCCCGCAGCTTGCCGTAAGTTGTAGTGACAACGGGGTCCGTTTCATCCAGTTTTTGTGAGGCTGCCAGCTGGGCATGCAGGGTCAAGCCTAATATCCAACACAAGAACGGCAGATCCAGGCTAGCCTTGAGGCCTAGCCGCGGACACATGGCCCGCCAGATGCCGCCCAGGCAGTTTGGTTGTTGGAAGGGCATGTTCAATCCTATTCACGCTAGTCCCGCTACTAGTTTATATCCACCTGCAAGAAAAAAACGATCAAACCCAAGATGCCAGATGTTCCGAGAGCGAAGCTGTCAAAAATCTCAAAGCCTCTTTGCATGGCAAGTATTCCTACATGAACTTAAACACGGATCCGAGCAACATTCTGTTCAAGGACCAGCTATTCATCAGGTCCCATCCTATTGACAACGTAGCTTTCCATTCTGGCTACGTGCGGGGCAGGGGTGGGGGAGGCATTTGCGTCAGGTTGTCCACAGATAAATCAAGCCTGGTGCAGTGGTTGGTCTATATCCTGCTGGAAATAAAAAAATAATAATAATAATTAGTGGTGAGGCAGATGGGAAAATTGTGCTTTATTGGCATCTGTGATCTTGTGTGCCTGCTATCAAGCAGAATGTTCTAGGATCACAGCTCACCAGCATGACACAGCATCTATCACACAGACCCATCAAGACAGTTAAGCCGAGTCTCGGCCAACGGCAAATCAAATACTTCTCCAATACACTCAAAGGCTGAAGTGATTATATAATAAAGCAGTACTTAAGACACAGTATTGAAACTCACTGTGTCAAGGGGCATTCTGGGGTCTAACACGGATGTCGTGAAAGGTAAAACTTTTTCAAATATCGCAAATTATTCATTCATAAATATTATTTGTTTTGGGGACTCTCACCACATTATATTTTATGATCTGTGGTTGCTTAGTCATAGAAAAAAATATTTTCATGCTTCATACAATATACTTTTCCTTTTTGCTATTTTTTGATGTATATATTTAGAAAAAGAAAATTTTCAAATATTTATTTAAACATTCTTATGAAAATAATCAAATATTATGCCAGACTACTCAATATTTCATATATATTATTTTTTTTTCTTTTCTTTTTGATTATTAAAGTAATCAACAAAATGTTATGTCATTTGTTGTGATCATGGCTGTCTTGGACAAAATCTCTTTATTCCCATTACTCCAAATCTGATGCAAAAATAAGACAACAGGAAACACAAGCAGCACCACAAAACCTTTCACATCGATTTAATGCATCATTCTCACTTCGTCAACTCACCGATCTGTGACAACCTTGCAAATGTGCATGAACTATATTTGGATCCCCCCCAGAACACAAGTCTTAATAAGGAATAGAGGTTCATTTATAACCGTGGGCGAGTCTTCCCCAGCGGACGCTATGACGGGTGGAATCAGAACAGGCTTTCGCTCTGCACGGTAAATGAGAAAAGCACCTCTGCTTCCACTGCTCTACAATAGGGTTTATGTTCCACTATAATGGGGCATTTGTCTTGAGCACTACTGTACCACCACACACAGCCTCCCCTGCCCACTACCCTCCAACAACCAAATCATTCATGATGACTAGCCCTGGAAGTGTCAGCAGATCCGGACTGAGGGCCACACAGCCAGGCGGGGAGCAGACAAGGCTGAACGGAAGTGCACGAGCTGACCTTTCTTCTACCCCCATATAATGGCATCCACAGACAATGCTTAAAGAGCCTCTGTTCCGTCTGATCGAAATATGTGGCCCTGAGATCTAATCTACTGTAATAAAATAAGACAGATTTCAGTAATAACATTGCAATTTTGCATTTTTTTAATGGTGAAACAGGAACCGCCAACATTTTATTAAATTCAAAAGGTTTTTGAACAAACCGCAGTATGGTTTAAAGGTAGGGATATAACAAAAAAAATTAATCGACAACTTACAGTCAACTAGTAATGTCTGACTGTTTTACTTAGATATATTAGAATAATATTAAATATTAAAGTTTTAAATATTAGAATCTATCAAATATCAAATTGAAAAAAATTATATAAGTGTTATTTATATTTGTCTATTTTGTTTGTTTGTAAAACATTGGATGGATCGATGGATGTTGCATTATACAAATATATATGTTATATATACATATTTCTTAATATATTTAATATAAGCATTAATGTGCAAGTTATTATATTTGCAAATTAATATAAGCATTAATATTTAAGTTCTATATAAGTATATAATTCATATTCTAAAAATATATTATAATTAATAAATTATATGTGAATTTAAAAAATACAAATAAAAATAGATAACACATAGAACATGCTTTTAATACTTTTTGGCTTTTAATGACCAATCTCTAAGCCGCCATACAATCTTGAATATTTGGTTATATATATGAAAGTTCAGTCTTGCAAAGAAACACATGCCTAAAACGAGCCCCATTCTGCAAAACTGAATTTGTTAGCTGAAGTGTTTTATTTATCCATGATTAGTCAATCTCGCTTTAGCACAGTTGACATTTCTACTCCCCTCACTTTATATTTCAAAACAAATTGCTCCTATTGATGGTAGCCTATCAATGACAGGCTTCAAAAAGATGCAAAACAGTCTGTTGCATCGCATAATTAGGCAAACAGATACATAGAGACGCATGATGTGAAATCCACTGCATTGATTGTGTACCATATTCTTAATGAGCCTATAAAATTGAGATTTTTACAATAGAGAGACGAGACAAAACACCACTTTTTTTTGAGTACATTTTACAAGAAAACACTATGTCAGTCTTTCTACTTCAAAATTTTAAAATTACTTACCTTTTTTGCTATTAATTGTGAAATTTACTAGCGTTTTCTGAATGAAAAGTGTTTCTATACCACATATTTTAGTCTATATATAAGCCTATATATTAGCAATTGTTCGCAATGAGATCAGGTTTGGCTCAGAAGATAGAAAGAGGGCCTGGGGAACTGAATTGAGTGATAAAGACTTCTGAATCCTTTGAGACAGTATGTAACAATCTCTTTCGGGATCTTAACACAGTGTTCCCTTGCAGACAAATAAAGAATCCACAGCACAGAGACAGTAAATCTCCATAGAATACACACAATCTAAATTTCCTTTTCAACCATCCTTATGGAAAACCTTTGCTTATTCTCTTATAGGTGCATTTACTCATTCTGAAGGCCTGGTAGACTAATGACATCATCCTCCATCCTCTTACTTCAGTTTTGATAGATATGAACTGCTACATGAAGATATGCAAATATGTTGTACTGAATACCTTTTCCAAAGAATTGAGGACACATTTTCCGCATGGTCAGATGTAAATGCAAAACTTCTCGGTTTGGAATACATTAATCTATATATTTTTCTTTCATCATTTAAAACCTACCACAAATATATTTTTGTGAAATATTTTGCTGTCTTTCTTTTGAATAAATGCCACTTAGTTAGATTTTCTGTTATATAAAGCCAAAGCATTCATAAAAAAAAATTCCCTGTGGGTCTGATATCTTTGTCTCAATGCTTTGGTCGTGTATTCTCTTGAAGTTTTTTTTTAGTGTGTTCTGTCATTTCTTTCTGCTTGAAGTGCTTATCTTGTAGCTCCTGCTGTGAGTTGTCCTGTTAAAGACCTAGAGCTCTTAAACCCAGGGACTGTGAATCTCAGTTACAGTTACAGTGGTTGAGTCTCAGCTGAGACTCGAGCACACCTACAATAATAGAGCCTTCCTAAATATGTTCATGTATTGCATTCAAATCATTGACAGCAGTAGAAAAAAATAAATTAAAAAAAATAAAAATAATATATATATCAAACTGATCAAACGTGACAAAGAAATGTGTAATGTTACAAAAGATTTCTATTTTTAATTAATGCTCTTATTTTGAACTTTCTATTCATCAAAGAATCATGAAAAAATGCATCAAAGTTTCCACAAAAGTATTAGGCAGCACAACTGTTTTTAACATTGATAATAACAAGAAATGTTTCTTGAGCACCAAATCAACATATAAGAATAACATCTGAAGATTCATGTGACACAGAAAAGTCTACTTTGCCATCACAGGAACACATACATTTTCAAATATATTAAGACAGAAAACTGTTATTTTAAACTGAAATACTATTTCACGATATTACTGTTTTTCCTGCGTTTTGGATTAAAAAATTAAAGCAGGCTTGATAAGCAAAAATATATTTTTTCCCCTTTTTTTCAAAAACAAACCTGACCTCAAAACTTGAAATAAGTAGTTGTTGGTTTTTTTAATCATGTATCCTGTGATTTAAATATATAATTGCTGGTTTATACAGTATGCAACAATATTAAATTTTAGTCAAGCACAAATCTACCTTCCTCCTGAAGGTTCTCAACAACTTTCTTATTCTCAACTTCCAAAATACTGGCATCTGAGGATAATGGAGTACAGTTCAAAGCGGAAAACAAATGGCTGATTATTTTAGCGAATGCCGTCAGACGTTGTGAACACAGGCCAGAACAGTGAGTTACTGCAGCAGTCGGTCAAATCTGCGGCCATTTCATCAGCTTTTTCTTAAGGCCCGCACAAGCTCACACTCACCTTAATGATCTCATCTCAGCCGCAATAAGACTTTGGGAGAAATTTATAGGCCAAAGTTTATATGATTATGTGTGAATGTGCTTAGCTTGCAGGTCAGGATGGTGGTAGAGGCGAGTTTGGGGAATCTAAGGTCTGATTAAGAAGACCCTGAGTTTATTAGATCTGCTATCAAAGACTCATTAAAAATTACTCATCATTTGCATGACGGAGTAATCCATCATATCATCAGTCCAGTCAGTAATGCCACTCACACATCATTGGAAAGTGGTACAACAAAATGACAGTTGACATCAGCTCTTTTTTCAACACTTGCATGCTAGATAAATGCCATCTTAAACAGGTAATTAAAAATTTGCAAAGCTTAAAGGAGTAATTCATCCAAAAATTAAAATTCTATCATTATTTGCTCAACCACGTCACTCCAAAACCATATGCTGTTATTTATTTTCTGGGAAACACAGACTTGTCTTTTCAATGACCTTTTTTTCTTCACTTCACTTGTTCAAGCTTCTTATTCAAAGTTAAATACCTGCACTTCAAACTCTACTTTTAGATATTCAAACAATTTTATGTCTGTCTAAAACTAAAGGGATATTTCTTTTAAAAATGAGACTGCTGTCATCATTTAGTCCTCCTCATATCATTACAAAAGACTGAGAGCTCTTAGCTCTTTAACTTTGGATATTTTGATATTTAGATATTATGAAGAATGTTGGTAAACCATCAGATTTGGTATCACTAATGCTGGGTACACACTAAAAGATTTTTTAAATCTTATAAGATCTTCAAAATGTGAGAGACCACAAACATGAGGACAAAAAATCCTATATTTAACTGTTTTGCTCCTATAGTGTGTGGTGTGCTGCGATGTGACAAAGATAGCACACCACACACCAACAGATTTTCAAATAAGAGTCCCGACTGTGAACACGGGAAATCTCGCAAAATCTCTCGAGACTTGAGAATACATATGTTTTACAGGACACGTTGTATAAACACTCCTGCTGTTGCCACAAATCGACAAGCTGATCCTCCATCTCTGCTGTCCAAATGCTTTTGTGCTGTGCCATGACTGTGTTTCTGTCAGCTAGCTTTCTGATTGGATATTGTTTCATTTCACGTGATAATCTGCAGATCATACACACGTTTGTCCTTGGGGTTCCCCCCAGACATCAGGATTTCTGATTCGCGATCGGGGCGCCTCTGACGTTCTTCCGAGCAGATTCAGTCACTCTTAACACACCTCACACCACAGGTAAATCTGATAAAATAATCTTTAGAACCACCAAGATAATCGGGACATTACATAGGATTGTCGGAAGGGGAGAAATCGTCCCAAAATCAGCCCGATTATCTTGTGGTGTGTACCCAGCATAACTTTCAATGAATTGAGCAAAAAAGAAAAAAGAAAATCTCTCAAAATATCTTCTCTTATGCCCCACCGAAGAAAGTAAGTCATAGAGGTTTGATATTACATGACGATTAGTAAATTATGACAGAATTTTCAGTTCTTGCTGAACTACTTTTAGACATTCACACAATCTTCTGGCTGTTTTAACCCTTTCGCACGTGAGTTTAAAATATTCTAGCTGAGCCCCCAGGGTGAGTTTTTTTCAGGCGACCGTTATTTTAGAATGTTTAGCCTTATTGTTTCCATGGCGACGCGTCATGCTTGTCATGTGACACCGCTGTCACAATAGCGCTGTATGACACATGGATCGCTTTTATTTCGTTTTTCCTTTTTTATTCAAAATATTCACAAACATGCTCACTATATTATGAAATATCTGATATTCCGATTCTGAAATATGTGCAAGTAAATGTATTTGGTAGTTTAAACACTTTTATAATGACCGTGTTAGTTGATCTATACCGGGTGATGGGCGCCGCCATATTAGTTTGCGCTGAATCTGAGCCGTGGGATTAACAACACGTAAATTCATCCTCTCCTCCCGAAACACGTTAAAGTAACTCTCCGGTGAACTGGGAGAAGAGCAGAGTAAACTTTATAGTTATCTACACAATCTGTAAATGATATCAATAAAACGTTGTCAGATTATATTTGTAAGGATCATTATTGCTGCTTCCATAGACATCAGCGCATATTTTACAAACTATAAATGTATGATTTTGTTAGTACTTATGTGTATTTAAATGTCTGAAACCTAAAATAAGCTACCACTAACTTCCATTTTATGGACAGGAAAAAAAAAGAGACATTTCTCAAAATATCTTTTTTTATGCTCCACCAAAGAAATTCATATACTTTTGGAATGACATGACGATGAGGTAAATATTTCAGAATTTTCATTTCTGGGTGAATGACTTTTAGAAATTCACACAAACTTACAGCTATCTAAATTTAAAGGCACATCTCACTCAAAACAAGAAAATTCTGTCAACATTTACTCTCCCTCTTGTTGTTTCAAGCTTAACTTCATTTCTTCTGCAGAACGCAAAACAAGATATCTTGAAGAAAGTTAGAAACCAGACAGTTTTGTATGCCACTATCTCCCATTGCATGGACAAATATATCTATATAGAAAATATATATTATATATCATGTTATATACTCCACGTCAATAATATAATATATAATATATACAGTGGGTACGGAAAGTATTCAGACCCCCTTAAATTTTTCACTCTTTGTTATATTGCAGCCATTTGCTAAAATCATTTAAGTTCTTTTTTTTTCCTCATTAATGTACACACAGCACCCCATATTGACAGAAAAACACAGAATTGTTGACATTTTTGCAGATTTATTAAAAAAAAAAACTGAAATATCACATGGTCCTAAGTATTCAGACCCTTTGCTCAGTATTTAGTAGAAGCACCCTTTTGATTTAATACAGCCATGAGTCTTTTTGGGAAAGATGCAACAAGTTTTTCACACCTGGATTTGGGGATCCTCTGCCATTCCTCCTTGCAGATCCTCTCCAGTTCTGTCAGGTTGGATGGTAAACGTTGGTGGACAGCCATTTTTAGGTCTCTCCAGAGATGCTCAATTGGGTTTAAGTCAGGGCTCTGGCTGGGCCATTCAAGAACAGTCACGGAGTTGTTGTGAAGCCACTCCTTCGTTATTTTAGCTTAGAGTCATTTTTTAGAGTCATTGTCTTGTTGGAAGGTAAACCTTTGGCCCAGTCTGAGGTCCTGAGCACTCTGGAGAAGGTTTTCATCCAGGATATCCCTGTACTTGGCCGCATTCATCTTTCCCTCGATTGCAACCAGTCGTCCTGTCCCTGCAGCTGAAAAACACCCCCACAGCATGATGCTGCCACCACCATGCTTCACTGTTGGGACTGTATTGGACAGGTGATGAGCAGTGCCTGGTTTTCTCCACACATACCGCTTAGAATTAAGGCCAAAAAGTTCTATCTTGGTCTCATCAGACCAGAGAATCTTATTTGTCACCATCTTGGAGTCCTCCATGCAGGCTTTCATGTGTCTTGCACTGAGGAGAGGCTTCCGTCGGGCCACTCTGCCATAAAGCCCCGACTGGTGGAGGGCTGCAGTGATGGTTGACTTTCTACAACTTTCTCCCATCTCCCGAATGCATCTCTGGAGCTCAGCCACAGTGATCTTTGGGTTCTTCTTTACCTCTCTCACCAAGGCTCTTCTCCCCCGATAGCTCAGTTTGGCCGGACGGCCAGCTCTAGGAAGGGTTCTGGTCGTCTCAAACGTCTTCCATTTAAGGATCATGGAGGCCACTGTGCTCTTAGGAACCTTAAGTGCAGCAGAATTTTTTTTGTAACCTTGGCCAGATCTGTGCCTTGCCACAATTCTGTCTCTGAGCTCTTCAGGCAGTTCCTTTGACCTCATGATTCTCATTTGCTCTGACATGCACTGTGAGCTGTAAGGTCTTATATAGACAGGTGTGTGGCTTTCCTAATCAAGTCCAATCAGTATAATCAAACACAGCTGGACTCAAATGAAGGTGTAGAACCATCTCAAGGATGATCAGAAGAAATGGACAGCACCCGAGTTAAATATATGAGTGTCACAGCAAAGGGTCTGAATACTTAGGACCATGTGATATTTCAGTTTTTCTTTTTTAATAAATCTGCAAAAATGTCAACAATTCTGTGTTTTTCTGTCAATATGAGGTGCTGTGTGTACATTAATGAGGAAAAAAAATGAACTTAAATGATTTTAGCAAATGGCTGCAATATAACAAAGAGTGAAAAATTTAAGGGGGTCTGAATACTTTCCGTACCCACTGTATATATATATCATACTCAGTTGAACAAAGTCGTAGAGGTTTAGAATGACATGAAGGTCAGTAAATGATGACAGAAAGAAAATCAAATCTCAAACACATTTACTTCATCAGTTTTCCTCAAATAGGCCTATCATTTTTTGAAACTGCACAATCCTCCATCGCCTGAGTGCTATCTTGGGGTGGCCCCTGTAGACACCCTTTGAAGATGGTAAGACTGTATGAAAAAATATGCAAAGATTTTTAAAAACTATTTGTGTGTGTATGTGGTGAGTAAATAATGAATTTTCATTTTCAAGTGAACCATTGCTTTAAGATTCTGATGACACTGTACGTAAAAGAAATGCACATTAGAGTAACATGCAACGAGAACCTGTCCATCTCCCGAGACTGCAGTGAGCCGCATGTGAAGACGTGATGACAGAAAGCAGATGCTGCTGTGAAACGAGCAGAAATGAGAGTGGAAGACTAATTCTGGTGGCCAGAACTTCTTGTCCTCACATGACAACATGCAAGCAGTCATCAATCGAACCGGAACAAAAAAGAAAGCGAGACGAAGACTACTGCAGCAGAGCTGATCTTACTGATGCGTTCAATGATGCCTTTTGTCATATAAATATTTTTAAATGCACATATGTGCATGCCAAAGCTCTCACAAAAACATACACAATTACACATAACTCATTCCCAGCACCTGCGAGAGCGAATGCTTGCCGAAATGCTGAGGTGTATGACCACCACTGGGCCTTTGCATTATTCATTACAAAGGTACAGCTAGAAGCATATCTGCACGGCCAACAAAAATATACCCACTCACTTCTTCACATATACAAACATGCATACGCATCCCCTCTAGCAGTCATATATATAGACAGGAAGTAGGTTTTGATGTCGTTCAGGCAGCTCTGAACAAGAGGTTTGTTTGAGGATAAGGAAGTTCTGGGCATATCTGGTACTGGTGATCACCGCCAGGTGCATTCTAGATAGTAATACTGATTCAGCTTGCCGTGATACCATGCTGCTGTGTGGCAAAATACTGTTGTAACAGTGAAGGCTGTAGCTGCGTTCCAAAAACTGTACAAACTAAAACGATAGTAGGAAATGGCTTGGTTGACAGCACAGCTTGATCTCATGAGCTTAGAACAAATGTAATCTGTTCAACTGCATCTGCTTCATCTGCAACAAAGAGCTCAAAAATATGCATTGCTTGCATAGATTTCTATTTAACTACAAGAATGGGCCATATTTCTTGCTTGGATAAAATTTTCAAAGCTGTACGAATGTTTGGGGTTTTAATGTTTTTTAGAGGAACCTCTTATGATCACCAAGGCTGCATTTAATTATTTCATCAAAAATACAGTAATATTGTGAAATATTGTTACAATTTACAAACTTTTCCATTTTAATATACTTCAAAATGCAACTTCCTGTCATGGCAAAGCTGAATTTTCAGCACCTGTTATTCCAGTTTTCAGTGTGACCTGATCCTTCAGAAGTCATTTCAATATGCTGCTCAAAGATACATTCTCAGTAAATGTTGAAAACAGTTCTGTTGATTAATATTTTTGTGGAAACATCGAAACACTGATTTTCAGGATTCTTTGATGAATAGAAAGTTCAAAAGAACAGCATTTATTTGAAACTGATTTTTTGTAACATTATAAATGTCTTTACTATCACTTCTGATGAATTTAATGTATCCTTGGTTAAAAAAAGTACTACTTTTTTACGTTTAAAAGGTAGTGTAATTGTATAAATATATAATAAAACAGAATAATTATATTTATACTTACTGTACAAAATATACAGAATTGTTGAATTTTAGTAGCGATAGAAGCAAAAATGTATTTAATATAATTTATATAACAATATTTGTTAACATTTTGGTCAATAATATCACAACATATGGATTTATTTTAAAGTGATTCAAAAAAAATCTACAGAGAAAAAAAAAAAAGAATAAAACATCCTTTTGAAACCACAGAAAGGCCTATTACACACATTTTTGCTTATAGCACTACCGCAAGTTCCACACTTTAAAAAAAACTAGGTTTATGCACATAAGTCAAGTTTGCAGATGTTAATAACATTCACCAGACTGCCATTTTGTGGTATCTGTGGTGCAAGTTCTCCAGTTTACAACTGTAATGTGTGAAAACCAAAAAAGCTTTGTCAACAGCGAGAGCTCTCTGCTCTTGGTGTCTCTGAGCAAGCGGCTCCTCCCACATGCACATTTGCAAGGGCATCAGGATCACGAATCTGAATGCTGCATGTGTGGGATTAACATATGAAATATGCAGATTGCATTACATTTTCTATAATGCAAGTAGATGACCTGCTTTCCAAGCTACAGTAACAAGTCCTGGGAAACCCTCCCCATATTTTCACTAGTCGAGTAGGTGTGTGTAGAAAATTCAATTACACTTTGTTGTTAGCAGCATCATAATTGGAGATTTATTAGGAAGGCATTGAAATTACAAAGCCTGTAAACATGGAAGAAACATGGATGTTCTTAATATGAAGAGTGTTGAATGCAGGCTTTGAAGAGGAATCTGCGAAACACAAAGCGCTTGACAGATTTTGCCTGATCATTGCGTGTGGGACATTTAGATCTTCATCCCACAGAAATGTCACATTAGCCTCTGGTCAATGAGCGTGCAGAGCATGTGGCAAAGATAAACATCAAGAAGCTTTCCGCATTCAAGCCATGTGGGAAATAAAAAAAACAGATCCAATTTTGAACCAAATCCAGGATTTAAAGAAAAGAAAAGAATGACAACCTTAATCGTGGTTCCATGAAGAAACTTTAATATCATGAAACCTGTCCATTACACAAAAGTTTATTTATAGTGGACTAAGGTTCTTTGGATTACTAAAATGTTCACACACAGACAACACAAATTAATAAGTTACAAAAGAGGGTTTTCACTGCGATGCCATAGAACAGGAGTCTCCAACATGTCGCTCACAAGCTACCAGTAACTCGTAGACTGACTGGAGGTAGCTCACCAAGACATATTCAAGTTTCAATTCAAATCAAGTTTATTTGTATAGCGCTTTTCACGATACAAATTGTTGCAAAGCAGCTTTACAAAAAAAAATTCTACAATATATTTAGTAGTAGTTTACAAGTGGTGACTGTCAATTTGACGAACACTATTAACAGCAATGATTATATGTTGCAATCAAACTTATTTCAAAACTTGGTAGTTTTGCATGTTGTTTCAGGATAGGCTATTTCTCATATCAGAGTGAGCTAAAATAGACAGGTGTACCACCCACCCACTCCAATGCAAATTAATTATTTGTTTTGACATATCTCTAGGTATTAATAAAAATCGGTTATTTTATCTCGTTTCTTATTTTAATCATCACTAAACCTGAATTTGATAAGCGTGATTTGAAAAACATGATAAATACTACTCAGTGTTAAGCAAAGTTAGTTAGAGTCTCACGCAGAGTAGGTTTCGTTGTGTGTAAAAACATGACGGGAAGAAAACTACTGAGAGAAATTATATGAAAGAATGTATGAATGAATGAATTGTATGAATGCATAGAAGGAAACCGATGGCATTTTTTTTTTTTCATTTGCTTTTCATCTTACCACCATGTACTGCGTAATATAGCAGTGTTTATAAGCATAGCTTTCAGCCACTTTCATTTTTAAAAAGAAGCTCTCAGATGAAATTAAGTTGGAGACCCCTGCCATAGAAGAACCATTTTGGAGTTCCCTAAAGAACCTTTTAGAGAACAGTTCTTAAAAGATCCACTTATTTTTCTTAGTATGAAGAATATTTGAATAATCTGAAGAACCTTCTTCCATTATTATACTATACAGTTCTTTACTGGCATCTTTGGTTCCATGAAGAACCTTTAACATCAATGGAAACTTTCCTTAGGACAAAAGTTTTTTTTATAGTGGATAAAGGTTATTTAGATGTTCTTCACAGTAAGAAAAAATGATTAGATTTAGAACGGTTCACTGAAAGGTTTTTGTGGAACCCAAAATAGTTTTTCTATGGCATTGTTGCAAAAAAAAAAAAATGCTCTTCTTAAATCCTTATTTTCAAGTTTTGAATGGAAGGTCTCTGTGGATGTTAAAGGTTCTTCGTGGAACCACAGACGCCAATAGAGCCTTTATTTTTAAGACTAAAAGAAAACTTATGTTGTTGTTGTTTTTAAGAACTGATCACCAAAAGGTTTTTTGGGTGAACCAAAATGGTACTTCTCTGGCATCGCTGGGAAAACCCCTTTTTGGAACCTTTATTTCTAAGAGTGCAGAACAATTAATAGTAACATGCAGTATTTGTGCAAATGTAGCCTTCACAAAGGGTTTGTTCTCGAATTTGGCAAGCATTCGACAGCCTATGTTAAATCTTTTGTCTGAAGCGAGTGTGAAGAGTAGACAGGTGTCCAAGTGTAAACACCGGCTTCAGCTGGCAGAGATGAAGGGAGGGCTGGAGGGGAGGGAGAGGACACACGGCTGCCTACCTATCACACCTTTAGAACGACAAGGCGCCCATCGATCCACACCGTCCTCACACTCCAGTGCCGATGGAGAGGTGGGAAGTGGAATTTTGACTGCTATAACGACAGGGGGTGGGAGCCAATTGCTTCCCAGAACTGTGTTCTTCTCCAGAACAAACGCACCAGTCCATTTAGACAGTTTAACTTTGTCTGGCACTTTCTACGCTCAGAACACTCTGTGCTTGACTTCCACTGCCTTTAAGAAAATGTCTTACCACAGAGAGAAAAAAAAGGCCATAATCCTAAGGGATCAAAAAAATGGCGGCCAGTTTGCACACAAGCAGACGGAGAAAGGTCAAGGCTCTCTGACAACGCAGAGCTAACCACTGAAGAACAGAAGAACACTTCAGCCATGATGAAAGCTGCATTTTCAATGGATCAAAGCAAGTTTGTCCTAAAAAGGGAATCAGAGAGAGAGACATGGCAACCCAAAGCAGTGTGACTAAAAATAACTATCTGATATAAAAAAATAAATAAAATTTAAATAATTAAAAAAGCCTGTATAGGAGGAACAACATCACGAGCAGAACATTGCTAATGGATCTTCTCAGGACTGTGGTTTTTGAGAGTCTGATACATGTAGTGCACTTTCAATAGTCCTAAAATGTGAAGCACATTTGTTTCTTGCTGTACAACATAACTGTGGCCATTAAAGAGATAGATCCAGGGCCAGATTTACCTCTTTTCGTGACATAGGCAAAACAAATTTTTGGGCCCCCCTTCCCTATTAATATGATAGGCCTAATATTACCACCCAAGCAAACAAAAATATTTCTTAATCAGTGGAAACTGTTACAGTGTTTTCTATCGCAATAAGCGCTTATGTTCAGTCAATAAAAATCGAAGTTCTTAATTTGTTTGAGAACTGAGAAAGACATTCCATTAATAGGCGCGGTGTCTTGGCAACATAACCACTTCGGGAGTGCATTATTTCTCTAATAATTTTAACAGCCTGGAGTCACAATCACACATCGAGACATTGTTCAGATGATTTGTTTCATGACATTTGACATGTTTCTATGGAAGCCCGTTTCCGCCACTGAATACAAAAATAAAAAAAGGTTACTGTGACTTTTTATCTCACAATTCTGACTTTTTTTTTCCTCAGAATTGTGAGATATAAACTCGCAATTGCCAGAAAAAAAAATCAGAATTGTGAGATAAAAGGTCGCAATTACCTTTTTTATTTTTTCCATGTTTTCGTTCTGAAATCTCGTGCGTGTTGAACTAATACGCACCTCATCCCAAACCTTCCGTTGCAAATTCCAAAACGTGATTTTAGAGCTAATAACAGAGGCTTGAGCCATTGATATGCATGCTAATGCAGTTATTAATGCAGTCTTTAGAGAGAGAGAGAGAGAGAGAGAGAGAGAGAGAGAGAGAGATGCATGTGAATACCTGCGCCTGTGCGTCTCTCAGCAGTGTTCAGCAGTAGCGCCTACTAATAGCGAATCTTTAAGTTGAACTGCTTCAAGAACCTCGCTACAGCTGCCAAACTATTTTATTGATAAATTCGCGGGACAACGCTGACAACAAGTTTCTGTGCGCATCTCCGCTTGTATGCGCGAGTGCGTGTCTGTACTGTGTGTGTCTGTGAGAGAGAACGGGAGAAAGAAAGCGTGATTTCCGTACAGAAGAAAAGGTGGAAGACATGGAAATAGTTTGTCATTTTTTACCCTATTGTTTGTTATATTTATTTGCTCAATGTCTTCTGGGGTTTTGGTTCTTTTACTGTTGTAGATAGCCCATAGTATAACAAAAATATTATATCTCTTCATTGTGTTTGGGCCCCCCCTGGACGAGCGAGCATAGGCACGTGCCTAGAATGCCTGTGCGTAAATCCGGCCCTGGATAGATCCCTTTAAGATTAAAGGTCTGCCATAATTTACTCATGCTCCTAATGTTCCAAACCCATTCTTCAAAACACGAATTAAGATATTTTTAATGAAATAAATAAGAGATTCAAGAAAAACAAACCTCATCAGATCTCACTTGATGCACAAGAACCATTGAGGATCGTTCTTGCGTGTCAAGCATGTTTAAGCTTCATTTAGCATATCTGATGTGCTCTATGTACAGTATGTGTGTTGATCAATGTTTACATGTCAGAAGACTTGGATTAAACTGCTTTATTCATTCTGGTTACTTTAGCAAAGTTTTTGTAAACTTCTAACTTTATTCTATCTTTTAATTTTGGTTACCTGAACTTTCAAATGGAAAGACTCGGGTTTCATTAAAAATAGGGGTGCTCCGATTGATCGGGTACCGATCACTATCGGCTGATAATCGCTTTGGGATGTTTGATCGGCGGTCTCTAAAAAGGCCGATCTCAAAAAAAAACATCTCTAGCTGATCTCTAGCTAGCCTATGTCCGGACTCTGAACACTGAATGAACAGCTTAATGAATATATTCAGTCAATAAAAATAAAACCTTTATTACAGACAAGGAAATTCCAAAAACAACTTGTTTAACACGAAATACTTTGATTCTGTTGTTGTTTTTTCACTACGTATATCAGCCATAAGGGATTTTTTTTTATTTTTTTTTTTAGAAAATAAATTAAGACAATACCCAATAGCCTACTACCCAATATCTTTCGTCTCCTCTGAGAGAATGTGCCGTTATGCAGCGACAGATGCCGAAAGCTCTGTCAGTTTTTACTTTCACTTTCTGTAGCTTAATGAATTGACTAGAGTTTAAGGGTGAATCCCATTTCTCTGTCTTACCCCTTCCCCTTACCCCTTCCCCTTAGTTTTGCGCGTTCATGTGAGAGTAAGGGCTATCCCAATTCTCGTTTTGATCGAGGGGTAGGGCTAAGATGAAGTGGTAGATACCCCTTAAAACCAAGCATTTTCACGAGCTTACTTGAAAGCAAGGGGTACCCAGAACACACTGCGCAACCGGCAACAATGTCGGCCAGATCATCCAGAGAGTCCCATTTTCAGCTTAAATAATTTATTTAAAAATTACGACAGTCTTGTTTTGTGCTCTACACAGTCCTGTACATATATATTTGCAACCATGTTCTTAAATTAAACGTTTTAAAAATCGCTAGTTTGCTACACTAACGTTACATCGCTGATTTGCACAACAATCGCAAAAACATCACTAATAAAACCCACGCAATCGACATCCACACACTTGCAGACGCATCTTGGAAGTTTGTGATCAACACTTGTCGCCTCTGGTGACGTAGCAGCCAGCTAGTGACGATGTACGATGTACGATGACGTAACCGTAACCAAGTGGTGTCTCATTTCATAGGGGTATGTTTTCACCCCTAGCGCTTACCACTCGATTTTGAGGGACAAGGGCTAGGGGTAAGATGAAAGGGTAGGGGAAGGGGAAGGGGTAAGACAGAGAAATGGGATTCACCCTAAAACTTCTTCACGGGCATTACGCTCATGAAGTTTGCAAATTGTTTGTGTGGTATGCACTGGCTTGCCTTCATGGTTTAAAACTGAAATATTTATAATTTTGCGACGTGTTTGTCTTTATCACTAATTGCAAAATGATGGACAATGGTTCACATTTCCCGTGATAATAACATTATTTGATCAAAAATCTCCCTCTTGTCGTTTTCTTTCTTGCTGCAATAAAGATTAAATGGTTAAAGTTCTATTTTCGCGCAGGCGCAGTGAGGGAAAAAGCACTGAGTTTAGGGCAGTCGGTTCGTAGCTCTGCTTCAAGTCGCACAGTGTATGCCCGGCTTAAGAGAGGAATTCCCCTCATTTTCAAAACTGAAATTCAGGCACTGAATACATGTCTAAAAATACTGATTGGAGTATCACTATAAGTAATGCTAAAAAAGCTTTAAAAAGATCGGTATCGTGGACCGGATCGGCAGATACTGCTTTCTGTGATCGGCAATCGGTGATCGGCCTCAAAAATCCTGATCGGAGCACCCCTAGTTAAAAATATCTTAATTCACGTTTCAAAGACAATCAAACACGTTTCAAAGACAATCAAACATGGGTTTTGAACGCAACATGAGGGTGAGCAACCATTTTGAAAAGGTTTCAACAAGTAATAATCGGGTTACATCTCTTTATTTTTCAACAAAATGTGTCCAATAGGAGAGAATTACGAGATAAAGCAAGCAATAATTAGCTGGTCATGTTATCTGCCCGATTCGTGGGTTACTTTTACAGTGACTTCATAATCTTTTCGGATCTTTCAATGGAGAGACAGAAAGCTCTCAAGTTTCATTAAAATATGTGTTTTGAAGATAAACAAAAGTCTTATGGTTTTGGAATGAAATGAGGGTGAGTAATTAATGACAGAATTTTCATTTTTGTGGGATCATTAAATTGTTCTTCTGTTACACTTTTTCGCTCTTAAGACTTCAATGTTACAACTGTAGAAAATGTCATTTGAAATGATCTCACAGCTGTTTTTAACAAATTAATTGAACCAATGTGCATTGAATGATCGTAAGTTTACATCTACTGGAAAGATGAACTGTACCTTCACTGAATTGTGGCGATGCATCAAGACATAATGAAAGGTGAACAGGCTGTAATGGGCCTAACACCTTCCTCATCAAATGCACGGCAAATTACGAACCTGACAGCACAGATATGTGAAACACACAGCATTGCGTATTCTTCTAAGGGCAACCATTGTCGTTTCCCTCCAGCTTGCTGCGAACAGCGATGTCAGCTATGCCTAAATGATTACAGCAAAATAATAATTTTCTTGCAGTAGAAAAAAACAAACAAGCAAGAGACAGTCAAACAAAGGCATTCGTCTGCACAATAAAGCAGAGTAAAGAGACAACGGGTGCCATGCTCCACTCAGGATGTATGCAGGGAGACAAATCACATTGCCTTAATCACATTTAATGGCCCACGATCAGTGACTTAATATTCCATGTGCACCGATGTGGTTGAGAGTTCAGCAGGATTTGGAAGCATCTGAGACACATCTGTTGAATAAGATGGTCTGAACTGCTGGAATGTGCACTCCAAACACTTTAACTACCTAATTAAAAGGTGCATTAAGTAATTTTTTTTTTTAAGCGTTTGACATTGTACTAGAAAAACTATTTTATATGCATATTGTTCTCCTATTTAAGCTACATGCGTCTAATAACATGATAGTTACTGAGACAAAAGTGAGCAATATTAAGCTGGTCATGTGATCTAAAAATAAAAAAAAGACTGAAAATCAGTTTTAAACATAGTTATCAATATTTAGACAAATAAACTATCAACACACCTGTTGAATTTTATAAGATAGTCGTAGTGTTGTCAAAAGACCCGGTACTTCGGTACCAAGTCGGTACTAAAAAAATGAAAACGTCACGGTACCAGGTTTCTGTCAACCCGGTTCTTGCTGCGTGATCTGAAAGCTGCGCAGATGCGCTCTCTTCATAAAAGCACTGAGACGTGCCGACATCAAAAGGAGGAAATGCATCAAACTAATAAAACACTTTAAAGACTGACACCCGGATCAAATGAAAGAATTCAAGCAGGTAAGTTTCAATTTAATATTTAATATTTAGATATTCTGTTATGAATATTATTCCATATTTTAATTTGAATGTCGGATTAAAATAAACATTGCCGTTATAGCAGAGTTAATCCTTAGCATAAGCGCGGCTAACGCTAATGTAATGAGCATTAGAATGAAGTTTCTTTATTAACTACTTAATGCGCCTATAACTTGTATTAGGGTAAAAACAACAGGAGGACATGATGGTATTTACTATTGTTACACACCAGAGGCTTTTAAATGAATTGTGAATCTAAAATATGCGTGTTGGAGAATGTACAAACAGTTAACAGTGTTTATGTCAGATCAGTCCGTTAGAAAAAAACTGATGGACTTTTTTTTTTTTTATAGTTTTTTTTTTGCTAGTTGTTGTTATTCTTGGCTGGATAACTAGCAGGTTTAAAAGCCCTTTAAAATTAAATATGTACACAGTTTGTATTAAATGAAAGTACAGTCAAATTTTATCTCCTGTATAGACTTTACAATGACTTCATGTTATTATCTAACATCAACTTACAGTGAGTGAACAATATATTTTTACAACATTAATTAATGTTTGTGAATGTTATTTAATACAAACACTTGATCATTCATGTTTGTTCATTGTGCATTAAATAATTTTAACAGATTGAACTTTGATTGATTGATTGATCTTATGTATTTGTAAATTTTGAAATTAACCCTAAGAAGAATAATTGCAATATATAACTGTTGTTTATTTGATAGGTCATGTTATCTAACAAATGGAATCTTATTGTAAAGTGTTTTTAATACTACAGTTTCCTTCCATTTGATATACACTTGTCTTAAAATATATGTAATCGTATCTAAATTTATTATAAAAGCTGAGGTTTATTATTTACTGAAATGTTATATTTTAGCTGGAGTCAATGATCTAATGTTGCATTTGGTCAGACTCAGCCCACTGCTTTACTAATATTATATTTTCCTTTTACAGCTGCAGGAAGATCATGAAGCACCAGCAAACCCTAAAACAGAACAGTTTACAGATGTTTTTCAGCGGCAGCAGAAATATGACAAAAACTTTTGGGTGGAACTTGTTTACTTTTTTTCATACTTTTATTACTTGTGGAAAAACTTGAAATAATTTTAAATAGGCATAAAGAATGGCATTGGTTTTTGTGCAGTTTATTTTTGTTTAACTTTATTAATAAAAATGTGCATAATTAGCATATTTCTGTGTTTTGCTTTGGTACCGAAATTGGTACCGAGAACCGTGGATTTTCACTGGTATTGGTACCGAATACTGAAATTTTGGTACCGTGACAACACTAGATAGTCGTTTATAAATTAATGCAGTATAATTATATAATGTATATGTAATTTATGACTAGGAGATGTTACATCATTGCTTAACATTTATTGTAACATTTGTAACCAAAAAAATAATAATATATTTTATTTAGAATAAATATTTATAAACATCAGTAATTATCATGAGTCTTCGTCACATGCGAGTATACTATACATTCTTTAAACAAGCTTGTTATGCAGTAAGTGCTGTTAATTTGTTTAGTGTATTTTTTTCAGTGCACCTTTACAAGTAAAAAAGAAAAACTGACCAAAAACACAATAATGTGACCAGATAATGTCGTCACTTTATCTGCCATATACAATCTTGCTTCATCTCTTTTTAAAGAGAGAGAGAGAGAGAGTTCTCACTATAGTGGTGGCTTCTGTCCAAACACTTACATTATGATATTCTCTAAAAAAAAAGCTATTCAATCTCAGATGATTATAAACCTCAGTGGGAAATCACAGTGTTATAATAGCAGACCTTCAATATACATCTGTAGATACATAACGTATACCTTAAGAAAAAATCTAACAGGTAATTCACATGTAGATCATGACTCAACAGACAGCAAACTAACACACCTCCAAGTTGGCTGTGGTGAAATGTAGAAATATTACGAAGACAACCACTCAGTTCACACACACACACTCATCATTTTTCCCTTCACACATTCAAACAGTGATGTACGCTCTGCCTGCTGATTATGAAGCGATCCTCATATCACATAATGAAGTGCATCAATGAAGGCAGAACAAAGCCCTGGTAATTAATCACCATGTAACCGACAAAGGTTTAATGTCAACTCAGTAAATGGAAAGACTTTCCAACCAATCACAGAGTAAACTTTAGGGTGACACCATTAAGCATCTTGACAGCAACTAAGCTTAAAACAACTTAAAAAACATTTGCCATCTTTACCCTGCAATAGTGGCACATCTGCATATATATATATATATATATATATATATATATATATATATATATATATATATATATATATATATATATATATATATATATACACACACACACATGTATAGCCAATACCATTTGGAAGGGGGTTTATGCCCAAACCGTAACTGGATTTACACAGAAAAATACAATTTCATTATTTTTTTAATAAATATACAGGTGCATCTCAATAAATTAGAATGTCGTGGAAAAGTTCATTTATTTCAGTAATTCAACTCAAATTGTGAAACTCATGTATTAAATAAATTCAATGCACACAGACTGAAGTAGTTTAAGTCTTTGGTTCTTTTAATTGTGATGATTTAGGCTCACATTTAACAAAAACCCACCAATTCACTATCTCAACAAATTAGAATACTTCATAAGACCAATAAAAAAAAGAATTGTTGGCCTTCTGGAAAGTATGTTCATTTACTGTATATGTACTCAATACATGGTAGGGGCTCCTTTTGCTTTAATTACTGCCTCAATTCGGCGTGGCATGGAGGTGATCAGTTTGTGGCACTGCTGAGGTGGTATGGAAGCCCAGGTTTCTTTGACAGTGGCCTTCAGCTCATCTGCATTTTTTGGTCTCTTGTTTCTCATCTTCCTCTTGACAATACGTTCAGGTCTGGTGAGTTTGCTGGCCAATCAAGCACAGTAACACCATGGTCATTGAACCGGCTTTTGGTACCTTTGGCAGTGTGGGCAGGTGCCAATTCCTGCTGGAAAATGAAATCAGCATCTCCATAAAGCTTGTCAGCAGAAGGAAGCATGAAGTGCTCTAAAATTTCCTGGTAGATGGCTGCGTTGACCGTGGACTTCAGAAAACACAGTGGACCAACACCAGCAGATGACATGGCAGCCCAAATCATCACTGACTGTGGAAACTTCACACTGGACTTCAAGCAACATGGATTCTGTGCCTCTCCACTCTTCCTCCAGACTCTGGGACCTTGATTTCCAAATGAAATGCAAAATTTACATTCATCTGAAAAGAGGACTTTGGACCACTGAGCAACAGTCCAGTTCTTTTTCTCCACAGCCCAGGTAAGATGCTTCTGACTTTGTCTCTGGTTCAGAAGTGTCTTGGTAGCCCTTTTCCTGAAGACGTCTGAGCGTGGTGACTCTTGATGCACTGACTCCAGCTTCAGTCCACTCCTTGTGAAGCTCTCACAAGTGTTTGAATCAGCTTTGCTTGACAGTATTCTCAAGCTTGCGGTCATCCCTGTTGCTTGTGCACCTTTTCCAACCCAAATTTTTCCTTCCAGTCAACTTTGCATTTAATATGCTTTGATACAGCACTCTGTAAACAGCCACACCTTTCAGTAATGACCCTCTGTGACTTACCCTCTTTGTGGAGGGTGTCAATGTTTGTCTTCTGGATCATTGCCAAGTCAGCAGTCTTCTCCATTATTGTGGTTTCAAAGAACAAGAGATACCCAGAATTTATACTGTATGGATGGTCATTAATTGAAACTCAAATGTAAATATTCTAATATTTTGAGATACTGATTTTTGACTTTCATGAGCTGTAAGCTCTAATCATCAAAATGAAAACAGAAAAAACTTTTGAAATGTTTTACTTTACATGTAATGAATCTAAAATATATGAAAGTTTCACTTTTTGAAATAAGTTACAAATAAAAATGAACTTTTTCACGACATTCTAATTTATTGAGATGCACCTGTAAATGATGCATATAGAAACGTGACATTAATAGAAATGTGAAATAAAAAAAGTGTTAAATTTGCCTATAATATATAAGCTTTATGATATCAACAAAGGTTAAGGCTGCACTGATGCTGCATTTCATTTACACAGAATCAAAGCAGCCTCAGAGCCACATATTTTAGTTAGGCTTATACTGCGTCTTTATACTGAATTTGGAGCAAAAGGAAAATAAAAATAAAATTCTTTGATCATGGCGGAGTACATAAAACGTGTTCGTGTGACGACACAAATGGGCCTTGGAGGCGGCTGTCTTCATTTATCAGAAGCCATGAAGCAACATTAGCAGGAAGAGTCAGACTCCATTATTTATGGACTGGCTCCCTCCCCTGTACACATTTGGTACCTGGTCTTCAGGCAGGCAGGAGAAACTAGCCTCCACAACACGGTTAGTTTTTTTTTTTTTTGACAAAATGATTTTCCTATGACAATACGGATTACATTTAGTCGTTATTTTAAAGCGTTATTTCACCATATGAATTGGTAAACGACGCGCGTTTACCTCAAGATGTTCTTAGCTAAACCGAGCCAACCAAAATGCCCCGACACGTGACAAGTTTAACACGAAGTGCTGGTCAAGGGAAAAAAGACTAAATTGTCCGGTTTTGACGCTGGGGTGTCATGAAATCATCTCGGTATTTAACACTGAAGGAAGTTCGCCTAAACGAAACGAATATCATTTTAAGCATATACTCAACCTCACGTTGTTCCAAACTCGTATGACTTCCTTCCTTGGTACAGACAAGACGTTTATCTGAATGACAGCCCTCAGTCGCCATTCACTTTCATTGCATGCAGAAAAGACGCAATGAAAGTGAATGGCGACTCAGACTGTCATCCTGACTGACATTTTATTTCGCGTTTCACAGAAGAAAAGTAGGCTAAGTCATACATATTTGGTACATCATGAGGGAGAGTAAATGATTATATATTTTCCGCTTTAGGTGAATTATTAATCTTTTAAAATGCATAAATGTTTCAAAAAGCGCTATTCTCAAACTTAAGCCAAAAAACCAACAGCAGCAAACATCCAAGCGTCGAAAGAGGAGATTTTTCTGTCGTTTATACGAACGCAGTCGTGTCGACCATGAATGGCAAGTTTGCTTGATCATCACGCCGGCATTTCTATCACTACGCCATGAGATCTGCACAAGTTGCCCACCGAAAGCACCCTCCACTCTCGACCGTCCAGTTAACCTGGTTAATGCAAAATGATACTCAAAAATGCCATTCCATCACTCAGTATGATATGCATTTCATAAAAAAGCAATCCCCATATAAGCGATGCACGCACACACATGCGTTTCCATTCAAAACCGCGACGTCAAACTGTCTTGAGTCAGAGTTCCTTCAAGACCTCATTATCAGTCCATTAATATGATCTCGACTAATTTGTCGGATTAATTATAATTAAGGGGGGAAACTGGGAATCACCTCAATCAAAACAGAATCATTCTCATGCAAGTTGAGGGGTGAGCACATTAGTGTACACTTTAAATACATCTGACTCTTGATGATGAATCTTTAAGGGTTGCAGATTGTATTAAAGGGTTATTTAAGTTACAGCACGTCACATCCCAGTTTATTTCTTTCTGACGTTCTCGGTTTATAGACTCTAATAAGGCAACGAGAGATTTTCTGGACACTTTCACATTTAGAGCAATTTCATTTAAGTCATGGAGTCCAAGTCAAATGCACAAGTTTACTGTGCTAGTGTCGTATTTCTGCTCTTCTTTCGTGTTAGAATATTTACATTTTCAATTATATAATGAACAAAACACGACAGTCTCGTTTACAAACAAACAACGCAAGAAGCTCGCGAGATAGATAAAATGATCCACATAATTACCATGAAGCTCTGTTTCCAATACTCTTTGCCATTTCCTAAATTTCCAGAGTGCGTCTCCCACTAATGACGGCAGGAGGAGGGAAAATACAATCCAAACGAAGGAAAAGCTCAAGGAAGAAACATTTGTGACAGCGACATGATTCGGTCCAACTATTTCGCAGAGTAAAACAGCATATGATTTCCCTAATGCAGTTTTAAGACTGATGTTAATCCACAATCCGTCGTCTCATCAGTAAAATAAAAAAAAAAACCACATCCCGGTGCAGTTCTGTAGGTGTCGCAATGAAGGTAAAAGACTAGAGAGAGGATTTTTTTTTTACCCTCGTTCCTCACGAATGTGGGTTCGCGGGTTGATAAAATGCCGATATCTCCACTTACCGTCAGAACGGAGAGGAACTGAATGTGAGCGCCTCAAAAGTGGAGCAAGGACGCCCCTTGCGGCTGGTAAAGGAACTGCAACGCTCTTGCTAGGGATATTTTTAAAGGGACATTGAAAATCTTTCCCAAGTGCATCTGTTGAAAAACCATAATGGCAGTTTGGTCCCATAGGTTGTGATTTTTATCTAATCTAATGTTATTGTGAAGAATGCTGACCATAAGATGCTCAGGTGGAATATCTATTAAGAGATGACGCTGTCAGATAACTATAACAGGAAAAAAAGCAGTCTTGTAACTTTTTTTTTTCACTACCAATCTCAAACTTTAATGTTACATTCCCATATTAATCTGCTTCAATTTAAAGTGAATTAGAAATGTACTACCTCTACGTAAACTGTTTAAATTAGTGCCAAGTACATTAGTCAATCATGAATTTTTACCTTTTTTTTTTTTTGCAATGAAATAAAAAAAAAATCTGATGTTACAAAAACTCAAGAATCTGTTGATTTAGATATAATTTAGGATCCATGTGCATGATCACAAATACAATTATTAGACAGGCACCAACTTATACTTCCCTTTGAAATTTATTTTGCATTTTACACAATGGCCACACGACTCGGATTTCATCCCTGTAGCTCATTTCTAATTGGTTAAACTAATAGTTTTACAACTTACTGTTACAACACTCCACGGTCTCTCCTACTCACAGAAATGGGATTTTACTAATGGGTCTCTTGGGAATATGTCAGTGTTTCATCAGACAGGTCTATGTCTATATTGTAATAGACAACTGACCCTCCCTTGCAGTGTAATGAAACCCTATAAGCAAGCACTTACTTTAAAGTCCCCTTGAGAGCCTACTCTAAAAGACTCCATTTCATCTATGCCCATCTCTCATGAGGCAAACAATCTGGAAAAATAAATAAAATATTACAATTTGAATAATTTTACAATAAAAAATGCATCACCAATTGCATCATAATTTAATTTTCAGAGACCAGATTTCCTCTATTTATCAGCTTTGCTTGACATAACTTTCAACTTTAGTTCTGTCTTATAGCGGGAAACCAAACAAATACTTTTCTAAACCCATGAAAACAAAATATTTTTGTTGAAACTGTGATACATTTTTTTCAGGATTCTTTAATGAATAGAAAGTTCTGCATTTATTAGAATAGAAGGAACCACATTTATTTAAAAAAAATATATATTTTGTAGCAATGGAAAAAAAACTGCCACTTCTGATCAATTTAATGCCTCTTTGCTGAATAAAGATATTAATTTCTGTCAAAATAATTAAAATGATTTTGTAGGATTTCTAATCAGGCACTAAATAAAAGATTGCCCATTAAAAATGCTTACAGCCACTGGAATGCTTTGGGGTCCTAGGGAGACTCTTTTCAACTTGCGGACTGAATTGTTCATGACAGCGGCATCAGTTTTATATTTAACTCCCTCAAAGGGATATTGAGGACATTAGTGCAGTACATTGCCTCTCATCAAGTGATTCAGAGCATGCTGTGGCATGTGTGGAACCTGCCCAGCTGTGATGCTCCGATCGCACGATTTGGATGACAGTTGGGGTCTTCCTACTGTAGACATCCCACAGCACGAGCGCACAGACACTAATATTTCTTAATACAGCAGCTGCACTTTAGTCAGATTGCATCACAAAATGTTTCAAGTGTGTATTCGATGAGGTCTAGAGTGATTAAATGTAAAGTTTTGCTGCACAAACTATGAAAGAGAATATTAAATGTGGAACATTTTTCATTGGATATGAGTGTGAACTTTAAGTTTAAGTTTTCAACACTGGCTGCTGAAACAATGGATGAATGGTTAAATAAATATTTTATTTATTCTCTATATATACAATATTACTTTATTTTTGATGAAATAAATGCAGCCTTAGGGGCCATTCCCCAGAACGCCTGTTTGAGTCTAAAAACGCGAGACGCAGTGCTCAGGAATGGTTTTGAAAAGCGCAGCGTAGAACGCGAAGGTCTCGAGACGCGCTTTTGAGATGTGATGCAATAACGACAATAACGGAAATAATATAAATAGGCAAACAGCAGAATTGATAAAAAAGTTGTGACAATCGCTTAAAGAAATGTTCTATAATTCAGGGTATCCAGACACGGCCACTATGAGCGCCTCCTCCGCCATGTTGCCGTCAAATAAAACAGTTGTCATGCCAACTTGCTACTGTAAACAGAAGCTCGCAACGCTTGAGATCTTCTGATTGATCCACTGCTTTGGAGCTGCCATTGATGAGCGGCGCTGCGTGTAAGGCCCTGTCCCAAATGGCACACTAAACCCTCACGGTCTTCCTCTGAGTCCGCACTTTCGTGACGTAATGCCGCTTTGACTGTCGGGTAGAAGTCTGCCGCGAAGCTCGCCCCAGTGCGGGCTCGGCAGAAGAGCGGATCGAGGGTGCATAACGGCCGCAAAGGGGGCGCTCACGAGCACCATTCTGAACGAGAATGGGACACCCTAATGGGGCATGCGGCGGCCATTGTAAGTCCGCAAGACCGAAAGTGCACATGAAGTGTTCCATTTGGGACAGGGCCTTAAAAGTTGAAATTCTTAACTTGACATGGCGTCTTAAAAACGCGGCGCTCATGTGCGAGGTGCTGCAAAAGATGCGAGAAATCATGCACGTCCGTCAAGCGCATGTTTACAAAGAAAAACAATTGAAAAGTAGTGCTTTGGAATGGAAAAACGCCTTCTGTGTGAATGGCCCCTTAGATCAAAAGAGACTTCTTATAACTATTTGTATATGCTATTATGACCATTCACATATTTTAAATTGTTACATACAAAAATATATAACTAAAAGCATGACTGAGAACATTTTTACATTTTTAAAAGGTTTTGCTAATGTACGGCTCGGTGTACAAGCTTAGCATACCACTAACCCATATACCATACGCAAATGTCGATACGTTTTTGATTAGGCATTACAAATAGCTATTCCCTGGAGTCCTAGGGAAACTGAACAGGCATGGCAAATAATTCAATTTACCGAGACACACCGTATCCAGCACATCAGGAATTGGTTCCAGCACCTACTTTAGGGGATCTGCAACCTTCTGAAAGAAATGTATTCTTCACAAAATAACTTGCAATATCACTGTAAAAAGTATAATCTGTCACATCTTATCACATAACGAGACTGAAATTCTTTCTCAACATTTCTTTCTTTAATTTTAAATTCACAAAAGCGAGAATCATCCTTGCTAATTTTGCTCCGTGTCATTCCGGCTCATATCCTTTCATACGTGTTAATTGACATGCTCAATTTTGCACTGGACGAGCCTTTGAATGTTTTAATGCACTTTTCACATTAATACACTGCAGTCATTAAAAGTGGATCACTGGCTTGACCTCTGCCGTGATTCATTCCACCCACTGCAACTAAAAGCTACATTTCAACAGAATTCTACATAATGAAAGCTTAGCATTCAGCAAACCACCTCAGCTTCTAATATCTGCTAAGAGCTCCAAACAAATGTCAATTACAGTGCTTGTTCTCCTCATTTGGAGAATTCAAACCCACAGACAAAAAGGCCCAATCCAAAAATCTCACTTTAAAGCACGGTGGCCATACATACTACTTTATCGACCACCACAATTATTGTAGATGATAGCTTTGCGCTAACAGTCAGACCTCTCTTTCAAAAAGACATCTCTGCTGGGTTCCTGTACAGTAGCGAGCGCATTAAATAGGCTTGTGAGATCTCTCTGCCATTCCTGACACTCTCCCATATGTTGTCTTTGCTGTCACTCAAAGGCAGCCACCAGCAAGCAAATTGTTCTTTTTCCAGGCGTGATGTAGGACAAACGTGCGGCCAGATGTTTGGGGAGACGCAGAGAGGCTTCAGATGAAAGGCTACAGCATCGCCCCGAGTGTATTGTGGCATGCCAGGCAGACGCTGGTGTAATAACTGATGCGCCTCCGGCGGGCTTTGAGAAGCAGCCCTGCTCCTGGCACCCAGGGGTCACTGCAGAGGCTGCCTCTCTCACTTTCGCTCGTCTACTTCTTTTCCCCTCTCTGTGAGTACACTTCCTTTCAGCAGGAGGGAGAAAAGGGGGGGAGGTTATAAATAACCATCACCACAAATTAATGGGTGCTGTGTAACCGTACCTACTGCTGAGCAAAGGCTAATTGCAGTAGCTTACAGGTGGTACTGTGTATCTGCTGTAAACAGGGTTTTTATAGAATTTCACTATTTATTTTTTACTGCCGTTTTTTTTTTTTTTTTCTTGGCTTCATTACTTTTTACTCTACCATTTTTTTATTTTATTTTACTTTATTTTTTCTGTTGGTATTTTATGGCTGCCAGCGTTAATGTGTTTAGTGGTTAATGGCTTTACATTGCTAAGAAATGTCCATAAAAATAGGCTCCTATGTACTTTTAATAATAAAAATTTTTTTTTATTATTATTTGTAGTTAAAGGAAATGACCATAAACTTAACGGATAATGTCCCAGCAGAAAATTTTCAGTCTCTGTATAAGTTTTTTGAAAGAATTGTCTTATGCTCACCAAGGCTGCATTTATTTGATCAAAAATACAGTAATATTGTGAAATATTACAATATAAAATAAATGTTTTCTATTTTAATACATTGCAAAATATAATTTATTCCTTTGATGCAAAGCTAAATTTTGCTCCAGTCTTCAATGTCACATAATCCTTCAGAAATTATTCAAATATGCTGATTTGCTGCTCAAGTGACATTTCTCATTATGTACAACAAAGAAAGTCAGAAGTAGAAAAGAAATGAAAAAGAATGAAAGAACACTGGGTTCTTGGAGATGGGCTGAACCTGGCGCTCTCTAATGGGGACAGTGGATGGCAGGCCTGGGGCAAAGGCACGGTGGGTACATAGCCTGCGTGATTAGTGAAAGGGGCAAGTTGTAATCCACTGCTGCATTAATCAAAATGATAATGCTTCCATTTGTGATTACTGCTTGCTTCCAGCACTGCATAAAGCCTGTCCCGTGTGTTTCCAGGGTTGTTTGGGGATGAAGGTGGGTGGGGGATAGTAGTCACCTCATATAACTAAATATCCTTCCAAATCCACTTGGTGCATCAACTGCAAAAGGCTGAGATCCATTTTTAAAAATGGCAGCTGAATGTGCAGCGATCGAGTCATATTGTACTTGCCGAATTAAAAACAGGATTCATAGTGCTGAGTGAAAGAAATCTCCTCCATTCGAACCTGCCTGTTGTCGTGTCTTTTGTTCTGTTGTCCTCACCTGCCTTTGGCTGAGTTTGCTTGTGCTGCGTGATAAATCACCTAAAAAACTGTTGCCTCTCCGTAAAGCGCTGCGCATTCAGCCATGTCAGATTTAAATAAGAAAATGATAAGACAGAAAGAGGATCTGCCACATTTAACACTGGAAAATGCAGCACTGGCATCTTATTAAAATGTATGAAACCAATAAGAGGCAGAGATAGGGCGATCCATAAGCAGCCAAAAGTTGGGACAGTGTTGTTTATTTGCCCTGTAAAGTCAGATAGGAGACCAGAAGTGATCTGTATTTAACCTGTTAGCCAGCAGACCCAATTTTGGGACCCACAGCTGAAAATGACCTACCTAACTTAAAATTGTAACAGTTCCTGACTTTAGTGTGTTACACTAAAGACACTTTAGGCTTTACTATCCATTATCCAGAGTTGATAATGCTCAAAAAGATAAAAAGTTATAGAGACTGAAGTGCCTTGAAAAAAATTGTACCACACTGAATTTTTTTTTATTTCATATAAAAATACATGAAATCAGTCCTGGAGCAATCCAGAAAAGTAATGGGTTGAGAGGCACATGTCTCATGAATTTATATTTCAAATCTGAAGAAGATACCATGAAAAATGAGATTCCTGCAACCATTTTTCTGAGATTTTTCTAGTCCCCCCTGTTTGAGGAAACATATTTACCAAATGTATTGAAGAGTTCTACAAACTATTTTAGTCATTATACATACAACTGCGTAGTTTTTCAATTATAAAACAGTAGACAGAATCTTAGACATCATATAAGTGATTTATTTGAGCACTAGAAAAATACAATAAGAATAATTTGAGTAATAAAAAGAAAGAGGAAAAAAATAGCTTTGTATGTAGTACATACTCTGATTGCCAGACATAGGCTATCAGATTTACAATGAGACATAAACAAAGGAATAACCATCCATATTACAACGTTATATTAATCGAAAAAAACAATGATCTATCGTCGATGCTTGAGGCTTAGACCTTCAGAATGATATATAGTTTGTCAAAATTAATTTTGTCCCGTTTCATTTAATCTATTCGTAAACAATGACATGTGCAAACAAAGAGCGTTCAGTGCGCTGGCGTCCTGGTGCATGTTAACAGGTTTTAAACTTGTGCTGAAAGCTAAAGTGGTGCTCTGTATCAGGGCTCTGTGACTGTGATTGTTTGATAAGTAGGTTGTAAAAGAAGTGCAAATGAATCCTGAGCCAAATTTGAGCTTTTCTGGAATGGGTTTCCACTCAGTGCCTTTCACTGTAACTCTGAATGAAACCTGAGAGCATCTCTTTTGTTCAAAAGAATATGGTTAAGAGTCAGACATGTTCCAGCAAAGTGACTCATATTGATTTCTGCAAGAGTGAGACATCAGATTCGTATCTGATGCCAAGGGGAGTCAGCAGCATTGTTTTTGGAGTGGGGGGCAATCATTTGATATCATCAAACTGTAATGAATCTGGGAGAAAAGAGAGTTGGTTCTGAAATTAAAAGTGTCCTTTGCGACCATACACAGGTTTTTTTGAAGCGCAGCTCTCAGCCCCCTTGGCTAAACACTGAAACTGAATCAGCGGCAAACTCTATGAAGATATTCAGTCAACACGTCTTATTTAACGACTATATACAGTACGTCAAAAATGGTACACTACAGTAAGTCAAAAATAACTGAGAAAACAGTGTGTACTATTGTTTAAAAGATTATTTGACACAAAATTAAAGCATTTCACAAAAGGTACAGTAAAACCTATCATTCTGCCACAGCATGATCATACCATCCACCATTATAATAAATTATAATGAGGCGGCCTCTAATAGCAGTGCTGATCAGAAAGTAATTTGCAACTGCAGGAGGATAAGACTCGCTCACTACCAAATTATTTTGGAAAAGCATGGATCTCTGGCACTCAGAGAGACTTTTTAAATTTTTTATTTTACGAGGCTGGTGGAGAGACCCAGGCGGCAAGGCATATATTGAGCTCCTACTAAATCTTATTTATGCTGTCACATAGGGGTCAACTGGCTCCTAGCAGGCTCCTGGCACCAGCAAAACAGCACAGTTGGGCTGCATCTATCTGGACCTGTCCATGGTGCTGAAATAGCAATCCTCACCAAGGTTGGGAAATATTGAGCATCTATGATATATTCACAATATATTTATGTTTAACGTATTGTAATAATGAAATGAAAGAACACTGTGAATGCTGCAATTATATTACTAAAAAGTAATTGCTCTAAAACTTATATAACATTTATATATGCATACAAAATTGTATAAACAAATTATTACAAATGATTTGTTTACCTAAACATTGTTTTCATGAATATACATTTATTATTATTATTATCGTTATTATATGTTGTTGTTGTTAAAACTTCTATATTATATAAAAGTTACAAAACTTAACAATAATAATCAAAATTATTTTCATTAATATTATTATTATTATATAAAACATCATTATTTATAAATATAAAATATTATAAACAAATTATATGATTTATGAAAACTACATTAGAAGTAATAAATATATAAAAAATTAATGAACATTTTATAAAAGTAACAGCATATGTAATATTATTAAATATAAAATATCCATTATGATATAAAATGTTACTTAGTCTACATTATGTAATGTTACATTTATTTATTTATTTACAGTATTTGTTTAACATTTTCAGACTGTTTAGAAATAAATATAAAAATTTTAAACTACTTTTCTAATTTAAAAAACTACTTACTACTTTAATAAAACTACTAGAAATAAACTACTACTTCTACTTATTTTTCTTATTATTAAACTACTACTTCTCCAATTTAAAAAATACTTAAACTAATAAAACTACTAGAAATAAACTACTACTTCTACTTATTTTTCTTGTTATAAAAAAAACTAATTATTTAAAAAGTAATTACTCTGAAACTGTTTTTAAATAAACATTATTTTTTATTTTATTTTTTAAAATAGATAAAAACTGTCATCATTACAGCAGATGAGATAAATACATTGATGAATCAAATTACAATTTATCAATTGTAATAAAGTTGGTTTAACCGCAGTACACCAAACCTTCTGCAATAACTTCAAGCTGAGTAATTTGATTCATGAATGTATTACTCTCGTCTGGAGTGACATCCAACCTCTCCATATTCACTGCTCAACTCAGCCTACGTGTACCTGGAATCTGGCACCTGTTGTGTTTTGTCATGTTTTCAGAGCTAAATTACCCTGACCCAGTCGTAATGAGTAATAAGAGAGCTTGTTGCACTGGCACCTTTAGATTTCCCTGACCCTGCTGAATCAGCTGATCAATGAGCGTTTGCTGCCTGTATCCGCTGCGTGCGGCCCCGCCGATATCAACAACCCAATATGTCAGCACAGTGAAAGTGAGCAGGCAGTGGGAGGAGTTCAGCTCATTTTCACATTTGATGAATACATTTCTGGACAAAATGAGACAGGAAGCGCAGTGGAGCCTGTGTTTTTCTCATCTGACGCAAGGTCAAGCAGATCCGTCTGGATCCCGAATTCTCCGCAGGCTGTCAAAAAAAATGTAACGACTTTGAAATCGCATTCCGTCCTTGCGTGCCAGAGGTAAACCATCTCTGGTTGGTGCGACCGCTTCATTTGTATTCCGACCCACGCGGGACACTAGCCTGATCAGGTTGGGTTACCAAGCCAAAGCGATCTATCTTCTTTGATGTAAAAAAAGATCTCTTGCTCAGTTCCTGACAGCGTAGGGCAGGAAAAACTGCTCGGCCGCAGAACTTTGCGCGTTTTCCCTCCACCTGCCAGAGTGGCGCGTTGGAGATGGAGAGAAAAGCCTTGGAGAAGAGGCTGAATTTATCAAGCGCGCAGTGCTCCGAGCTCCCCTCGGGTAGCATAATGAGTTTAAACTCGGTGAAAAATCAACAGCGTGCGGATAGTATAACCTGAGCGCTCGACATCTCAAATGGATTTTGCCTTCAGAAAGATGCCTTTTAGCCAAAGATCTTTTGCTCTGTGTTGTGAAATGGGATAAATATCTAACAAGCTCCATTCTTGTAATGGCTCCTGGAGCCGGGAAGAACAAGCGAATCATACTTTTCTATTAGATTCCTCGACTTTTTATTGGTGTAACCGGTCTGACTAAATGGATCGGTGAGCAGGTGCTACGTCGTGTAAGAGCTCTAATCTTTCTCCATTTGATCACTTACAGGTAGATTCATGTCTTTAATGGATGTATACCTCATAAAACGTGCCCATAATGGGGAGGAGATACAGAGTTTTGGTTTCCATTATCCTGCCCATCTCTCTGGAGCCCTAAAAGATCTAATTACACCTTTTTTACAGACTTTCCACATCCACTCCATAAGCTATTATGCCTCGACCACCAGCCAGCTGAATTCCGCTTGAAGGCGAACAAGCTTGGGAGGGTTTTCTCATCAAAGACCTCTTTTACCTTCTTAAATGTTCAGCATTGTGACCCCTCCGGGTGGAACCGACGTTTGATCTTAATGATGGCGGTGGGTTTTGTGAGCTGACAGCAACAGGTAGCCTGGTGTATAATGAGCCCATTAAATCCCACAAGGCTGAGAATTTGGCGGCAAAAGGAGAGCCGGCTAACATATTGGACGGGACGCGGAAAGACATGAGGAGGAGACACGGAGAGCCGGAGGAACTAAAGCTGAAGAAAATTGTCACTTATGAAGAGCTTTGGGTTCGCTGTTGCCATAGATACTCCATGGTCTTTCACTCGGAGAGTGCTGCTGAATCAACACATTACTCTGGCACTCCTGAGGCAGGTGAACACAGCCCAAAAAAAAGAAATGGGGAAGAGGTGAGTGGGCAGCTATGCAGAGCAGTGGAGGAATACTTTATGGGAGAGAGAAGTACATGGAAGGCAGATAAGACGCTTCCTGTAAGCGCACCAGAAAGCTCTGATGTATGGAGCGGGCGAGCAGGTGTAGTTATATAGGTGCCATCTAATTCATCATTCCATCCCAGCATGCATTCTAGAGAAGAAAGAGAGCGAAAGATGAGGTTTCGACTAGATCTGTGTGCCGCGGCACATACAGGTACATTGCATTGCGACGTTCCGAATAAGTGCTCTGAAGAACTCAAAGCTGCAGAGAATACGGCAACAAAATGGCTATTGATGCCACTATTTTTGCTTTCTCTTTTTCAGTCACACATTCTCTTTCACACACACAAATACACGCACACACATCATGTGCATGAAGCCAAATACTATATTTGAAAAGGCACGAAAAATGGCAAAGTCAATGAATTTTAACAGAAAAGGTTATCAAAAAACCTCTTATTATTATTAAATAATATATAAAATATTATTATTATTATTTATTTATTTATTCTTAGAAAGTATAACAGGAATTAAATAAATACACTTTTCACAGTTTGACACTTTATGAATAATAAAAAAGGGTATAATATCTATATTGTATAATAATAATAACAATTAATATAATAAGTATTATTATTATCATTATTATGGTGTACTTTATTCTTGGAAACTATAAATTACATAATCTAAATTAAATTTTTCACAGTTTTTACATGCTTCTGGTCTAAGCCCTGCCAACATTCAGTTCTAGACAAATACACAAATACATCATAATAGATAAATATACATGTATACATATACAACCTCAAATCAGAAAAAGTTGGGACAGTATGGAAAACGCAAATAAAAAAAGTAGTGATTTCTAAATTTACTTTGACTTGTATTTCATTGCAGACAATATGAACACAAAATATTTCATGTTTTGTCTGGTCAACTTCATGTCATTTGTAAATATACATCCTTTCCTGTCATTCAGACCTGCAACACATTCCAAAAAAAGTTAGGACAGGAGCAATTTAGGGCTAGTAATGAGGTAAATTGGTTAAATAATGATGTGATTTGAAACAGTTGATGTCAACAGGTGATTGTAATTATGATTTGGTACAAAAGCAGCATCCAAGAAAGGTCTAGTCCTTTAGGAGCAAAGATGGGCCGAGGATCGCCAGTTTACCAACAAATACGTGAGAAAATTATTGAAATGTTTAAAAACAATGTTCCTCAAAGAAAGATAGGAAGAGATTTGGATATTTCACCTTCAACAGTGCATAACATAATTAAAAGATTCAAGGAATCTGGAGGAATTTCAGTGCGTAAAGGACAAGGGCGCAAGCCTAAGCTGAACAACCGTGATCTCCGATCCCTCAGCATCAAGAATCGTCATTCATCTATAAGCGATATCACCACATGGGCTCAGGACTACTTTGGCAAACCTTTGTCAAGTACCACAATACGTAGTTACATCCACAAATGCCAGTTAAAACTGTACTGTGCCAAAAAGAAGCCCTATGTTAACAGTGTCCAGAAACGCCGTCGACTTCTTTGGGCTCGGAGGCATCTGGGATGGACCATCACACAGTGGAAACGTGTACTGTGGTCAGATGAATCAGTATTTCAGGTATTTTTTGGGAGGAATGGACGCTGTGTGCTCCGGACCAAAGAAGAAAAGGATCATCCAGACTGTTACCAGCAACAAGTCCAAAAGCCAGGGTCTGTCATGGTATGGGGTTGTGTCAGTGCCCTTGGCAAAGGTAACTTGCACTTCTGTGATGGCACCATTAATGCTGAAAAGTACATAGAGATTTTGGAGCACAATATGCTGCCTTCAAGAAGACATCTTTTCCAGGGACGTCCATGCATATTTCAACAAGACAATGCAAAACCACATTCTGCACACATTACAAAGTCCTGGCTGCGGAGGAAGAGGGTACGGGTACTTGACTGGCCTGCCTGCAGTCCCGACCTGTCTCCAATAGAGAATGTGTGGCGCATTCTGAAGCGCAAAATGCGACAACGAAGACCCCGTACTGTTGCCCACCTTAAGACTTGTTTGCAGGAAGAATGGGACAAAATTACACCTGAAACACTTCATCACTTGGTGTCTTCAGTCCCTAAACGTCTTTTAAGTGTTGTGAAAAGGAATGGCAACATTACAAAGTGGTAAATGCTTTACTGTCCCAACTTTTTTTGGAATGTGTTGCAGGTCTGAATGACAGGAAAGGATGTATATTTACAAATGACATGAAGTTGACCAGACAAAACATGAAATATTTTGTGTTCATATTGTCTGCAATGAAATACAAGTCAAAGTAAATTTAGAAATCACTACTTTCTTTTTTTATTTGAGTTTTCCATACTGTCCCAACTTTTTCTGATTTGGGGTTGTATAACCAATGTATATATATACGTATATATACACACACATATACACTATATTGCCAAAAGTATTGGGTCGCCCCCTTCTAATGAACAGGTTTGACTACTTTAGTAATTTCTATGAGTACAAATCTTAATGTTAAGGCATATAATGATATTCTAGGAAATTGCGTGCTTCTAATATTATAGCAACAGTTTGGACAGGACCCTTTTCTATTCTAACATGACAATGCCTCTGTGTATAAGGCAAGGTTCAAAAAGAAAATTATTGATTCAGTCAGTTTCAAAATTATTGATTCGGTGTGACTGTAAATGCAGACCTTGAGCCAAAAACCCATCACCAAACACCAATGACTTGTACATATGGGTTCAGTCATTTTAGACACTTCCAAAACTGTTGCAACAGAGATGGAAATTCAATTTTTAAATACATGAATTATGTTCCCATCGTTGTTGCCACAGATTTGGAAGTGCATTTTTCTGTTCTAAAGAAGGGGGTGTCCCAATAAGTTTTTCTATATAGTGTATGTACAAGTCATTGGTGTTTGGTGATGAGTTTTTGGCTCAAGGTCTGCATTTACAGTCACACCAGAAGTGTTAAACTGGGATTAGGACTTGGTTTTATGCAGACCAGTCAAGTTCTTCCACACTGACTGAATCAATAATTTTCTTTTTGAACCTTGCCTTATACACAGAGGCATTGTCATGTTAGAATAGAAAAGGGTCCTGTCCAAACTGTTGCTATAATATTAGAAGCACACAATTTCCTAGAATATCATTATATGCTTTAACATTAAGATTTGTACTCATAGAAATTACTAAAGTAGTCAAACCTGTTCATTAGAAGGGGGCGACCCAATACTTTTGGCAATATAGTGTATATATATATGTGTGTGTGTGTGTGTGTGTGTGTATGCATATATACGTATATATATATATATATATATATAAACCCACACTTGAACTGAAGAGCAAGAAGCTGAATATGGCATTCTAATTAATTGATATAAACTGGTTGTTCTTCAGTCAGCCTTCATTAAATGCCCAAATGAAGCATGTGCACTTATTACACCACCAAACACGGAGCACTGCAGGGGACGGCCAAAACCACACCGCTAACAAGTAGCAACTGAGTAATTGACCATTGCAGTCAGTCCGTATGGCTGACATGACAGGATGAAGAGGACAGAGGAACCATGGCTGATTAACGTACTGAATGGACAGTGAAAAATCCCAATTATACATCTGTGGATTTTTCCTGCCAACTTCCTCTTTGCCGTGAAGTCCCACTTTAGTGCAATTACAGCTGTTTCAACTGAGATCCAGATCCAGAAAGGTCTGGCATGTGTGAATCTGGTCAGTCCAGTTGAGTCTTCAGGAGATCAGCTGCTTCAAAATCAATAGTGCATCATCTACCCATCATCATGGCATTTAAAATTCAGTGCGAGTTATCAAAATGAGCTGATCTTTCAAATGCTATATTCCTATACTTTCCAATAAAATATATACTTTTTAGAGTGTATACACAATCACATACATACACACACTGTATATACACACATATACACACAGTGCATTCAGAAAGTATTCAGACTCCCTTCACTTTTTTTCAATTTTGTTATGTTGCAGCCTGATACTACAATTGTTTAAATTCTTTTTTTTTCTCAATCTACACTCCATACCTCATAATGTGTGCCTTTCCAAATCATGTTTAATCAATTTAATTTACCACAGGTGGACTCCAGTCAAGGTGTAGAAACATCTCAGCAATGATCAAGAGAAATGGGAGGCACCTGAGCTAAATTTCAAGTGCTGTTGCAAAGGGTCTAAATACTTATGTAAATGTGATATTTCAGTTTTTTCTTTTAAAATTGATTTTTTTTTTTATTTAAATAATTTTTTCATTTTGTCATTATAAGGTATGGCGTGTAGATTAATGAAACAAAAGATGAATTTAAGCAAGTGTAGTATCAGGCTGCAACATAAACTTGAAAAAAGTTAAGGGGGTTTTAATACTTTCTGAATGCACTAATATATATATATATATATATATATATATACACACACACACACACACAAATTATGGTTTCATACAGTGGGTACGGAAAGTATTCAGACCCCCTTAAATTTTTCACTCTTTGTTATATTGCAGCCATTTGCTAAAATCATTTAAGTTCATTTTTTTCCTCAATGTACACACAGCACCCCATATTGACAGAAAAACACAGAATTGTTGACATTTTTGCAGATTTATTAAAAAAGAAAAACTGAAATATCACATGGTCCTAAGTATTCAGACCCTTTGCTGTGACACTTGTATATTTAACTCAGGTGCTGTCCATTTCTTCTGATCATCCTTGAGATTGTTCTACACCTTCATTTGAGTCCAGCTGTGTTTGATTATACTGATTGGACTTGATTAGGAAAGCCACACACCTGTCTATATAAGACCTTACAGCTCACAGTGCATGTCAGAGCAAATGAGAATCATGAGGTCAAAGGAACTGCCTGAAGAGCTCAGAGACAGAATTGTGGCAAGGCACAGATCTGGCCAAGGTTACAAAAAAAATTCTGCTGCACTTAAGGTTCCTAAGAGCACAGTGGCCTCCATAATCCTTAAATGGAAGACGTTTGGGACGACCAGAACCCTTCCTAGAGCTGGCCGTCCGGCCAAACTGAGCTATCGGGGGAGAAGAGCCTTGGTGAGAGAGGTAAAGAAGAACCCAAAGATCACTGTGGCTGAGCTCCAGAGATGCATTCGGGAGATGGGAGAAAGTTGTAGAAAGTCAACCATCACTGCAGCCCTCCACCAGTCGGGGCTTTATGGCAGAGTGGCCCGACGGAAGCCTCTCCTCAGTGCAAGACACATGAAATCCCGCATGGAGTTTGCTAAAAAACACCTGAAGGATTCTCTGGTCTGATGAGACCAAGATAGAACTTTTTGGCCTTAATTCTAAGCGGTATGTGTGAAGAAAACCAGGCACTGCTCATCACCTGTCCAATACAGTCCCAACAGTGAAGCATGGTGGTGGCAGCATCATGCTGTGGGGGTGTTTTTCAGCTGCAGGGACAGGACGACTGGTTGCAATCGAGGGAAAGATGAATGCGGCCAAGTACAGGGATATCCTGGACGAAAACCTTCTCCAGAGTGCTCAGGACCTCAGACTGGGCCGAAGGTTTACCTTCCAACAAGACAATGACCCTAAACACACAGCTAAAATAACGAAGGAGTGGCTTCACAACAACTCCGTGACTGTTCTTGAATGGCCCAGCCAGAGCCCTGACTTAAACCCAATTGAGCATCTCTGGAGAGACCTAAAAATGGCTGTCCATCAACGTTTACCATCCAACCTGACAGAACTGGAGAGGATCTGCAAGGAGGAATGGCAGAGGATCCCCAAATAAACTTGTTGCATCTTTCCCAAAAAGACTCATGGCTGTATTAAATCAAAAGGGTGCTTCTACTAAATACTGAGCAAAGGGTCTGAATACTTAGGACTAGTGTTGTCAAAAGTAAGACTTTTGCTCAACAGATAGGTCTGTGATTGGCTTCAATGATCATCGCTTCACGCTCTTCACCGAGCGCTTCATTGATCATTGAAGCCAATCACAGATGTATCTGTTGAGCGCGTGAACAATGACCAATCAGCGCTGTTTAATAATCCGCTCAACAGCGCTCAAATCTTAGTGGGAAATGGACGTTTTTAAAATTTCAGTACCGAATGGTATCGAGGTCGGTACTTTTGACAACACTACTTAGGACCATGTGATATTTCAGTTTTTCTTTTTTAATAAATCTGCAAAAATGTCAACAATTCTGTGTTTTTCTGTCAATATGGGGTGCTGTGTGTACATTAATGATGAAAAAAATGAACTTAAATGATTTTAGCAAATGGCTGCAATATAACAGAGTGAAAAATTTAAGGGGGTCTGAATACTTTCCGTACCCACTGTATGTCTTTCTAAAGATGAGCCGAAGTATAATTATTAGGGCTGTCGATCGATATATTTTTTAATCGCGATTAATCATATGATTGTCATGAGTTAACTCGCGATTAATCGCAATTAATCGCACATTTTTATTTTTTCTAAATGTACCTTAAATTAATACTTTTTAAATGTTTAATACTCTAATCAACATGGGCATGGACAAATATGGATGCTTTATGCAAATATACACTATATTGCCAAAAGTATTGGGTCGCCCCCTTCTAATGAACAGGTTTGACTACTTTAGTAATTTCTATGAGTACAAATCTTAATGTTAAAGCATATGGGTTCAGTCATTTTAGACACTTCCAAAACTGTTGCAACAGAGATAGAAATACAATTTTTAAATACATGAATTATGTTCCCATAGATTTGGAAGTGCATTTTTCTGTTCTAAAGAAGGGGGTACCAATACTTTTGTCTATATAGTGTATGTACAAGTCACTGGTGTTTGGTGATGAGTTTTTGGCTCAAGGTCTGCATTTACAGTCACACCAGAGGTGTTAAACTGGGATTAGGACTTGGTTTTATGCAGACCAGTCAAGTTCTTCCACACTGACTGAATCAATCATTTTCTTTTTGAACCTTGTCTTATACACAGAGGCATTGTCATGTTAGAATAGAAAAGGGTCCTGTCCAGACTGTTGCTATAATATTAGAAGAATATCATTATATGCTTTAACATTAAGATTTGTACTCATAGAAATTACTAAAGTAGCCAAACCTGTTCATTAGAAGGGGGCGACCCAATACTTTTGGCAATATAGTGTATGTTTATTATTATTGAAACCATAGTCAACATAAAGAATGAAGAGCAGACATGTTTCAAAGGTCATAGATGTTTTTCAAAGAACTTGTTCATGTCTATTAGACATGAAAAAAAGAAATACCAGGTTCCCATTACTTCTCTTTCTTTGCACTGAGCAATTTACTTACATAAACCTGTTTACATTTTTTGCACACAGGGCAGCTCTTCTTCTGAAAATGCAAAATGTACATTTATTATTTATTATTACATTTGTTTCCCTATCTTTGCCCACATACTGTATTTTGATGAAGCTAAATTCTCAATAAAACTGTTTTCATTGATATATTTTACTGTTTCTGTTGTCAGACAATGGAATGAATATGAAATAGTGACTGAAACGCGACCCATTAAGACTACATAACCAGCTCTCCCTTCCAAGATGTTCATCTGCACAAATAAATCCTGATAATCGCACCGTCGTCTGATGAAATCAAATACACATAAGATAATGACAATAGCTGTGCTGTGATTTCGGCTATACTTGCATGTAAAATCAGAGAAGCAACATATCTGCCGATCGCTAAAGAGAAACTGAGCAGACGCAGAGAGAGAGAGAGAGAGAGAGAGAGAGAGGGGTGTGTGCGCGCGCTGGGAGAGAACCTGAGCAGATGCAGAGAGAGAGAGAATTTTTTGAATTTTGACAATCCTTTTATTACAAAAAATCATGACAACATTCACAAAAACAAGTCACATACTTTCAATCTAATAAAAAATCTTACATCAACACTTCTGAGATAACCAGTTCATTATCAACTAATGAACACAGCACATTATCACAGCACCACTCAATTTCAAAAATATTCAATGTACTCATTAGTTTATAAAAATTAAACTCGATTACAAGTCGTGATTTTACCATTTTTTTAAAAGCTGTTATAAGTTCTTGTTCTCCTTTCTGTTCAATTTTATTTCTCCTAGTTATATAAATGGCTAATTTTGCAATGCCAACAATAAAATTAAGCAATTGACATTTGTATTTTTTCTTAATGGTATACAAACAACCAAGAATAAAATCCTGCTTTGTGAAACATACCTCAAAAGATTCAAAAAGAAGCTCTAAAAGACTAAACAAAAACGGAAGTCTGTTACAAAACATAAAACAATGAAACACAGTCTCCCTTTCATTGCAAAAAGGACAATTCTCACTTACATTTGGGTTCAACATTGCCACAAAAGAGTTAACTGCTATAGCCCCATGGAGTATCCTCCACTGAAGATCACCAACTCTTTTAGGTAACGGAGGTTTGTACAAAATCCTCCACACTGGTTTTGTTTTTTCAGTGATCTCTAATGTGTCTCTCCATACAGTATCACTTCTATTTAACCATTTAATATTCGTCACTTTCACAATACTTCTGTACAATGCTTTCCCTTTAACTTCAAAGAAATCAATTTGCACATCAATTTCCTTCTTCAACAAAGAATTAATGTCATTAAATGAAGAAAGATCAGGTACAATACTTATATCTGGGAAGAAATCTTCACAATCTGGAAATATACATTTCTTATTGTACTCATCAAGTAAAATTCTTTCTTGTACATTCAAAGCCCCCTGCAGTTTATCTAAAAAATGTTTAATGTACCGTGCAGACTTTACCTTTAAAAAGGCTGAAACTGCTTCTACATTGTTAAAATCAGGACCTGCCTTATTTAAAATGTTTCAACTGTAGAGATCCACTTCTGTACAACAAATCTTTAAGACCTGGTATTTCGTCACCAGATACATCGAGACGTGCTCCACACACAATGGGCTCTTCGAGTAACCAGTACAGAGACATTAATGGTTCCATCCATTGAGGCTTAAAAAGACTCCATATTTTAAAGAGATTTCGATAGAAAGCAGGAACTCCTCTAAAATCTATTTTTTTTGAGTCCATTAAAAACAAAACATTGTCCAGGCCAAGTCCACTTATTCTGTGTAAAATGGATTGAGCAACTGGTCTCCATACCAGTCGTTCAGATCCTATCAAAAACTTCTGCAAAAACTGAAGACGATAAGCAGCACATCTACTTGACAAATGCACTAGACCTTGGCCTCCATCTTTATCCAGAAACAAAACGCTCTGAGGGATCCAATGCAAATTGTCCCAAAAAAAGTTCACTGTTTCTGTTTGAATTTTTGCTAAGAGACCAACCGGAGGGTCAACGCATGCAAGTCTATGCCACAGGGAAGAAGCTGCAAGATTGTTGATTATGAGTGCGCGTCCTTTAAAAGACAACTGAGGAAGCAACCATTTCCATTTTTTTCAAACGTCCTGTTACTTTATCTGCCATTCCTTCCCAGTTCTTCTGCATGAAAGCTTCATTGCCTAAGAAAACACCAAGATATTTTAACCTATCTTTTTTCCATAATAAGCCTCCTGGTAGAATGGGATTTTCTCCTTCCCATTTTCCAATCAATAAAGCATCACTTTTTCCCCAATTTACAATTGCTGATGAAATATCCTTAAAATCATTAACAATTTGTTGTAACATTTTAACATCATCACTATCATTTATAAAAGCAATAACGTCATCAGCATATGCAGATAAATGGAAAGCATTATTACACTGTGGCAATGTTAAACCCTTTAACTTATTTCGTAACATTGACAGCAGTGGTTCTATATAGCCAGCACATATAATAGCCCAGACATAGCACAACCTTGTCGAACCCCTCTCTGTACATTAAAGGGGGCACACAAACTACCATTAATTTTAAATCACACTCTCAATTTCACAATACATTGTTTTAATCATATCAATAAAACGTGAATTAAAACCAAAGTCTTGTAAAGTATGCCACAAATAAAGGTGTTCAACCCGATCAAATGCCTTCTCTTGGTCTAAAGAAATAAGACCAATATTTATACCAAACAACTTTGAAACTTCTAAAACATCTCTGATTAAAGTTATATTATCAAAAATCGATCTATTTGGTACACAATATGTTTGATCGTAGTGTATTACCTTCCCTATTATTTTACTCAATCTTGTAGCTAATGTTTTAGACAGGATTTTATACTCTGAGCACAGGAGAGAAACAGGCCTCCAATTTTTTATATTTTGAAGATCGCCTTTTTTGGGCAAAGTGATAACTGCCCTTCTACAACTAAGGGGAAGAAACCCATTAGTAAGGCTTTCATCAAACACTACTAAGAGATCTTCTCTTAAAACGGGCCAGAAAGTTTTATAAAATTCAATGGGTAACCCATCAATCCCAGGAGATTTCCCATTCTCCATGCCCATCATTGCTGTATAAAGTTCTTGTTCTGTCAGATGTTGTTGCAAACTTTCATTGCTCTCTTCATCAAGTTTTGGCAGACCTTCGAAAAAACCACTAATAGTCATCTTTTCATTTATCAGATCAGCTGTATATAATTTTTTATAAAACTGTACAGCAACTTCTCTTATCTCAGACGTTTTAGTTAATTCCTGTCCTGTATCAGAGACCAAGGAATGAATTATTCTACTTTGACTATTTTTTTTCTCCATACTGAAGAAAAATTTAGAAGGCGCATCCATTTGTGTGATATTCTGGAAACGTGAGCGAACCAGCGCTCCCTGTGCCTTAATGTCCAACAGGTTTGCCAATAAAGTTTTCTTTAATGTCAAAGCTTCAATGTGTTCCTTTTTGCCTGTAGATGCAGACAAACTGTACAAATCAACTATCTCAGTCTCTAAAGTATTCAATGATCGAGTTATTTCTTTTGTAACATTAAGAGTGTATTGCTGGCAAAAGTTTTTGATTTGTATTTTCCCGCAATCCCACCACTGTTGCAAAGAGCTATATAAATATTTTTGTTGCTTAAAAACATCCCAGAAAAAAGTAAAAGAATCTTTAAAATGTTTGTCATCGAGTAAAGATGTATTAAAATGCCAATAGGCACTGCTTGACTTCACACAACTTACTAATACAGAACAGAGAACCACACTGTGATCTGAAAATCCTACAGGATTAATTTGACAAGATTTAAAAATATTGAACTGGTGCTTAAAGCTGTAAAACCGATCAAGACGTGCCAAAGACAATGAATTATCTTTACAATGAACCCATGTGTATTGCCTTAATGTTTTATGCATTTTTCTCCATATATCACAGAGATCAAAAGTTTGAACGAGTTGCTTAATAACTCTTTGAGATGCAACATGCGGTTCTAAATGATTTCGGTCTACTTTATCATTCTCAGTACAATTAAAATCTCCCCCTAAAACTAAGAAATCATCTGTATTTAGGCTTTTCAAAGTAGTGTTGACTAAATTTAAGAACAAAACTCTTTCTACTCCACTATTAGGAGCATAAATATCTAAAAAAAAACATTTTTTTCAAACTTAATAACTTTTAAAAAGCGAACTTTCAATTTCAACAGATTCAAAAGATACTGGAGTCATATTTTTAGAAAATAAAATTGCAACACCTCCACTTACAGAGGATTTGTGACTAAGAAAAAGTTGACCTTCCCACTCTCTTTTCCAGTCCACCTCATTTCTTTGATCACTATGCGTTTCTTGTATAAACATGACATCAACAGACTTCTGATTTATATATTCATACAACATCATCCGTTTACGAACATCTCAAGCTCCATTTAAATTGAGAGTTCCAATTTTTAGCTGACTCATAGTTTTATTTAAATTCAGCAAGCAACTCAGTTGGACAGAGATTATGCATATAATAAAAAAACCAAGTTTAGGGATCTAAACCATGGCATTCTTATCTCTAGGCTTTTGTTTTTTTAACTTGTTTACAAATTTCCGTAAACGATACACTTCAAGATCTGCGAAAGCCCCTTCTTTTATCAAATATCTGGTGTCCTTCACAAATTGTGCACTATTAGGAAAATAATCCTCAATTTGCACGCCTTTTAACCCTTTTGTTTCCTGAAGAAAACCACTAATGTCTTCAGCTTTGTACAAAACATTTACTGCTTCATTTTGAGAACAAGCAGAAAACTCTGAACACACAGAAACGCAAGAATCAGAATCATCATCGTCAGAAGCTATGATTTCATCTTCAGCAGCGTCATTTATTTTGATTTGTTTACTGGTTTTATCGTTTCGACTCTTTCTTCTTTTAATTGGTGTTTTGAAAGTTGATTCAACTTCCATGTCCAATCCACAATCATTCAAATCTCAGATCTTCCTTTACAATTTCTCTGTCTTGTTCTACAAGCACAGAAGATAATGTACTGAACCCCACGGACTCCGCCACAACGCCTCCATCATCACCGACAGCAGAGCACGACGCCCGCACCTCCGCGCTGTTCACTCCCTCGAGCGGCTCGAGCGGTGTATTCACCGGTGCGCTAGACTCATCAACAGCGCTCCCCGCTTTACCTACATCAGTCTGCTCTGTGTTCGTGTTCATTTTATCAGGGCAATTACGACTCAGATGTCCGATTTTCGAACAACCAAAACATTTGATCGTCGTATCAGATGATACGAAGACAGCGTAGTCAAAACCTTCTAATTTAAATTTAAAAACCAGGTCAAGTTCATCCTCGCCATTCTTCAGAATCATAAACACCTGTCTCCTAAAAGACACGAGATGTTTCACTAAAGGCGATTTACATCCAAGCGGAATTTTTTTGATCGGGGAAACTATCTTTCCATATCGTGACAATTCCTGCACGATCATCTCATCTTTCACAAACGGAGGGACGTTTGAAATCATTATTTTCTTGGCGGGAGTGCTCAAAGGAAACACCGGCGTGAGTGAACCTTTGATTACAACACTATTTTGCACTATTTCATTCGCCTTCTCAATAGTGCTAAAAAATAGCACAAACGCACTATTCATTCGCGAAGCGGACACGATGTTTTCATGACCCACAACGTCTCCCACAGCCAAACAAACATCTTCCACATTAACGTTTGAATCAATTTTTATTCCATGCCGCCGAGTTATTTTTTCAAAACCCATTGTGTTTGGAGTCGCCATGCTTCCCAGCAAAAATGCTGGAAGCAGACTATCCTCACAAAAACAAAATACCTAAAAAAAAAAAAAAGCAAACAAAACACTTACAAGAGAAAGGGAAAAAGTTTGGGGAAAAAAGCACTCTTACCGGCCACAGCCGGCAACCACTCACATCCACACTCACCACGCTCCGCCCACTCACTCCCAGCATGCACTCGAGAGAGAGAGGTGTGTGCGTGCGCGGCAGTACCGGAGAGTCTCAGAAACTAGGTTTGGGCGCTTTTTTGAAGGGAAAAAAATCGCTAAAGGGGTCTGCAATGTTGCTAAGTTGGCAACACTGTGCATCTCCATTTCTCCAACTACGGGTTGGGCCACGGGTCAAACAGAAAATACGCGCTGCGTTAATCGCGCGTTAAAAAAATTAGTGCCATTAAAATGAATTTGCGTTAACGCGTTATTAACGCGACACTGTGCATCTCCCATTAACGCATTAACTTTGACAGCACTAATTATGATTATTTTGTTGACAGACACAGTTTTTACCCATACAAAATAAAATCTGTGAACTGTTTATGTTATAATAAGAAGAAAAGGAAGAAGAATAACAACATTATTATTATTATCATTATTATTATTAGTGAAAGAGTGTTTTAAATTTTACAGCAATTACAATATTTACACATTATAGAAGTGCTGTACAAATAAATTTAAAATGCACTGAAAATGCACTCTAGGCAGGAAAAAAAGTACTACAACTTAATTCAATATATATATATATATATATATATTTATTAATTTGATTTGGCTTTAGAACAATGATAATATAAAAGCCAGCCAGTTATTTAACTTTGGAAAAAAAACTTGTTTAAAAAAACTCGTTATCATGCGTATCATAAATTGAGCGATAGTATGCTCATATCCCTAAAGTTGTTGTTTATGATCCTTGCACTCTCCACCATGACAATTACACAATAAATGACAGTATTTATTTACTGCTGTGACAGCAACTGAATGACTTCAGAAGCAAAACTCACAGTAAATTCATAATGATTCGGGGAAGTCGTGGCCTAATGGTTAGAGAGTCGGACTCGTAATCGAAAGGTTGCGAGTTCGAGTCTCGGGCCGGCAGGAATTGTAGGTGGGGGAGTGAATGTACAGCGCTCTCTCCACCCTCAATACCATGACTGAGGTGTCCTTGAGCAAGGCACCGAACCCCCAACTGCTCCCTGGGCGCCGCAGCATAAATGGCTGCCCACTGCTCCGGGTGTGTGATCACGGTGTGTGCGTGTTCACTGCTGTGTGTGTGCACTTTGGATGGGTTAAATGCAGAGCACAAATTCCAAGTATGGGTCACGTCACGTCACTTTCACTTTCACATGATGACATGAATACTGCAAAATAATCACATCCAAAATATTTCTTTATGCCAGGAATCTTGCCATTATTGCTATGCAACAGTTTAGACAATTTTTTTTCCCCCGAGAGGGTAGAACAGCAAAAACAGAGAAAAATATCCATTGATTAAGCACACTCGACATGACTTGTAATTCAGCAATTGGGCAAAGCCTAAAATTAAATGCTACATTCTGGACCAGGGCTGAGGTAACAATTGGAGCTAAATTGTAATCACCCTAAACTCTAAAACCACAAAGCAAGAGAGAACAGACAAAGCGCTGGGGAAATCGAAGCCTCTTGCTCACGCCGCTAAAATTAACAGTGAACCATTCAAATGGTTTTGCAGCCCTTCAGCTACTAATTGTGTCTCTCTTTCCAGCAGCTGAAAACCACACCCCATGTGAGACTTCAATAATTCCTTAAAAAACAATTGACTAGCCTTTGATAACGCAAGCTTTCGCAATTAGCAGTGATAAATAGCTTCTGAAAAAAATTTAATTTCATTAAGAAACAATTTATTGCTTTCTGGAAAATAAATAGTTTTGGTACACGGCCCCTTTAGAAGGTATTTTTTTTTTTATTTTATTGTTATTTGTGCCTCTTTAATTTTCTAAATTTGCTAAGTGACACTTTTAATGACCTGGTAATGCAGCCCTTTGCTGTATAATTAAGTGTCTTGACTCTTTTATAAGCCTCTATTTTATTTAAAAGCTCAATTGAAAAGACTCCGGTAAACGTATTTCTGAAATGTCACTTGATGCATGCGAGTTAAGAGCAATGAAAATATTCAGAGGCTGTATTGCATATCTTAGACAGGGCTTCAAACAAAAAATAAATAATAATAATAATGACTAGAGAGCCATTTAATTTGTCCTCTCTCTAACATTGGATAGGCTAATCAAAACATTCTCATCTTGAGCAGAAAAGAAAGATAACAGTTTCAAAGTTTAAATTCCAACCAAGCCATCTAACAACAATTTTTATATATATATATATGTGTGTTCTTAGCCTACAGAGTAATGCTAAATGTAGATCAGAAACGTTTTGTTACATCTGGTTTGAGTCGTAGGTTACTTATAGATAGATAAATAGATAGTAAGAAAAATAACAATATTTGCAGCATTGTTTTTTTCTGCTGTATTTTAGTGAAAGTAATCTATAATTTGACCTCGCACTGTGTTTCTGTTTTTGTTAAAATAACCGTGGCAGCTCTTGAACTTGGCGCCGGTGTTGTGCCGAAATCTGCACCCCTGCCAGATTATGCATCCCCTCGTTGAAATCGCTACCTGATTGCCTAATCCCAACCCCTCCCCCACACCTAACCCTAAACCTACCAACACTAGGGGATGCATAATCTGGCAGGGTGCAGAATTCGGCACGACACCGGCGCGCGTCCAAAGAGAGAGAGAGAGAGAGAGAGAGAGATTTTTTTTTATTTAGAAAAAAGCTTTATTTACAAATACTCAAAGACTCTTTACAAAAGACTTAAAAACAAAACATACCGCAAGAACACCTTACGGAAACCAAAACACCATAGGATTATAAGGAAAACACCAGAACATCTTCAGATAACACACACAAAGCCCCATGACTACACCAAATTTGTTCAAACGTGGAAAGATCTTTCATAGTTCTATAAAACTGAAAATCAATCAATACTCTAGATTTAACCAATGTCAGAAAACACACATAAACATCATCACTAGATCTTTGTTCAATCTTATTCTTTCGGCTAATATACACAGCCAACTTTGCTTGTCCTAAAATAAAATTCAACAATTGACAGATAAAACGTTTTTTCTGTAAATATTTAAAGCCCAAAATAAAAGTCTCAATCGAAAAATTATCATTCAACCTACAAAACAACTCTTTTAGCTTCACAAATAAAGGTTCTAATCTAAAACAGTACATGAAGGCATGAAAAATAGTTTCTTTTTGGAGACAGAAAGGGCATTCAGGGCTAACTTCAGGGTTCATCACTGAGATAAACGAATTGACAGCAATAGCACCATGCAAAACCCTCCATTGTATATCACCTACTCTCTTTGACAATGGTGGCTTATACAAAGATCTCCATTTGGGTTTTACATCACTGTTCAATTTAAAAACAGACCGCCATGGTGTATCAATTCTTCCAACAAGCAACTTCTTATTAAAGACCAAAACACAGACTTCATACAGTTTTTTACCTTCACTTGACAAGAAATCTAATAACAAAGATTCACATGGTTTTAAAAGAAAACTTGTATTCTCATCAAGAATGGTTGCACAAATAAACAGGGAAAAAGATCCTCAATATCAGGAACATTAACCCCTGTAAAAAAGTCTTTCAACATATGATCTTCTTCAACTGTAAAACATAATCTTAACTTGGTTAAAAATTGCTTGAACAAGCGAACAGATCTAATTCCCAAATGCTTGGAAGTTGCCTCCACATTCTCAAAGTGAGGTCCAGTTAAAGTCAATAAATGTCCCAAAGTAAAAACCCTGGATTCCCGAAGAGAAGTACTGAACCCGGATAAGTTACAGTGTGAAGTAATATCCAAGCGGGCTCCAAATATCAATGGCTCCTGTAGTAGCCAGTGAAGAGAAAATGAGTTCTCAGTCTTTTGGACGCGAAAAAGGCTCCACACTTTAAAGAGATTCCGATAAAAGACAGGCAGTTTTGATAAATCCAACTTGGTAGGATCCATTAAAAAGAGCATTTTATCCAGTCCAAAACCTCCAAGAGTACGCAGAATCATGCAGCTAACCGCACGCCAGCTACAATCTGTTGAACCATCCAAAAATCTTTGTAAAAAACGTAAACGAAAAGCAGCAATCCTACTTTGTATGTAAATTAAACCTTGTCCACCTTCTTCCCTTGGGAGGTATAAAATACTCTGTGAGACCCAATGTAGTTTATCCCAAAAAAAATTAACAAGAGCGGCTTGAACTTCAGATACAAAATGTGGGGGAGGGTCTACACATGCCAATCTATGCCAAAGCGAAGAAGCGACTAAATTGTTAACTATAAGAGTCCTCCCTCTATAGGACATATTTGGTAATAACCATTTCCATTTATCCATGCGCCCTTTAACTTTTTCCAACACCCCCTCCCAATTCTTCTGTAAAAAGCTGTCATCTCCCAAATAAACTCCTAAATATTTTATACCTCCCCTACCCCAACACAACCCATCAGGAAGACAAGGTATCCCATCAGACCATTGACCCAACAATAAAGCATCACTTTTTTGCCAATTAACCTTAGCAGAAGACAGTATTCTAAAATCTTTGATTAAATTAAGCAAAGACTGCACATCACTTTGTTTACTGATCAACACCACAATATCATCAGCATAAGCTGACAACCGAACATTATTACTGCAATTTGGTAAACACAAGCCACGTACATTTATTCTTATTTGTTGAAGTAGTGGCTCAATAGCCAATGAGTACAACATTCCAGACAAGGCACAACCTTGTCTGATACCCCTAAGAACCCGAAATGGAGCACATAAGCCACCATTAATTTTCAGTGCACTCTCAACGTCACAATAGAGTACTCTGATCATATCTACAAATTCTTTACAGAAACCAAAAGCTGCTAAAGTGCTCCACAAATAAGAATGCTCAACCCGATCGAAAGCCTTCTCTTGATCTAAAGATAACAAACCACAGTCTAAGTCTAACAATTTAGAAACATGAAAAATATCTCGAATTAACGAAACATTATCAAAAATAGATCTACTGGGGACACAATATGTTTGGTCCGGATGGATGACCTGATCCAACACCCCAGCCAATCTAGTAGCCAAAACTTTGGAAAGCAGTTTGTAATCGCTGCAAAGAAGCGAGACAGGGCGCCAGTTCTTAATATCAGTAAGGTCCCCTTTTTTCGGAAGAAGGGTGATAACCGCTCTCCGGCAACTCAGAGGCAACCTGCCCTCTGTCAAGCTGGCACGGAGTACCTCAAGCAGATCCTCTCCCAGCTCCAACCAAAAAGCCTTATAGAAGTCAACTGGGAGGCCATCCACTCCTGGTGCCCTCCCAGACTCCATGCTTTGCAGGGCCTTAAAAAGCTCTCCCAGGGTCAACACTCCTGAAAGATCAACGCTAGCCTCCTCTGAGACTTTAGGTAAGTTGTCAAAAAAGACACTTTCTACACAACGCCCTGAATCAAGCTCACTTCTATACAGGTTTTGATAAAAAATAACTGCTCTCCTACGGATATCGGTGGCGTCTGACAACAACGTTCCATCCTCGGAGCGGAGTGCATAAATAAAGCGCTTCTGTCCATTCTTTTTTTCCATGCTGAAAAAGTATTTGGATGGTACATCCATCTGATCAATGCTTTGAAAGCGTGAACGGACCAAAGCCCCCTGTACCCTGTACCCCAGTAGATCTGCCAACTGTGCCTTTTTCTTAGAGCAGGCTTCCATATGTCGAATTTCACCAGTAGATTGAGCCAATTTCTGAGATTCAAGTATCTCTTTTTCCAAATGCTCTAAAGACCGAGTCAACTCTTTAGTAACATTGTGAGTGTACTGCTGCGTAAACTGCTTTATTTGGACCTTACCAAAGTCCCACCACTGTTGTAATGACTGAAAAGAACACTTCATTGTTTTATAAACGTCCCAAAAGGATTTAAAAGATTCCTTAAAAAAATTATCATTTAACAAATTGGTGTTAAAGTGCCAATATGCACTCTTAGGTTTTATTGAACTTAAAATACATTTACAATGCACCATACTATGATCTGAAAAACTCACTGGCGTAATATAACACTTATTAAAAATGTTAAGATGATAGTTAAAGCTGTAAAATCTATCCAGTCTGGCCAAAGATATAACATTATCACGTATGTGAGCCCAAGTATACTGCCTTTCATTGCGATTTAACGATCTCCAAATATCACATAATTCATATTTTTTAATAAAATGAATAAGACGGGTACGTGAAGCTGGATGAGGCTCAATATGATTCCTATCTAAATTGAGCTCAGTACAATTGAAATCACCACCTAAGAACAAGAAATCTTCAGGGCAACAGTTTTGTAAGGTTGAACACAGTGTGTCTAAAAAAACTAATCTTCCAACTGGTGCAGTTGGAACATACACACAGATAAAAATAAACACATAATTTTCAAAAACTGCTCTAACTTTTAAAAGCCTACCTTTAACAATTTCATCAATTACACAAGAAACAGGACTAAAATTCTTTGCAAATAACTCCCCCACTGACTGAAGTGTTATGACTTAGCACAGAAGTGCCCTCAAACTCTCTCACCCAGTCAACAGCATTTTTCAAATCACTGTGGGTTTCTTGTAGAAAAGCAACATCAATATGTTTCTGTTTAATTGCTTCAAATATCATTGCTCTTTTTCTAACATCTCTTGCGCCATTGACATTCAAAGTGGCTAAATGCACTTCACTCATAACTAACCAAAAATAAAAAAACAAACCATAAAGCAAAGAAGATTTAGCATTCCTGCTCATAAAGTTAACAAATGTCATTATTCAGGGCATTGTTAAGATTCCTCACAATTTTCTTTAAACGATAGACTTCTTTATTCGTGAATAAGCCCTCTGCCATTAGGCCTCTTGTTTTTTCAACAAATTGTTCTAAATCAGGAAAAAATTCCTGCACCCGCACACCTCTTTTATTTTTAGTTGATCTGAGGAATAACTTGATATCATCAAGCTCATAACTCCGGCCAACAAACTCACTCTGAGAAAGAGTCACACTAGAGTCAGAAGACTCAGCATCGCTCTCTATATCTTGCTCTTCATCCTCATGCATTTCACTTTTTTTGCTTATTTTAGCATCGGGTACTTCATTACTTTTCTTTCGTTTTTGGGGCATTTTAAAAATAGATTGTTCTTCTTCCTTTCCAAAACAGTTATTCACCTCAGACATTTCTTGCAGCTGTGTCGAACTATTGTCTGAATTCCTATCAATTTGCCCATCTCCAATGTCTCCAGAACCCTGTGCCACATTTGTTAGATCCTTAACACCAGCATCTGAATGCGTTTCAGTGTGTGCCGTACTCGAGAGCCGATGCGACGAGGTCGATCCAGTCACAGACTCACTGGAAGGACCTGGAGCCGCAACCGCCGAGCTTTCCCCCGAGGGTACCACCTCAGCCGCACCGGTGTTGTGTAATATTCGGTTCCTGTGAAAAACTGTTCCAGTGGGTGGAGTTTACTTGAATAGTCATTAGTTCCCCTGTTGTGGGCGTGTCCTTGAAACAACGCGCAAACGAATGGAACTGAAAATATTAGTGCATGCTCCTCAAATTGCTACGTGTTTAATGGATTATTTCGAAAAGGTAATAAAGTATCAATGTTCAGCATTAACTGCAACAGTGTCAAAATAATACATAGTTTGTGTAATAATATGACAAATCGTCTATAAGCTGTTTTGCCTGATTGATTACAGGAACACAGCAAAACAAACAATAAGTGAATAATTTATGCTAACCTAGGCTAATATAGTTTTTCTTTTTGACGTGTTTAGCTTTTATATATTTCATTTGTGGGGCTTTAATTAATGTATTTATTTCAATAGATTAGCCTACCTAGTTGTGATTGGTGACTAGTACTGCAGTGTGTATACAACAATGCCTGAAACAAACTTTTACAAATGTATCTGTGGCCTAATAAAATGTATATAAGCTAGTCTGGTGTGAGTATCCTGTGTCATTCATAAACCCTTGTTTATTTTGTATATGTTTCTGTTACCTACATAAGCTACATGCCTACTGAGAAATGTTTTCTTGTAGTTAAAATGTTAATATTGTAATCATTATAATTTGTAATTGATTATATAATACAGTGCATAAACCTTAAAGCATTATTCTGATGGCACAGTCTTCTTGGACATCAAGACACCTCTAGGTCAGCAGCTACTCCAAGAATATTATTTTAAAAATTGGATAAGAAATCATACATATGTCATCATCAATAGTGTCATAATATGGCCTTGATTTGCTTTTGTGATGTTTCCACATATATTCATCATCATGTAAAGTCATTGTCTTGTTTCAGACTGGATGTGGAGTTTAAGTCACTGGTAGCTGATCATTGCGTGAACTGAACATGGAGGCTGTTTTCATTGAGTGCCAAGGCCCTGTTTTAATAATTATCGCAGACACCAGACACTGACTTAATTTTGCATTGCTTCATTCTACATACACATACTTTCACACAATTTTCCTTGTCTTTTCAATTTGAGTTATATTCATAAAGCAATTACTTCTGTACTTGTCATAGTAACATTTAATGTATGTAACTAATATTTATATACTCTACAACATGTTTTGAGTAGCATTTTTATATAAACAGTCAAAATAAAACACTTACTAAAAAAGATAACGTTATTTGTTGACCTATTTATTTGTCATGTTAAAATAAACCCATATCAGAGAACTGTCAACACGAAAGTGTTAAAATTATTGAAATATTAACTTTAAATTAATCTCAGAAGATACAAATCTCAGGAGGAGACAGGAGAACAGAGTTTGGCTGACAAAAACATTTCGGTTTCATTGTTGTAAAATGTGATTAACATTTGAAAATTGAAACAGATTTTCAAATGTTCAACATGATTCCTATGTATATCATGTATGTTGCACTATCCGTACTTTCTTCTTTGAAGCTCCTGTCGCCAAGTCAAATTCCTTGTGTGTGTAAACATACTTGGTAATAAAGCTCTTTCTGACTTCTGAACACAACACTAGGATCATGAAATTGTGGATGTTTTCACACACCATTTTTAAACATATGACATGAAAGAGATTGTTTTTCTGTGCCACATACTGTATGGTCAAAGAACAGACACAATGTATGATTATATATGATATTTATTATTATAATATTATTAGTAGTAATTTCTCAGATTATCTAAACCGTTAAGCAATGCTCTGTATTTGACTGCTAACTAAATATAATTAAGGGAAACATGACATGCTTTTGTAGGTCCATTTTAAAGGGACAATTCATTCAAAAATAAAAATGAACTCACTCTCATTTGTTTCAATGTTGTATGTGTCAATGCTGTTTTGTTCACACTGGTTTCAAACAGGTGAGTAAATGACAGAGTTTTCATTTTGGGTGGACGTATACCTTTATATTATAATCTATTATAGGCTACTTGGAGATTGGTTATTCCCAAACAGGTATGTGGAAAGATTATTATTTTTTTTTACTTAAAATAAAATAATAATAGAGGAAAATATGTGACAGATAGAAGTAAACATGCATTTACCTGTGTGACTTTAATTATAATTTACATGATACATGATATAATATGAGAAAAAGGAATATTTGTAGTTTGGTGTTGATAAAGATACTAATGGGGCTATGGAGGCTGGGAAATACTGGCTATTAAAAATAAAAATAAAAGAAGAATATGATGAAAGAAAGAAAGAACGGCACAGGATACTCACACCAGACTAGCTTATATACCTTTTATTAGGCCACAGATACATTTGTAAAAGTTTGTTTCAGGCATTGTTGTATACACACTGCAGTACTAGTCACCAATCACAACTAGGTAGGCTAATCTATTGAAATAAATAAATACATTAATTAAAACCCCACAAATGAAATATATAAAAGCTAAACACGTCAAAAAGAAAAACTATATTAGCCTAGGTTAGCATAAATTATTCACTTATTGTTTGTTTTGCTGTGTTCCTGTAATCAATCAGGCAAAACAGCTTATAGACGATTTGTCATATTATTACACAAACTATGTATTATTTTGACACTGTTGCAGTTAATGCTTTAATGCTGAACATTGATACTTCATTACCTTTTCGAAATAATCCATTAAACACGTAGCAAGTTGAGGAGCATGCACTAATATTTTCAGTTCCATTCGTTTGCACGTTGTTTCAAGGACACGCCCACAACAGGGGAACTAATGACTATTCACGTAAACTCCACCCACTGGAACAGTTTTTCACAGGAACCGAATATTACACAACACCGGCAACACCAGCTGTATCACCACTTTCAGAATTCTCACTACCATTCTTTGCTTTTGCTGCAATTTTGTCAGGACAATTACAAATTAAATGGCCAAAAATTCCGCAGCCAAAACATTTCATCTTTGCGGTAGTGACAAAAACAACATAATCAGAATCGTCAATCCGAAAATTAAGTGTCATGTCCAAATCAGCGTCATCCTTCGTGATCATATAAGCAAAACGCCTAAAAGAAACAATATGTTTCAACAAAGGAGAGTCACAATTAATTGGAATCTTCTTGATCTGAGAAACCAGTTTACCATATCGAGATAAAGCCTGAGTTAAGATGTCATCGCTCACAAAAGGTGGAACGTTTGAAGTAACTCGTTTAGCTGGTAATGAAAGGGGAAGAACAGGAACAAATTCACCACTGATAACTATTCCATGCTCAACTATCTCATTAGCTTTATCTATACTATCCAGAAAGACTACAGTGGCACTGTTCATTCTCGAGGCGGAGAGCACACTCTCATGTCCCACCACCTCTCCTATTGCCAAGCAACAATCTTCCACACTCACCGCAGACGCCACCTTTACAGCGTGGCGTCGCGTAAGTGAGCCTAACCCCTGCACGTGTGGGGCCGACATGCTTCCTCACATAAGCGGATAGCACGCGGCCCGAAACTAGCAGAGATACAACTAGAACTACGCAGCCTAGGGATAGACACAGCGAGGAGAAGGAAAAAAAGGAGAAAAGTTTCACTCACAGCACTCCACCTGCTCACACTCGCACCGGAAATGAGAGAGAGAAAGCGCACGGAGCTGAAAGGGCTTGAATAAAGCGCGTTTAGCTTTAGATAAAAATACGAGGATATAGCGCTGAAAGATATTTACTAGGGATGAGCGAGTACAGCAGTATCTGTATCTGTATCTGTTAACCATATGAATTATCTGTATCTGTATCAGTGTTGCCAGATCGGGTTGATGATTTCCAGCCCAAAAGCTCACCAAAACCCGCCCACTTCAACAAAAACCAGCCCAAATTTTTAACTGCCAAAATGATGAGAGAATTTTATTGCCATGTCAATCAAGGTTGATAAGGACCATTTTTATCTCCTTAAAATAAAATAATGATGACAAAATAAAATAAAGATAAATCAATTTCACAGGAACATGGAGGGCAAATGCCTTAAAAGCGGTAATCAAGAAATTATTAACTGATGACTTTAACCCTGAAAAACTGCATCATTTTCAATGTCTACAGTAAGAATAAGCTAATTTTTGTGCAAAAAGTGCACAATAACGTGATCAGAAAGCAATGTAAATTAGCTGGCATTTACTCTCGTTCATGCACACACCCCCGACAGCCAAAAAATATTAATTGATACATGATAATCTGACAGCAAAAATATAATAATAATAATAACAATTAGCAACAACAATGCGCTTACCTTTGTCTTGTGCTTTGTCTTCAGACAGAACTACAGCACGTATTTCACGAAGTACACATTTTAGAACATAATGCAGAACTATGCACAGTCGAAACTGTTCAAGTCCAGCAGCTGCATGTCAATGCCAAGTATACCAGAGTAGAGTCTGGACGGTTTAAAAGATGTTCTGATGCAGAACAGCATCGCCATATTCAGTTTTGATTTTTAATAAATCATTCAACTGTTCTCTCATTTCAGTTACAGTTATATTTAGAAATCTTCTTTTCATCTCTCATCACGTATAATCCACGTTGTGAGATTTGAGTCACTAGACTCTTTCTCGTGTAACTTATATTTAGGCCACTTTGCCATCGCAATCACTTAAAATGAATGAATGAATGAATGAATGAATGAATATATAGCTGCACATTTAAATCTTGCCCTTTATAGCTCACGAGTCATCACATCTCACCAACATAAAAGATGGTAAATTCACTGACAGGTCTCGGTTAAACTGAACCAATAAGGGTTGCGTTAAGGAAAAATGAGTTGATGACTGCACAACACATTATTTTACTGTGATACTTTGAGCTGGAACATATTAAAATAACATGACTAAAGATAAATGCGAAGAAAAAAAGCAGCTGATTGGGCGGTTTTTAATTTTTTAAAAGCAGCCCAAATTTTGTCTACCCGCCCAATGCGTTATTCTCCGGTCCAAACCGATCAAAAGAAGCCCAATTGGGCGGCAACCCGCACAATCTGGCAACACTGATCTGTATCTGTACTCGGACTGGGCGGGGCCTAACCCGGAAGTGGGCGGGATTTAACCTGGAAGTGGGTCGGGTTGTCTTGAAATGGGAGGGGCTTTAACCGGTATGTTATTTTAAGCATGCAATTGATATGGGTTGATCAGAAATTGTTATATTTATTGCTGATTAGAAAACTATTTACATGACAGCAGACGGTTTAAAAAAAAAAAAAACTCCGATGACCGGCAGAGAGAGGGAGAGAGAGAGTGTGTGTGTGTGTGTGTGTGTAGCTAATTAATTTGTAATATAGTTTTATACCACTACTTCCTTTTTTTTTTTTTTATGAAATACAGCAAGAAAGTGTCAGACACTCAGTGCGTGAATACTGAGTGTATTCCATGCCCATGGCATTTTTTACTGACCATGCAGTAAAAAAAACTGGTTAGAGCCAGCTGACGGTTTAAAAAAGAATAAAAAATCTCCGACAGGCAGAGACGCGAGTCGCATTCTACCAAGCACCACGTCTGAACAAACCCCACGTTTACCAAAACTCTACTGGTTAATAAGTAAGTACTACAAACCAAAGTAAAAAAACAAACCTGAAGCTGAAGAAACACTAAACGTTAACGGAAAAAACCCGCGAACCTGAGTGACAGAGAGAGAGAGCGCGCTGTTCTCTTCTCTTCTCAGTGTTCTGTGTGTGAGTGAGCAGAGCGGGACACAGCAACACAATACACCTGTATGTGTGTAGGGGAGGGGCGCTGTGACTAGCCTGTCACAGAACGCAGACACAGTCAGCTACCCAATGAGAATTTTTATTCAATCCGAGCACAGATATTGACTCGTATTACTCGTATGATACTCGTACTCGGCAAAAGTGCTTTATCCGTACCGGATACTCGTTTCAGCCGAGTATCCGGCTCAACTCTAATATTTACCATAAACGACCCTGAGCGCTTGTTATGTGATCTGCTCCGCTGTTTTGATGCGCTGCTCACTTAAAATGGTGCTGCTGCTGCGACGGCTCGCGGTCCGGATGGATGCAGGGGTGCGGATGCACTTATAGAAGTATTTAAGGATAAAAGACTCGAGTTGCTTTTAAAATATTCACAAGTCCTTTTCCTCGAGTCGAGTAAAGTCTGGGGTCATTTCAGGTCAAGTCAAGTCTTAAGGCTATAAAAATGCGACTCGATCTCTGCCTTGTGGTGCATCAGACACATTTTGTTTGCATTTATTTTTGTCTTATATTAAGTATCCTGATATACATAATGTTATGCATAAACACCATTTTAAAGGAATATTAAAATGTTCACTGTATAAGGAATAATTTTTGTGATTATTTATATAACATTATTATTACATATGTTATATAAAGCTTGAAGCATCAGAATCGGCATCGGCCGATCACCATGACAAGAAATCGGTACTCGGTATCGGCTGCAAAAATCCTGATCGGAGCATCCCTAATATCTATATATATATATAGAGAGAGAGAGAGAGAGAGAGAGATAGAGAGATATAGATAGACAGATAATTAATAAGATAGATTAATATATATATATATATATATATATATATATATATATATATATATATACTGTATATATATATATATATATATATATATACAGTATATATATATACTGTGTATATATATATATATATATATATATATTTATATACTGTATATATATATACATTCTTCATTTATTTTATATTTATTTTATTCTTAGTCAAGAGTCCTATTTGATCACCTTTTCATAAGCATCTTTTGAGCTTGAAATTTTCCCCTTCTGAAATATTTATCCTGTTAATTAATTTTTTTTTCCTCATAAACAAACTTCAGCCACAAAAACTGCTTCCCTTTTGTGCATTTCCTCTACTGTATTTACTTCTGCTAATGCCACTGTTTTCGCCTACCGTTTTTTACAAAACCGTGAACGACTACATTTTGCCACCCACTGAAGCCTGAAGTGAGACTCACACTGATTAAATGACCCTGTAGTGCTAAATAATGCATACTGCACAATCCCAGCAAAAAGGATTAGGATTTAAATGTCGAGTGCAGGTCATATCAGGTCTGTGTTTTTTTGTTTTTCCTCATATGAGGATAGTCTGACTAAGCTCTCAGAACGAGAAGCAGCCACACCAGTGAGGTGTGATAATTCCCACCAGGCAGCGTTCCCTCCTCCTGTCAGAACTAGATTTGTGCCACTGGATGACGGCGAGGACCCAAGGCTAACTGCTGAGGCATGCTGACACTTTGGCGATTACATAAGACAACTATTAGACATATATGCAGCTACAAATAATATTAAAAAGAAGCTTTGCTGATGTGTGAAGGGGTCTAGGCCGTGCTCTCATGATTAATCTGCTATAAGCACATGCTGCTGGCTTCAGACGCACCAGAAGGAATAAAGCAGCCCACATGTAGCTTTAAGCCCAGCATATCATTTGTTGTTTTAGTCCAACTGTACTTTGCAGAGGGTTTATTTTAGATCAGCACTTCTAAATTGGTGGTAAAGTTCAAAGGGGTCATATGATGTTGCTAAAAAGAAAATTATTTTGTGTATTTGGTGTAATGCAATGTGATTATGTGGTTTAAGGTTAAAAAAACACATTATTTTCCACATACTGTACATTATTGTTGCTCCTCTATGCCCCGCCTTTCTGAAACACGTCGATTTTTACAAAGCTCATCGTTCTGAGAAGCGAGGTGTGCTCTGATTGGCCAGCTATCCGGTGCGTTGTGATTGGCCGAATACCTCAAGCGTATGATGGAAATGTTACACCCCTTACCGTATTGTGATGCTGTGTCCCAGCGCGATGAGACGAAAACAATAAAACCCATTATAAACGAGGCATTTGTTGCATCCAGTGGGGACATAATTACTGATTATAATGACTTATACTGTCTTTTTATGCGTTGCGTTGCATCGCGCCACGTAAACATTACCATGTCTGCATTTGTGATCGGAGAAACAACAAACAACAAGCACTACTCTACACTGCTCAAAACTCACGTTTGAATAGTCAGTGGCAAATTCTTTAAATATGAAAACATACTTACAGGCTGTGAGTCAGAAGCGTCAGACTGTCCTTGCAAAGCTGGAATTGCCCCACTTTATAGAAACAGCCTTTGTGCAAGCCAGCATTGTAGGCTACTCTCCCAGGTTCAGGAAATAGTCCTCCGTAAAATGCACTGCACACACTCTAATACAGGGGTGGGCAAACTTTTTGACTCGAGGGCCACATCAAGTTTTCCACATTAAGTGAGGGGCCACATAAAATGTTTATGACAAATAAAGCTTTGATTTTTTTTTTTTTTTATTCTAAATTGACACTCACTTACTACTGTACTGTATGTATACATGTACATACATGGCAGTTCTATTCTTGTACCATCTCTATGAGCACTTTATGACACACAGATAAGTTGCATTGGTGTACAAGTCGTATTGATGTATAAGACACATTTTATCATTTCATGCAGAAATAATGTAAAATAAACTAAACGTTTACAAACATTAGAAACATGTATTTATATTATCCACACTCCACAAAAAATCTGTAAAAAAAAAAAAAAGTTGGGCAAACTTAAAATTTTAAGTCACCCAGCTTCAGCAGATTTTTGAAAACTTTTTTTTGAAAACTTTTTTTTTTTTTTTTTTACAGTGCAGTATTGCTTTTAAGTAGATGTGAGCAAGTCTTCATGAATAGAATCTCAGATTCTTTCTCTAATGGTAAACGTTCCTCTTAAGACTGATCCTCTACAGGAAGAATGAAATATCTATGTAGAAGATATTATAGATGATAATTTCTTAAAAAAATACTTTTATAAAGATATGAGAAAGGCTTGTTGCGAGTCATGTCCAGTAAAAAAATGTACAGATGGACTAGTATTAAAAATTCTGGCTGATCATCATTTGTATTATTTTCAATAAATGTCATTTTTCAAAAGGCTTTGTTTCTATTAAAAAAAATAATAAAAACAAGTCAAAAATTAAACTCAATTGATTGTGAATTTAGGCATCACAACATTATAATAATGTACATCATAAAAATGGATACTCCTTTTAAGATTTGCAAAAGATTATATTTGGACAGTGGTATTAAATTATACTTTTAGTGAGTGTTAGATGACAGCAAAGATCATAATGCAAAAACAGGAAAAAAAGAGCTTGTATGATTAAATATTAAATATCATTCAATATAAATATTATTAATCAGTATAAGAAAAACAAAAAAAACTTGAATATCAGCTAACAATAATAATAAAACAATAGCAACAAATTATTTAATTTTATTATTTTATATTTCCATGATCGTTATAGTTTAATTTTTTTCTTTGTTTTTCTGATACTGCATCATTTATAAAAGGCATACAAGTATTCCCTACAGTAATAATAATAATAATATTTTAATGCAATAATTTTTCAATAATTCTATTATTTTTAGTTTTCTTTTCTTTTAATGATAGTGTGGATAATGTATAAAAGGCATAATTATTCAAACACAATAATAATAATATAATTATTACATAGCCATTATAACACATAATTAGTAACATTAAACAAATTATATTATTTATTTTGTAATTCTTTTATAATTCCATGATTTTTATAGTTAATTAATTAATTAATTTAGTATAATTTATAAAAAAAAGCATATAATTGTTCCTTTTAAGTATTACTAGTCATATTAGAGGGATATCAGTCAAAAAAATGGTTTGAATCCCCTTGGATGGACCTTCTCACCTTCCTGCATTACTGCTGATTATGAACCCTCCACGCCGTTACACAACTCACGTAGTCCTGGGACCCAGGGATATTACAACCCTCATGTTAGTCTTACTCATTATTCGCAATTGATGTGCTGCCTTTAATGGTCAGCGAGGGAGCCGCCCCCTCGCGCTGCCTAGATGAAGCAGAAGTCTAAATGACTCACTTAGTATCACTCTGTTCAGGCGTGAGATACAATAACACACGGTCGTGGCCTGTCGTGTCATTTGCTGTCGGGGGAAGTAAATGAATGACAACTTCACTGCTGTTTATGCATCCCAACAGCCTTTTAAGCCACTGCTTTGAAAGGACAAGACATTATTCATCACTTACGGCAATGCAGCCGATGAAAGCGAGACAGGAACACACCTATTTGCTTTTTTACCCTGCGCAACCTCCCGTTCCCACCGCATGCGCCTGGAGGATGGGCTGTACCTCACCACATGCATTTTTAACAGGTCCATTATTAACAGGTGCTTTGCGGTGTGGGATGCATGATTTATGCGTGCTATTTGCGAGCTCGCCTGGCTAGCAAAAGAGTCGCGTCTCCATTAGTGAAGGGACTGGCCATGACTGCACTATAGCGCAGCAGAGAGCCAATACAGTAAGATCAGAGGCTTTGCAGTTAATGGACCACTATCAGAAACAAATTTGATTATATGCTGCTCATAACCACCAGTGCCGTCTACTGCAGCCCCCAGTGCCCTCATAGAACCGGGCAAGAATATTTATGCATGAGTCCATAGAATCGCCCAATGCAGGTATTGTACATAGAAGAAGGCCTTCTGTACTGTATGTGTGGAATCAAGTTCAAAGTCAACTCCTGTTGGGATTCAAGATGAAAATCGAATAATCGTTCAAAAGTTGGATATGAAGATGTGTGCACTTCTTCAAAGTTTTAAAAGTTTTAGTGATTTATTTATACTAGTGCTGTCAAACAATTGATCGCATCCAAAATAATTTTTATTTTTTTTACATAATATATGTGTGTGTAATGTGTATGTTTATTATGTATATATAAATGCACACACATACAGTATATATTTTGAATGGCATTTTTGTGGAATAGTATCACAGTTTCCACACTTTTAAAATGATTTCAGAAGAGTCACGTGACACTGAAGACTGAAGTAATGGCTGCACTGCATAATGAGGATAACTTACTATTATTTAAAAAATATATTAAAAGAGAAAACACTTAAATTGTAATATAATTTTACATTTATTACTTTTTCTGTACTATTGATCAAATAAATGCAGCCTTCTTTCAAAAACAAAACAAAGACTTCTTTCAAAAATTATAAAATGAATAAAATAAGTATTACATTTTAAAAGAATTGAATAAAATCCATGGAAATTGCCTTAATTAAAAATGCCTTAGTTAAAAAAAAGGTAATGTTTCTCTTCAACTCAAAACTGAATCCAGAGTCTACTACACAGAAGTACTGTATTCTCTAAACTCCACCGTGCCTCACTGCATTTTCTGAATAATAAGCTAGTTTCAACAAACTTTGAGATACAGTATAGCACATCTGGTTCCTACGCGTCGGGGGTCCACAGGCAGTCCAAACCTCGCCCGACACAAATTGCCAATCTCCGCCAACCCTACATGTCTTTTCATGTCTTGTTTAAAATTGCTTCCAGTGGAAGACTTTCCGTCTCGTTCTTCTATCAGAAAACACATAGCGTTCACCTCTAACCCCTCACCTCATCCTCCGAGATCCATTTCAATAAAGCTCCGAAATGCTGAAGTCCTTCTTCCAACACGGTCACTGGAAACTCCAGCTGACTGGATGATCGCAGAGCCCCGGTGGCTACTTTTGGCTGTGCCCACTCATCCTATCTCACACATGCTGCCGCACTTATTGCTTCCCAACTTCCCTTCTGTCCCCAAGTGAGGAGACTGACATTTCCAAACCATACCTCACTTGGCTTGATGTGATGGTCAGTTCATGCCCGGCTGCTCCTCTGTGTCTGTCTTGTTGGAGTACCACTGAGATCAGACTGGTCCAGATCACTTGGCTCTCTGCAGTAAAGACGGCTCCAGCTTGCCTGCTGAGTTCGGTCTCAGTGCCCTGAGATTGAAAGCTACACCCTGAGTCTGCAATTCAGCCTTGTTCAATCACCTTCGGTCTAGAGGAGCACTGCGTTGTATTCCCACCCTCAATTTGGAATTATAGACCAACTGAATGTTATCACATGGTATCAAATGAGACTGCAAACTACATAAACCGTTTTTCAATTCATAACCCTCTACTTTTGCACCAAAGTAATGTTTTAACACCATATCGATTGAGACTGCAAACTATACCTGTAAGAGCTGCAACAAACAATTATTTTGATAATCAATCACCATATTGTTCCAAATATATGGGGTTGTCTTATAATCAGGGTCTAAACATTTACGTCAATAATATATACACACAACAATGGGTGGCACCAAATATGCGTAAAACAAGCGTGTTTTTTTAAAGTGCTTAAACTCACGCTAGACTGAAGTCAGTGATAATGTTCTTTGATAATGTAAATGTTCTTTGCTCACTTTCTGTATATAATTTATTCGCAATGTGAATAACTGTAGAAATAAAAAGCATTATAATTAATTACATTTATTTCATTAAACTGTGACCATGTTAAATACAAATTCAGTCATATTAAAAATATGTTATGGCATGACACCCATTTGGTACTTGCCTAAAAAAAGGTTTATGATGTGCCTATAGTTCAGTGGTTCTCAAACTTTTTACACCAAGTACCACCTCAGAAAATATTTGGATTTCCAAGTACCATCATTATGACCAACATTAAAATGCAGTAGCACTATGCACAGTTAAAAAAAAAAAAAACACGAGTCAGTTTTATTCCTAATAAGATTGTTTATTATTGTCAGCCTCTTAAAACATTGTAAATACACAGTTTGAACATTAACACTGCACTGTGCTTACTTCCAGGTAAATAAAAAACGTAATTCTTAAATAAAAATATATTGTACCTAAAGGCAGGGGCGGTTTCTCCATTAGGGCGATTGGGCGACACACCACCAAAGCGCGAAAGGGAGGATTTTTTTTTCTTTCACATACCCTAGCTTTCACTCTTCTATACTGTTCATGGGTTTCATGTGACGTCACACAGTGGTGCAGCCGCCATAGGACCGAATTTACAGTTCCGTCTATCTGCTGTGCTGTGCTCTGGGCTGTGATAACAGCAAACCACAATGGATTATTTACCAAGAGATGTGGATGTACGGGATTCTTTTTATTAAATATTTCTCGTAAGCATAGATGCGTTTTTACATTTTAGTATTTTATTTAGCAAGTTCATAATGAAACTTCGCGTGCGAGACTGCTGATTTGCCAGAAAACTTTCGTTATGCTCCACCTAAAGCTAATAAATCAACGAGATGTTTGATCTAAGTACAGTTATGTGAGTCTAGAATGTTTACGCTGCATTAAACTTTGACGAGCAAAACACCGATCCACAAACAAACAGATGAAGAAGAGGAGGATGACGACGGTCCAGTGCATACAAGGAGAAAGGTTTGTAGTTTTTGTTTCCTCATTATTATTTTTATGAATGTAACAATGTAATTACACCAAGGATGTTAGAGTGAATAGGATTGTTTTGTACTATTAGTATTATAATTTTATAGAAGAACGTTCTTTTCAAATAATGTCAGTTAACTAAATATATAAGCTAGTTCCAGTGATTTTTAGATAATGTACTGCAATAAAATTTAAATGCATCAATATGTCTGAGATCATCTGTAGTAGCTCTGTCCTGCTTTCACAGTTGCTAAATGTAAGCAGACTTAAATATGTACAGGTGCTCACCAACCAAAACACATGTAACTAACTATAACAAAACACAGAATCAGTTTTGTTGCTACTTTAGTTGCTTCTTCACTTAGCATGTAGAGACATACATGAATAACTGAATATTTATCTTAAATGTGCCGCAAATTTATTTTAACCTATGTTTTGTAGTAACCAAGAGAAGTGTCATCGCAGATGAAGTGGCAGAAGTTCCTCGGACACCTGTGAACACGAGCAGTGCTCCAAGACACACATCATGCACATCATCTTCATTATACTTCTCTAAATGGACTACCGTGGAGCAGTTAGAGTCGATGAGAAAGTAAGTTCAAGTAAATGTCTGCACTGACCATGATTATACCATGTAATATAATGTTTTCTGCAACAATTGGGGGGAATCTTAACTGAAGAGACAAACTGACCAACAGGAAGCTATGGATCTATTGAATATGTATTTTTCAAGCATTTTATTGTGGCATTCACTGTTATTTTTCTGCACAGTGATGACTAGAGAAAAGTGCTTCTACTAATTTACTTAAAAGTATAGGTAACCCAGAATTCTGTCATCATTTACATTATTACATCAAATCCCCCACATGTTTTTCAAACCCTGACTTTTGTTTTTCTGCAGAACTCAAAAGAAGATACTTTGAAGAATGCTGCAATGACATCATCTGCAGATGACATAAAGGGAGTAAATTATTTTAATTTTTGGGTAAACTATCTCTTTAATTAGGATGATACACACTTTAAATCTCAATCATACTGGACACAGCCACTTAATGTGCTAGGATTACATGGGTAAATAATAATAAGTAAATTGTCTTTCAAACATCATCATACAATATATATATTTAAATTCATTCAGTTTGTGTGCGTTCAGTTAGACCTTTAGTAATAGATACTTGTGCATTATTTGCTCTTTACAGGTGCAGAAATGAAAGCTCCCAAGCAAAGAACTCACTAGACTAAAGACATGCTGCACAATAAACAACCAAGAACAGTATTCACTGATTACCTTTAAAAATGATTCATAATAACATTTAGGTAATAATTATTTTAATTATTTTGCCAAGTACAAAATGTTTCATTCCAAAACTTTGCCATTTACCAATGTGTTTTTCAAAACACCTTTTAAATTTTTAATGTTTTAACCTTTATTTATTAAATGTTACAGTCCAAGTGTAATTATAAATGCCTCATTCATTCAAGTAAATGCATGGGTAATATTGCATTTTTATTGCGGAGAGGGATTACGTATGAGGTAACGTTAGATGTAAATAGCCTTATCAGCAAACATCAAATTAGTAAGTATTCACTAGACTTTAGTGGAATCAGCAGTTTGCTTGACGGTAAATAAGGATCTAATGCTGAAGTATCTTTTTTTTATTTAAATACCATTGTTTTCCGTTGTTGGTGAAGTGTTATTTTGGTTTCTGATCACCAAGGAGAGGCTACGCAAGGTCCTAAAGATGGCGGCCGCAACAAAAAAAGTCACGTGACTGAAACCCATGAATACTGTTTGTTCTGCCTCTGGAAATAGTCCAATCAGTGCCGAGTCACGTTCTGTGTAGTACCGCCCCTTTTTGGGCGATTTCTGTCAGATTGAGAATCGCCCCGAGTGTTTTTTTTTTTTTCAAACTTCAGGCACTGCAATGCAATCTCTATGGGTTCCGCGAGGGCTAGCACTAACGTGCTTTCGTCATCATGCGTAACCTTAACTTGTGCAGCGATTGGTCGGAACAACCATACCGCTAATAAGAAATATGAATTCAGGACTAGTCTGTATGGGCTGAATAACGCAAACCACTATCTTACCAGTGAAGTTTTGATGGATGACGACTGTAATGGAGGTAAAGACGATTACAGTCAGCGACATACATGAATCATAACATAACTTACATTATTAGACGCGCGCGAGTCCGTTATTATCAGTGTGCAAATAAACAAACCGTGTATGTGCGCTCTCTGATAGCTTTATGAGCACATTTCAGTATGATCGCATGTCTGGCAAGTGTTTTATAATGGACACTCGCTGAAGAAGCGTGTTTTTATAGAAGTCTGCTATGTACAGTGGTGTATTGGCCTCAACATCTGACAGAGGAACTGTTCACTAGTCATGTTGAGCTGCCTTCAGATCACCACACCCAACAAATTCATAATGAGTTTTATTTGAGTATTTATTTTTTTTAATTTGTGTTTTGCTCTGTTTAATAATTCTGAATACAGATCCGTGTGTATTTACAGTATATAACTTTAAAGCGACTGGTATAGTGGTCTTTTGGCGTCTCCGTGTGGTCGTGCTTGGTACTGCAGCTTGACTTGTAGTTATTTATATATGTATAGAAAATGGTCTAAACAAATGTAACATTTATTTATTTTTATCACAGATTTTGCTGTTGCACTGTATACATCAATTTTGAATTATTATTAAAATTAAAAACAAAATGTTTTCATTTTTCTTGAAAAAAAACTTGCAGAAAATATAGTTTTGTGAGAATCATCCTCAATCTTGAATTTGGTAAAACAATTTTCTTTATTTAAAATGTTTCATGTCTTAATACTTTTCCTTTTGTTATACTGGGATAACGGGATGTATGCTAACATTTTTGGATGTGGCGCCCCACCTACAACATTTTCCACCAGCCGCCACTGCCTAAAAGTGAAATAAAAACTGTACTGTACTTAAATGTGAAAAAACTGTACTTAAAGATTAAATGAAAATGTATCGTACTCAGAGCTAGGTAGATTACTTACAAATTGTAATCTGTTACTGATTCCAGTTTACATGACAAAATTTGTAGTCAGTAACATAATCCGTTACATTACACATTTTAGGTAATATAATCAGATTACTTTTAGATTACTTTTAGATTACATTTGACAACTCGTTTATCACATTGATTTTTTGTGCCATAAAGATGTAAGCAATGCAAAGAGTAAGTAAATATGTTCCATTCATTGTATTTTACAACTTGAAAGTGCAATAAACATTATATGTGACACTGGACCACAAAAGCAGTCTTAAGTCGCTGGGGTATATTTGTAGCAATAGCCAAAATTATGGGTCAAAATTATTGATTTTTCTTTTATGCCAAAAATCATTAGGACATTAAGTAAAGATCATGTTCCATGAAGATATTTTGTAAGTTTCCAACTGTAAATATATCAAAACTTAATTTTTGATTAGTAATATGCATTGTTAAGAACTTCATTTGGACAAATTTAAAGGCGATTTTATAAATATTTAGATTTTTTTGCACCCTCAGATTCCAGATTTTAAAATAGTAGTCCTATCATAACAAACCATACATCAATGGATAGCTTATTTATTCAGCTTTCAGATGATGTATAAATATAAATTTCAAAAATTGACCCTTATGACTGGTTTTGTGGTCCAGGGTCACATATTACATCAAGGTTTCCCAAACTAGGGTTCGTAAAGGAACTGCACAGGGTTTGTGAGTTTAATGAAATGCTTACAATTAATTAAATCATAATTATTTTTTTTATTAAAATAAATAATCTTAAAACAAAGTCCCTTTCAAGGAAAGTCTCTTTAATTGGCGGCCATATTTGAAATGCCTCCGGGCTGCTCATACAAGAACAAATCCTATCTTAACGAATGGGGGAATCCTGAAATCTCAAAAACTGCTGGTTGAAATCACAATTAAATTACATATGTCAAATCAGCAACAAAAATCTAAAATTAATTGCCCCATTAATGTTGTTTATTATGCTCAAATAGCATTTAAAAAGCTCATTTTTCAGGCTAGACCAGCCAATGCGCATGCGCAGTCATAACGTGCTTAACGTGTCTAGCCTCAGGTTTTTATGGGAAATTTGGCTCTTTCATTTAGAAGGTGGGACTATTCCTCCATATTATCGTCTTATAATTGGGTTGACTTATATTCGAACAATACGGTAATCTAAAGATATAAGAACAATTAATCAACTAATTTGCAAAAAAATGTTGCGTTTATATATTAAATATTTATATATGATATAATTTATTTGAATATAAATATATACACGTAAATACATGTAAATATTTTCAAAATATGCTGTATGTGTGTGTCTTTATATAAACACATGATAAATATACACAGTACACACACATTTATTATGTAAACAAAAATGTTTATTTTGGATGTGATTAATCGCGATTAATCATTTGACAGCACCAGGGGCGGACTGGGACAAAATTTCAGGCCGGGAAATCTCACACTCATCCAGGCCATCCCATACACCCAAGGGCGTAGTTTTGGTTTGAACATTGGGGGGGGTTGAAGTGGACCCTGGGTCATGTTCCCTCTTAAGGTTTATTTATTTGTTTGTTTGCTTAAATGTTTATTTTTGTAAAATGGTCTTTTGTGCTATCCACCACACATGCAAAGTTGGTTGATTGCGTAACTGCAATAAAGTAATAGGCTAGTTAACAATTACTTGTTTACATAGGATATATAATGTATTTTATATTATTTAGGCACTTATAGGCTATAGTTTGACAGAATGTTCTAATTCAACACGCCATGGGAAGTCAATCTAACTTAACATTTTCTTATATTGATATTTATTTCTTACTCCTTAACAGTTCATCAGGCTCTTAATGTTTTAATCTATGCCATCATTGGAATATCTGAAGGTTTTTCCATCACTCATCATTAGAACCCATTGGCTCTCGATTCTGACTTGTACTTGCACTTATGAAAAAGTACCATAGTTCTTAACTGTAGCATTTGTTATAATAAGGCTAGCCTATTAATCATTACCAGGCCAATAATGATTTTTTATGAATCTATATTGCATTTGGTATGAGAAACAACAGCCTTTAGAAACAATAGCTACAACATGTCACAGTTGTAATATAAATATGTAGGGAAAAATCTATTCCCTTAACAGATTATCTATTATAAATTCTACAAGTTAGACAAAATTTACCACAATAAATAAGACTACAGTAAAACGTGATAAATTATAGTAAAGGTGGTTATGTGTAGTTTAAAAATAGTTTTATATTATGTTAGTGCTGATGCAAGATTATGTTTTCTCCTCTTTTCATCAGTCTTTTTAGTTTGTGGCTTTTTTTAGATAATGTTCGACTTTCTCCATAGCATTTTAAAGTGGCAGTTTCTCAATAGAATTCAAATAGATCGCATATTTTACCATCAGCTTCGCGATAGGAATGGCTCGCGCAAATCTTCTCACTTCTCGAGCGCGCTGGTGAACGCGCACAGAGTATCGGGTGCAATTAAAAGAACTGCGCTTCAGTCATGTTGTGCTGATAAGCGCTCAGTTTGGTTCGTACATGAGGTTAGCGCTTATAAAAGCGCCGAAGGCGCGATTCAAATAATTAATAAATAGCCTGATTCTATGATTTGATTCTAGGTTTCATTCAAACTACGCCATACACCAACAACAAATTCTGAAACATGGACAACCCTATAGCCTATTTGTATGACCATCACATAAAAAGGTCTAAGTCTTTAGTCGGGGCCGTGGAAAATAATTAAAGGTTCTCTTTTGAACTGCACCTTCACTTCCCTTTTCTTCATTTTCTCCAATATCTCTGTCACTCAGTGGTGTAGTCTACGTGATACGCAGGTATACGGCATATACCCACTAGCAAAGGTCAAGGATTTCCGTATACCCACTCAAAAAGCGCGAGGATACGTAACAACACCTTTGTGACAGAACTTTCACACGTTCATTCATAAATTCACCCCATCTGTGTTGCGATCAAAGCACTGACTTTTTGAAAATCACGCTGTGTTTCTGTTCTATAAATGCATCATTCATTCATTCTGTTGATGAGCAGTGCTATTGCGCATCTTTCATTTCAACTATGCGCCACGGCTGTGCGTCGCCACGAAAGCTTATCATTTGCATGCGTTTTTATGCCTTGCCCATTTAAACATTCAAAGGAGTTTATTGGCATTCAAACACAGGACGCAGAAAAACTCAAACTCATGAGTTCTCGCGCGCCGTGATTGGTGCGCACATCGGACATGCAAAAAAATCGGATGTGTTTTATATTGGATGTATTGTCTCTTAAAGTGATCGCGCCTAATTTACTAGCTGTTGTCGGTGTCCTTAATGTTAATCCAAGAAATTAATCAGAGAAAATCACTCACAGCTCTTTACTGAACTACTTTGTAGTTTAACAAGAATTAATCTGTATTTAATTTATACAGTGAAGACTATGCAATGCTATTTTATATTTGATTATACGGTTTCTGTACCTGGACACCAACAAACTTGAAAAAAACTTAAACATTGTGTAAATAGCACAAATAAATATATAGAACAAACATATATTAAACTATTTCAAACAGGGCCCACAGGTACAACCTGCATCGGGGCCCCACAAACCCCAGCTACGGCCCGGGGAGAAGTGACAGATCAGTCAACTGTCCCAAGCATCTTTCACACAGTCAACAGTATGTTGAGTTTCTCAGGCCAACATAACTAGCTAATAACTTCAGTAACATTAGTGTGCGGATCAATGAATGCAGGAGAAGGGGAGAGATACGTGTGTCTGTGTACAGCAGTTAAACTGAATACAATGTTTATATCTCCTTGTTTCAGATGATGACAGAGATGAGAACTCTTGGCCAGCCTTGTGGACTGAAGGTCAGGCTAGGGAATTTAAAAACAGGCACTCTTAAATGTGCATTGAAAATTGCCAGCTCATAAAACATGTGCTCCAGGGACCATATTCAGAAAAAAATGTAGCTCTCTTAACTGGCTGAGTTAATGATTAACACCGTAGAAAATCAGTCCAGTCTCCCCAGCTGTAAATGTCATTGGCTGTCTTGTGTTTGTCACGCTCTCGGAGGGGAGAGCAAGGAGCAAGGAACGAGGAGACCAGGAGATACAATCCAACGGGAACTTTAATAAAATACATGGAAGACATTTAGACATTCACGGACATCAGACACAGGGAAAACCAAGGCTTAAGAATACTAGGGAGTAACGAGGAGAACTGAAACAGGTGGGGAGCAATCAAATACACAGCTGGGGACTAATGGAGACAAACGAGGACAGGAACAGGAAGACCAAATATGGGCACGAGAGGAGGGGAAACACGTGACATGGGGAACACAGGTCTGACAGTGTTGCTTATAATAAATTGACATGTTGATATCACATAAGCAGTCTTTCAGAATGCTGACAGTTACATGTAGATGCATACTGCACACATTAGTGAGTGGTGCTTATGGGGTGTCGCCTAATTGGGACGGGTGAGGGAGGGAAAAATCACAGTATGCTCACTACAAAAAACTAGACTACACCACTGCTGTCACTCCCTTTTTTCTTGTACCTGTCACTTCTTCACCAGCAGGTCTACTGTTATTAACAGAACTGTGTTCACCTGGTTGCAAAACAACCACCTCATTGCAATTTGTTTGCACATAATGTTATTTCTCTTAAAATGACTTAAATACCCAAGATTTAACAAACCTGTAATTCATACAAATATATTAAAACAAATTTTCTAAAGTGCCTAAATGTCAAAATTAGTAGGCCTACATTGAAAATCCTAATACTGAACACACTATTGTATTTTTGGGCTGACTGATATTTTTGTGTTGCTGTCTCTAGCGCCCTCCCTTCCTATACAATAAATCCATGTCAATATCTGCCTGCTAAATTTATTAATGTAACTTTCCAATCGATAATGATGTCCTTTAGCACAGTATTCTGACTGATGATAATATTGGGGTGCTACTGACAGCCTAACAGGTGCTAGCAGTTTAATACTCAACTAGGTTAATAAAGACAAAACTACAGTAGCATATTACAGATGAAACTGACCTGCACTTAAAGCCCTGAACAGGTTAGTAATTTCGCTACATTTAACTCTCCTTCCTCGAGGCCCGCGCATCGACTCTGTTCAAACCCGTTTGACGGAGGCAAGGAACAGACGTGAAGCGCGGCGCTGCCAGTCAAGACTAACCGATTTATGATATATTATCGATTTATTAGGGAATGCCACAATCGGAAATGATCACTTTGGCACACTGGGAAGACAATAAATAAAAATAAATAAATAATAAAAAAAACAACACAGGGCAGCGGGCCAAATCAGCCGCCAGGCACCGGGAAGAAGTCCACGCCTGGACAGCACTAATATCTATATATCTATATATATAGATATATATAATTAAGTTGTAATTTTAACTGAAAGTAACACACTGTTTTTTCATGTTTTAAACTGTAAAGCTGCTTGCTTTAATGCTGTCTTTTTCATAAAGTGTCAATAAAGTTAATATAGCATACTTTTACACCAAAAAAAAAAGTTATAACTATCAACTGGGATTGCAAACTACATGAACTGCTTTTCAATAATTAATAATCGGTACTTTTGCACTTCCTGGAAAAAATGGAATGGTGTTAAGCAATCCAGTTCAAGAATTGCATGTTATTAATGTGTTATCAAGCGTTAATAAGCAAGCGGTTTTCAGAAATGCTCTTATTGCTGTAATTTCCCCAACACATTGAGACTTGCATCTCAGTAGGACACCAACCCAGATGTTTTGTTCTCCGTGACTCACTCTGATAATAAAGTAATGAGGTTTCTGTATTTAAGGGCGTTATGGAGGTGGCAGAGCTCCCCTGCCAGTCAAATATGGATTTGTTTTTAGGCATTGAGCAGCTCAGACTTCATTTCACATATCTGGCCGAAAATCTTCTCCATGTGATCTAATCAACTTCACCCCGATGTGGCAACCAATCTGTTTGCCCTTGACATCTTTTCTCTTTATCTCTTCATTTAGTCTTCTGTTTATTTCTCTATTCTGTTTTTCTCTTCTTGGTTTTCCCCTCATTCTCTCTTCCTGCTGCTGCCTCGATTTTCAGTTGTGACCCAAGGCAAACAATGTTTTGCACCAAATTCTCCCACTCAATTAGCTGGGCGCCTGTCTGTTGTTGATTTGTCACAGTGTTGGGTTGCTTCGTAACAGTTGTGGTTAACCGCACAATGTGAGGTGCATGTTAAGTGAGCCGCTGGGATGGCTCGTGTTTTGAACGCTTGGAACGGATTGGTGATGTGAATGCACATCCAAACACACGCTGATACATGACAAAGTGAAGACACTCTGACTACTGCAAGCAAATTACATATAACCCAACCACTGATACTAACTATTGTATATAAATGTATCTAATAATAAACATACATATGTATATATATATATATATATATATATATATATGTGTATATGTATATGCAGGGCCGTAGCTAGAGGATTGGGGGCCCCCTGAAAAAATATTGATGTGGGCCCCCCACACACACACATAATCATATACTGTACAATATACAAGCATGGAACCAAATTGCATGCTTTTTTTGTGGTTTTCATAATATCTCAGTTATACAACTAATAAAATATTAGAATTATTCACAGAACATGGGCCTATATAGTAAAATTCCTGGATTTTGTGGGGCCCCCTGGGCAGTGGGGGCCCCTAGAATTGTCACCACCTTTCACCCCACTAGCAACGGTATATGTATATGTATATGTATATATATATATATTGTGACGAGTCGGCTGCCTCCCCCTAATTATCAGCATCTTCCCGTCCCTTAATCGCCGCCATTCACCAGGCTCCCGACGGGAGTGGGTGTGTGAGAGAGGAGGGGCGCTGAAAACGGCCAGGTCTGGCGGCGTGTGATGAGGCACACCTGAAGTGAATGGAGCCTCATCACCGCCGCTGTTATATGCCGAGTGCGCCTCTCCTCGGGAGACCGGTCTCTTCCCCGTGCATGCACGCTGGTGTCCTCGTGGGTCCAGGAAGGGAGCGTTGAGGGATCGAGTGCCGCACCCGTGAGATGGCTGACGGGCCAGGATGCCGGGCCGTTTAATCCCTGGAAGCGCCGCGGGCCGAAGGAAGACGAAGCCGCTGGAGAAGCCGCCGCCCCTCGCGCCCCGGACCTCAGAGGGGAGCGCGTGCGGCCGCCGGACTCCGCCCCTTACCTGGACCCTTCCTTCCAGAACACTGCCCCTCCTTCACAACCCCGCAGCACGACGAGGACACCAGATCCCCTGTTTATTTTGGACACTTTATCCCCTTTGGACATTTTATTTTATATTTCTGTTTAATAAAAGCCTCTCCGAGGCCTGACGCCACACCCACTGTGTCTGTCGTTTGCTCCTCCCGCCACAATATATATATATATATATATATATATATATATATATATACACACACACACACACACATATATATATATATATATATAATTATTTAATTTTTTTTTACATTTTCAAACGGTTATTGGTAATATTTTACAATATTACAGTTTTACTGTATTTTTGAACAAATATATGCAGCCTTGGTGAGCATAAGACATTTCTTGTACCTAAACTTTTGAACAGTCTAATATATACATGATAACATTCTAAAAAATGGCATACAGATTTATAAACATTCTATAAATATTTTATTTATATTCTATAAATATTATTTATTTTAAAACAAATTTACTTGCTGTAAGGAATTTTATTTAATACCCCCATGAATGCATAATTAGTCCAGTTACAGATTGTTACATGTCAGATCCTGATTTGGCCTTATACTGAACTGAATAACGAAAACACGTGGCAGAGCAAATTGTAGCGCACTTCCTGTCTGCTTCATCAACCATGCTGTCATTGCCATACAGCTCATCAGCACAGCACATTCAACATGCTACACGCACCATTTTAATCTGATACTCTACATCACAGCCGAGGAAGCAAGGTCAACAGTATGATATCACTTATCACTCACTCTCTCAATCCTACATTTAGATTTTAATTTGTCTCTTTTGGGGGAGAGAAAATGACCCCGTGAAAGTGTAAAATTGAGGTCTTCTTGCAGCCCCGTCCTCCCATGTTCTCTGAAGTCCTGCCACTTCACTGTTACTCCCTGTGAAATTACCCAGTAAATCAAACTCTGCAGTCGATGCAAATGAGAAACTGTCTAAATTAAAACTTAAAAGGATAGAAAGAAGAAAACCTTCCATTAGAAATCATCTGCACCATCTCAAGACTTTGAAGATCTGTGAGAAAACTTGTCTTCAAATCAGCCACTCCTGTCCTACTGTGAAGAAAAAAAAACTGATATGACCAACTTCCCTTAGTCCTTAAAACTTCTGAATTCCTGAGGAGCAAAGCCTACCCAATTTCACACTAATTATCCCATCTGACAACGTGTTTGCCACGATACACTACCATTAAAAAAATTGGGGTCAGTGAGATTTTTTTTTTTAAAGAAATTAATACTTTTATTTGGAAAGGTCACATTAAATTGTTCAAAAGTGACCGCAAGTTATTTTATTGTTACAGATTACAGATTACAAATTACATTTTAAGATAAATTAAAATAAAACATTACTTTTATATTGTAATATTTCAGATGATTACTGTTTTTACTTGTATCTTTCATAAAATAAAAGCAGCCTTTGTGAGCATACGACTTCTTATAAAAACATTTTGAAAAAATTGTGCCGACCCCAAACTTTTGAACAGTAATGTATGTTTATACAAACCATATACTAACGGACATTAAGAATGAACAAAAATTTATACGAAAGTGAATATTCGTTTGCGTGCATGAGGGTGGGAACGTATGCTTGTGTATATGTGTGCTTGTTCGTCTACGTCTATGTGTCAGGTCGGGCCTTAGACTCCACCTCACTCATCATCTCAGTCGACCCCCACCCCACCACCATGCCCTGCCGGTGGAGGATGCCGCCGGTGCGTTGGTGGTTTCTCGCGCCGGGGCAGGATGCTCGGGTGAGCGCCGGCCCACTCTCGGCGGTCGCTTGGCGGGGCCTGGCCCTACTGGCCTTGCTGGGCCCCGATTGGGGGGTGGGGGGCCTTTGGGTCTCCGGGCCCAGGGCCCGGTCTGCCCTGGTGTGGTCGGCTGCCGGTGGAGCCTGCGGGCTTGCCGCCACGGCACCCTGGGGCGTCTACACTGTGGCTGTCGGAGGTCCCACCTTCGGGCTCTTCTCTGCCCTTTTCTGGGTGGAGGCCGCGGTTGTCCATGCGGTGGTTCTCCTGGGGGTCCCGTGCCCTGGGGGGCCCCCGGATGTTTGGGGCCCGGGTCTTTTCCATGCCTGCTTCATGCCTTGTGGGATGGCGCTGTTGTTCCCCACACACACTATTAAACATTTACATGGAGGAACCTTATGAACACAAGCGCGCTCACACACACAGGTGTACACTCAAGCATTCACATTGGTGTAAAAACAGGTGCTCACAGACACACATTGTCTTGATCTATTGTTGCTTCAAAACTTATTTTGTAATATTAGTTATGTGTGCTGCTCAATAACATTTAACATTTAGAATTTATTGTGATTCATACAGATGTTGGTTGTTGCTGCAGTCTCTCTGATGTTGTGTCTTCTGTTGTTTTCTCTTTTTGTCAGCAGGTATCGAAGCAAATTGTCTGTTTTTTTTTGTTTTTTTATCTTCTTTCTCTTTCTTCTTTCTCTCTCGTTTTCTCTGTCCCCTGGTCTTGTCTGTCATAGTGTGGTTAAATAAAAGGGTATATAAAATTAAATTAATTAATTAAAAAATAAATAAATAAATATTAAAAAAAAAAAAAAAAAAAAAAAAAAAAAGGCTGTGAATGATGATAGCATAGCTACACATACGTACTGTCATGTGTTATCTGTGTTACTGACAGGCCGAAAAAAAAAAAAAGAAAGAACAAAAAAAGATTCACTTCATTTAGATTTAATTTTATTCTTAATAGCCTTTTCCAAAAAAAACAAAACAAAACAAAAAACAGTTAAAGTCACAACATGATTTAATGCACGTACATGTGTTCAGCTCCAAATATATTCATTAGTTTTTGTTTTGTTTTTTCAAAAAATCTATCAACAAGGGCAATATGTAAAGAAAGAAAGGAAGAAAAAGAAAGAGAAAAGGAATTTACCATACTGATCACGTATCGTGTAGCTGTCAAAATGATATAGAGAAGTCAAATAGAAGCAGGACCAAAGCCCAGCTCGAGTTAGGTGGCAATGGTCAAAGGTTTGACCTCGCTGTGATCACTGCAAATGATGAGCAATTCGGACCAAATGTGCATTTGAAGCGAAGCCTCTGAGCTGCATTCAGCACACCTGCAAAGAAGGCATTTAAAGGGACACGATGGGAAATCAAAGCAGAACTTCTCGCTTGTCTGATTAGAAGGAGTGAGGCAGCATCTCAGCTGATGTGTTTACTGGCTTTTGCTGTGTCTGACTGTTTGTTTTGGAGCCGCTGGGGTTGTAAAGCTCTGCCGCTGTCACACGTTGGCATGTGTAATGCCACAAATCTTCACTGTTCTGTTCAGCAAAAAGAAATGTATAAATAACCAGCCTCTACCGCTGCCTTGATCCAATCACACAATGAATAAGTCTGCTAATGATGATCGCTTTATTCACACAATCCAACTGGGATTGCTATTTTTCCCCTTCTCTAGATCACTGTTTCTTCCTTAAAGGAACAGTTCAACTAAAAGTGTTTTTTGGAATACTTTTATGTTATGGAATATAAAATGAGAATTTTGGAAAAGAATTGTAAACCTTCTGTTTTTCTTCACATGCTTGCAATATGATAGCACTGTGTGATGAACACATTTGAGTCATTTTTTTAAATGACAATCTTTCCCTCCAGTGAGCTCTTAACTCGACAACCACTGCAACCAAATCATTGAGTCGATGAGTCGATGAGGGACCAGATCTGTCCCATGTGTGAGTTAGATAAAATGGTTTATTAAAAAGAAGAGCACATCCATCCATCCATCAAGCTGTAAATGAGTCAAAGGTGAAAAGGGGTTTTCAAGCATCCAAACAATAAAAGTTTAATAGGTTTATTTTTTTGCGTACATTAGAATGTCTCCTGTCTATTTTTATGCTTTTCCAAGCAAAAAATAATCATACATTTTTACCATGATTTACAGAAATTTTCAATCTTTACCAAGCTTTGACACTATTCTTCAAACCACTAGATTTTACACATTTGTCAAGTTTTTAATCATTTAGAATACAATAAAATTTAGAATGATTCCTTTTCCTTTTATATATTTTACTAAGTACAGGTCAGAATAATTATGTTGTTTCATTTTTAAATGAAGAATAATTATGTAGTTTTATTTGTAATTAAATATATCTGTTATGCTGAATGAAAATGGAGCACTGTTTTGACATTTTATTTTCACAAATTAAAAAAACATTTAAGTAGACACTTTACTTACATTTAACATGCTTTTAATTTATATAAAATTACTTTTTTTAAATGTAATTTGACACAGACACCAAAGCGGGACATCGCGTCTTTGACCCAAATAAAAGATTATTGGACTATGTTTTACAAAAAAATACCATTTAAGCCTTTCTTCATTAATTAATAATGAAATGTATAAGCAATTTCTGGGTGAAAATTTTGACTTTTTTTCTATTGTGGCTAAAAATAATGATTCGTTCATGAATCAGACTGATTTAATTCTCAGCTTCAATTCTCTGTTCCAGTTCTTGATATAACATTAAGATTATCAGTGAATAACAACTTCAATCTTTCTCTGTTTCTTACCCAAAAATTGTGTATATTTCAGAAGACTTGGAACACTGCACATGAGTTGTACAAACACATATTATGGTGCTTTTTGTCTTCTTTAGAGCTTTACAGACACTATCAACTCTCATAGAAAAGAGAAGCATCTTTTGTGTTTGACAGAAAAGTAAATAGTGACAGTTTTTGTTTTGAACTGATTATGTTCTCTCTATTCCTCTCTCTCTCTCTCTCTCTTCATCTCTCTGTCCCCTAAGGGTTAAGCAAGGCTGCTTAAATCTGACAACCCAACGACCGACAAATGCAATCCTGGTAATTTAGCTCAGAGCTGCTCAGGACCCTTTGGTGCAAATCGCTTAACAAAATTTCCCCCAAATTCATTCCTGCACACGCATCTGCTTCGACTAACCTGCCAAGAGTTGTGCTCAAAAATGCAAATCCTTTACCACTATCATTTGCTTGCACACACGTGCAAAAAAAAAAAAACAGCTAAAATGTACAAAGAGCCAGAACTCTGAGTGATTTCACAAGCGCAAACAGCAGAAAATAATCGTGTTATTGACTGAACATTCCTCTTCCTATCCACCAGCTCTACCTGTAATCTGACACCTTGCTGTAGAGAGGAAAAAAATAAACAAGTGCTCCCATGTGCTTAGACCTCTGCGTATGCTTCAAAAATATCAAGGTTGAAAGTCAACAACACAAAGAACGCAAGGCTGTCTCAATGTAATTTATTTGCCTGCTTAATGAGATTATTTTTTGGTGTGAAACCAATTTAGCGCAAATTAAATCTTAATATTGTGCAGTGGCAAGGGTGTTGACACAAGGCTATTTTATTCGATATTGAGCAAGACAGCCATTAAATTCTCTGAGGTGTTGACTGTCCCTCATGTTTAGCAGGACATCTTTCCGAGACCTTCAACATAACTTTAAACATCCAACTAGCTGCTGTGTAGAAATGGCATTGTCCTGTGTCACAGTGCACACAGCGGGGAGGAATGAGGAACACGAGATGAGGAGTAAACTAAAATTAAACAGTCTTTAATCCAGACAAGGCAGGGCAATACAAGGCAGGGCAGACACACAGGAACACCGGGAGTAACGAGTAGACCAGACCAAAACTAACTGAACAGACAGGAACTTAAATACACAGGATGAAACGAGAAACTAAATCAAACACAGCTGGACAAGAATTAACTAATCAAACTAAACAAGGACAGGAACAGGAAAATCCATATATGGGCACATGAGGGAGGGAAACACACAAGACACAGGAACACAGGACTGACATCATGTTAGCCAGTAAAATTAATGCATTGAATTAGTGAAGACAACCTGTGGAGTGTGCTAGTTCATGTCATTTATAACTTGCTAAATAATATAATATATTATAATATAATTAATATAATATAATAGTAAATAACTGCACTGCATTGGTGAGGACAATGGCCAAATAATATAACATAACATAACATAACATAACATAACATAACATAACTACAATAAATAACCCCACGGCATTAATGAGAACAATGGCCAAATACACTCGTTGAGTCCAGAAAATAAGCGTAATATAATTAAAACTTATATTATATATTATACAGTATATCATTATTACTCACTCATGTTGTTCAAAACCTGTAGAAGAAAAACTTTTACTTATTTATTAACATACTTCTTTTTTTTAAAGTCATACTATAATCTCATTTGCATTCTTGTTTATTCAAATTTGTGCTTTTGTTTTTTGTGATTAGGGCTGGACCAGAATATTCGATTATTCGAATATTCGTTCGGTTGGTTGGCATTCGAATTTTTTTATTTTTTTTAACACCTGCCATCCCCCGCGAAACGGTTCTCAACTTGTCCGCCTGGCTGAACATCTGCAACAGACAGACCGTTCGCCAATGAAAGACATTCGTGCTGACCTATAGCATGCATATATTTCCTGAAAAATCTTCTATTATGAGCGCGCTTGCCGCACATCTACATTTGAAATAATGAACTTAAGCGCGCAAAAGACGCGACATGTGAACGGACCCTCTGCTACCACAAAACCAAATGCGATGCATGCGTTTTCTTTCTGTCAACTGTCAAAGATGCGAGCGAAAACCTTGGATCAGCGTGCAGTAGCTCTTGTAGTGCAGACGAGATGCGCTGATGTGAAGCCGCTCTGAGAGAGTGAAAGAGAGAAGACGCACGCGGTACAGCTGAATCACTCACGCTGTTTTCAAATGACTGATTTAATCTGATAGTTTGTGTGGATTTATTTACTCATCTAACCTACATGCTATTTTCAATAAATGTTTGCAGGAATTTCCCTCATTATAAACTCGAAAGCTGCGGGAATGAGTAAAACTATGTGTTAAACACACAAATTCAGGACCTGATTAAATATAACTCTACTATACAGAGATTTGTTAAATAAAATTCCATGACTTTTACAAAACTTTTCCAGGCCTGGAAATTGCTGTTTTAAAATTTCATAGCTTTTCCAGGTTTTTCATGACCGTAAGAACCCTATAAAAGCAACTGATGTACGCTTTCAATCACTAAAGATTGGTCCTCTCCCTCCTCTAATCACATGCCGGATCCTTTACCCCGCTTTATTCCGGGACCTCTCAATTTACAAATTAAGCACTGGGCTACCTTATTAAAAGTATTGCTCTTAACAGACCTGTGTGTTTTGTATCACTAGTGCAGAGTCCGTTCTCGGAGCATTTAAGCCCTGCCCGCGTGAAGCGCGCCGCTTCCGGTTCGCGCTGTTCTGTAGTTTATTAAAAGTTTATTAATTCTGAACGTGTCGCGTGTCCATATTGCACCAAAATGCTACACTGCACTCCCTTGGGTCCGCAGCAACACACCCGCCACGCGTGAGGTCATTGGATGAACGGTTCTCGACATAATAAAAATGCAAACAGACAGACAGATGCACATTCCTGCTTTTATTAGAGAGAATAATATGTTCAGGCCCCTCCCTCCGAAGCTTCGAATATTCGGTGTTGATTACTACCGAAGCTTCGAAGCTCAAAAAAAATGGTATTCGGACCAGCCCTATTTGTGATGCTGCATATTTTGTTTTCTTATCCCTCAAACTAGTATTTTTAATAACATTTTTAAAAACTATAATAATAATAATAATAATAATAATAATAATAAATGTAATTATTGCAGCAGCAATGATGTGCCATACAGTTATTAAAAAAGACAATAGCTGCGTTTCCATCCACCTATTTTTATGCGCATTTTAGAATATCGCATAAAAAAACGCTGGATGGAAATGGCAAGATGCGCATAAATTCTAAAAATGCGCATAAAAAAAAACTTATGCGCACATTTGAGTAGGATAAACTTTTTATCCGGTAAGAAAAAATGTGCATAAATTACGATGGAAACACATTTACCGAATAAATTCCTCCATGCGCATCAAAAAAAAAATGTGACTTTGCGCTATGAGACGGGATAACTTGACTAACCAGCTGACTGATCTCGTTCACAGCATCTATAAGTTGCTATGGTCATTCTGAAAAGCCTGAGCAAAGTCTGTCATCAAAGTATTTCTGTATAATTGTCTTACACGATTGTGTTCTCAAACAGTAGGCATCCACCTCCGAACGCAGTGACAGCATTTATTGTGTTATGTCTGCTCTCTCTGAGGCGCAAATAATTTCTATTATATATGAAAATTATTATATTCAGTGGCTTCTCCTATATTCTTAGTGATATTTAGTGCCACAGTTTACCAGTGACGATTTTGTTCTCTTTGACTAGTTGGATGGAAACGGTGCTTTATTCGCTTATGTTTTATGAGATATTCCAGTTTTGCGCATAAGTTAAAGTCGAATCTTTGGATGGAAACATAGCTAATGATGCCTATTCATGTCCACCTAAGATATAATGCACGTTAATCCCATAACCCTAAAAATGTAAGTGTGCCATTCATTTATATGACTGTGCCATATGTGGTGAGAGTAGCAACTATCCCCTGCTTTAGTTGATTGTTCGGCTAGCACTGTAGATTAGTATTCATCTGGCCCCAGACCTGTGCCTAAGAAGTCTGGACACAGCAGAAAGCTGGGAGTGAATCATTGCTTGCCCTCAGGGTGCTAGCAGCACCCACGATCCCTCTCGCTGGAGAGCCGCCACATACGCGCATCCCCCCCGACGAGAAGAGAGCAAACAAACATCAGCGCCCCTGAAGAGCTCAGTCAGAACCGATGAAGAATTCACTCCTCTGCTGCCACGCAGACATGAAAGGCGCCGTGTTTGCCGAGACAGAAAGACAGAGTCCGGGAGAGCGAGACAAAAGTCCTGTACTTTTCCCAGCAGCCGTCTCTTTTCACAACCCAAACTTCCTGAGAGACGTTTAGAGAGATTCGGTTGACGTCTCATGCATATATTCTATTGATTAGACCAATCTGGCCCATAAAGCGATGATGTTTTTAATGTGCTTTATTTTTAGAGAGAAACTCACAAGGTGCTCTTGACTCACGCAGCCTTCAGAACACATCGCTGCTTTGCTCAGCTGCATGCAGGGAGGGCCGCGCTCCGCAGGACGCTCTGTTTACATTCAGGTCATAAATCAATAGACCAGACGTTTCACACAGTGAGCGGACTTGCCAAATACAACAAAGTAGTTTATCGTAGGTGGCGTTTCGTGGGCAAGGAATGAACAATCATGTAGCTGGTGAGCATCTGCAACGTGTGTATGCAAATGCATGTTTGCGTAAACACACACGCAGAGATAAAGGCATCGGTGAGTCAGCATAGCTTCAAGTGTTCATTTACACAGGAAGAGACCACCTGATTGACAACCATCCAGCTGGCGAGCCACTTAGGGGCAGACTTTTCTAAAATAGACACCACAATAATAGACGGAGAAGAAAAATAAAAAAAATACTGGCTGTACAGAAACAACAGGAGCACAAAAATTGAAAAATGTTGGTAACACTTTAAATTTTAGGGTCTCTTAACTAGTTGCATGCATATTACTAGAATATTAGCCATTTATTAGTAGTAATTAAGCACATATTAATGCCTTATTCTACATGACCTTATTCTACATCCCTAATCCTACCCAATACCTAAACTTAACAACTACCTTACTAAATATTAATAAGCAGCAAATTAGGAATTTATTGAGGGAAAAGTTGTAGTTAATAGTGAATAAGTGTTCCCCATTCTAAAGTGTTACCAAAATGTTCATAGATTATAATTACTACCCATCCAACAGTACTGATTTTATATTCATAAACAGCTACGGCGCTAGGATTTCAGGGCCCATTGCACAGATGTTGCTATATTTTTCCTTGTCGAGCATTAGGGTCTCACAGCTTAAGATAAAATGTATTTTAAATGTATATAGTAATAATAAATTAATTAATTTTAATTAATACTTTTATTCAGCATAGATGCATTAAATTGATCAAAAGTGACATAGAAGACATTTATGTTACAAAAATATTCATATATTTCAAATAAATGCTGTTCTTTTGAACTTTATATGTCGTCAAACAATCCTTAAAAATATAAAAATATTGTACAAAAGGTTTCTACAAAAATATTAAGCAGCACAACTCAACATTGATTAATAATAATTATAATAATAAATGTTTCTTGAGCAGCAAATCAGCATACTAGAATGATTTCTGAAGCATCATGTGGGTGCTGAAAATTCAATGACATTTTTAAATATAATAAAACAGAAAACTGTTATTTTAAATTGTAAAAATATTTCATAGTATTAGTGTTTTACTGTATTTGATCAGATAAATGCAGCCTTGTTGAGCATAATGTTTTATATAAAGAAGCAATTAACAATGAAAATAGCATAAAATAAAACATTAGAAAATATTTTATAGAATACTAATGGCACCATAAAAGCCAAGCCCACAGTCATCCAACCACGCCACTTCCTGGCACTCTCACAGAGCCCTTATCCGCTTTAAGAGTGTTTGTGTTCTTGACATTCAGAGTGAGAAGAAAAAAAACAAAACAACAACAAACGTCTTGTTAATATTCCTCTGGATCTTGGGTTTGACATATTAGCTGCAATGTCTGAACAACACGACGGTCAAAACGATAATGAGCAGGTCATAAATTCCAGCGTTTTTAAGTGGTTAAATCAACGATTTTATGACAACGTAGGATTTCGAAAGCTATTCGAGATTCTTTTATTCTTTAAAGGGGTGGTTGATTGCGATTTCACTTTTTTAACATTAGTTAGTGTGTAATGTTGCTGTTTGAGCATAAACAATATCTGCAGAGTTGCGGCGCAGAAAGTTCAATGCAAACGGAGATATCGTCTTTTAAAATTCTGGCAGTTTAATGCCTACAAAAACGACAGGTAAGGGACTACAACAAGTTACTTCCCAGGTCTGATATGTCACAGACCCAGATAAACCCCGCCCCCGGGAACACGCAGCAAAGGGGGCGAGGCCATGCTGCGCTGCTTTAGAGAAGAGGAAGAGAAAACTAGGGATGCACGTAAAAAGCTATTCATATGAATCGCGATTCTGTCTTCTAACGATTCTAATGGATTCTCAAGTTTCAAAATCATTAAAGCAGCAGTTCTTAATACTGTTACTCTGTCGTCCTGCTCTGCATCTCTCTCTCTCTCTCTCTCTCTCTCTCTCTCATTCAGATCAGCTCCAACAAACTGTTTCAATTATACACTTATTTTCACACAGCAATGAGAAGCATTATAAATGGACACGCGTGCGGTTGCTGTGCTGTATTAAAGCTTTAATCAGGATAAAACCGTATATTAAAAGCTAACAGAAGCAGTAGCACTTACAAATAGCAGCGTATTTAAAAGTATGAGACAACAACAACCAAACATGCCATTAAGAGCCGTGCTTGCACAGGTTCTGCACGATCCTCTTCACTAATATCCTCTGGGTCTCAATCGGGCTCAAATTGATAAGCATTATAGACAACGCCACTGTTTACAATTCAACCGGAGCACATGCCACTGAGGTGAGGGGCAGGACGTTCAGACGTGCAGTAGAGGCGGTTTAGCCAATCACAACACACTGAGCCAGCTAACCAATCTCAGCCCATCGCGTATTTCTGAAGGAGGAGCTTCATAAAACCAGGAAATAAATCGAGGCGTTTGTCAGAGAAGGGACAGAGAGGTGTGGAATAAAGGTAAATTATGTGAAAAATAATGCGTTTTTAAAAAAAACAAGCATGAACACATGCTAGACTGCACCCCATAAACACAATCAAGCCTAGAAAAAAACAGTCAACCACCCCTTTAATAAGCGTCGAGCTTGTTGACACTTAGAAGTTGGGAAATGAATACAGTAAGCTAATGTGTAACCAGTCATGACAACCCGCAAACAACAGGCTCATCTATCAAACAAAAACCCAGGCTGCTCTTATTGAAGCCGTGCTGGCGTGTTCGGTGAAAGAGGGTGATCATCAGAACCACGACAGCCAATTTCAGGGGGTGGGTTGGCTTTTTAAAGGTATGAAAAGCCCAGAGTAAAGCGGTCATTTAAGTTCTTGGACCCCATAATCTGTTAGATGAAGTGATCGGCTCCTATTCTTTGTGTTGTTATTTAACATCAAGCGGCTTTGATTTGAGCGCTTTAATTACGGTGGTATGGAGATGTTCAGAGGTCACGAGTCGCTCTGCTAATAAGGTACGGATCCACTTGCTGCTGCTGATTTACTCGAAATAAAGTGTCGCAGAACAGACCACATGCAAATTAAGACAACTAAATCTGTGTAATCTAGAAACAAATCCATTCTTCCAACCGTAGCCAGAAAATCAAAGCATAACCATACACTCCTATTTCCCATTATGATTTGTTTTGTAGAAAAACAATAAGAACGCTAAGTAACCTTGCAGTCTAAATCGTCTTTAATTTGATAGACACAATTAAAGTGACAGTAACCCAAAAACTACAATTCTGACATAGTTTACTCTCCCGTATATCTTTGCAAACTTAGGTCTTGCTTTCAAATCGTGAAATAAGAAACAGAGAGGTTGATTGTAAATGATGGCAGAATGTTTATTTTTGGACGGACTATGCCTTCAGGGAATTAAGTATTATTCTGCATGAAACAGAATCCATCTTGGATGATGATTTGGTTTCCTCCAGTCCTGTTTTGCATCTACAAGTCCTAAAGCTAGTTACACACTCTACATTACTGTGATCAATCACAATGTTTTACATTTATGTCTTGTGGACCACCAGCCTCATCAATAAGACTCATTTTTTCAACACCAAATGTGTTCCATCATACTGGATATCATTTAACATTGTGATTAATGTAATTAAAGTTAATTAAATCAAATGGGTGAAAAGTAAACTAGCAAACGTGTAGCACATATATTATTAATTTCTAAATATTCAAAACAAATTTTGTGATTTATTTATAATATAGTCAAACAATATAATATAATGCAGTATAATATAATATATTACAGTATATTTGTTTATTTATTTATTTATTTATTTATTTATTTATTAATATATATGTGTGTGTGTGTGTGTGTGTACACACATATACACACACACACATACAGTATACCCATACACACACACAAACACCCATACACACACACACTGCATTTAAAACGTTTAGGGTTGGTAAGATTTATTCTTATATTATAATATATTCATATTTGTTTATATATTATTTTGTTTGTTAAAGTCGTCTCTGCTAACCAAGGGTGCATTTATATACCAAAATAAAGCAAAAACAGTAATATTGTGAAAAATTTTAATTTAAGATAACTGTTTTCCATTTAAATATATTTAAAAATATAATTTATTCCTGTGATGCAAAGCTGACTTTTCAGTATCATTACTCCAGTCTTCAATGTCACATGATCCTTCAGAAATCATTCTAATGCTGAGTTGTTGCTCAAAAACATTATTATTAGTAGTAGTAGAAAACAGTTGTGCTGCTTCATATTTTGTGGAAACTGTGAATCTCTGAAGAATAGAAAGTTCAAAACAACATTTATTTAAAACAGAAATATTTTTTAATGTTAGAAATGTTGTCACTTGATCAATTTAATGTGCCATTGCGGAATAAGTATTCATTTATTTATAAAAAAAAAATAAAAAATATCTTACTGACCCCCAAAACTTTGAATGGTAGTGAATTTAAAGAAATAAAAAAAAATCTAATAATGGAATTTTTCATGACTAGTAACTGAAAGCTAAAATTGCAAAATGAAAACCTTTACAAGTTTCTCTAGAAGTTGCTTAAGTCCCCTTCAATTGGGGATCAGTGTTCTATAATAGGATATACGTATATTCTGCGGTGTATGAGCTGAGGTTGTGAGAAGCCAAGTACATATTGCTGTTGCTCTATTTTGAGGGCTGATTCTGTGTTGCTTGGTGACTGGGAATAAATATGGCCTCAAAATTCCTACCCTGAAATACAGCCAGGATATGATTGCTGTACCTTGCAGGCATTTGGCCTTTTATAGGAGGTCAGGATTTTTGCCAGTAGTGTTAACTGTGGAGTCAATAGAGAAACACAGCTTTTTGGAGGTGCTGCTTGTGAATGACCGTGGCTTTGGATTCTGGGCAGGAAAGCATTTCTATTGACTTACTGGCTTAACCGAGGCCCCAAAAGAGAGTTTTGTTTAATTACAGTCGACTAGGATGTACAGAAGCGGGTAATGATACTTTTAATTCTACAGCTCAATAAAATGCTAAACTGCTGCTTTCTGACAAAAGCAAGAAAACCCAGGAGTGATGGAGTACATCTGGAGTCGGGCAGGGGAAAAAGATAAAATCTTCAAAAACAGAATGAAAGAGAACAGTGAGAAAAATCAGAAGTAAGGATAAGTTATGCCAGTGCATAAAAATAGCTGCTGCCTAATATTTTTGGTCACACTTTATTTTAAGGTCCAATTCTCACTATTATCAAACTATTAACTATAATGTTTGCCTCAATAAACTCCTTATTTGCTGCTTATTAATAGTTATTAAGGTAGTTGTTAAGTTTGGGTATTGGGTAGGATTAGGGATGTAGAATATGGTCATGCAGAATATGTGCTTTATAACCAGCCAATAAGTTAATAACAGGCATGCTAATTAGCAACTCATTAATAATGAGAATAGGTTCCTTTACTAAAGTGTCATCCTATTATTTTGTTATATATATGTGCATCTAAAAAAAATTGAATATCTTGAAAAAAAATATTTTTTTGGTAACATTTCAAAAAGTTAAACTTTCAAATATTCTAGATTCATTGCATGAAAAGTAAAACATTTCAAAAGTTTTTTGTTTTAATTTTGAAGATTAGAGCTTACAGCTCATGGAAGTCAAAAATCCAGTATCTCAAAATATTAGAATATTTACATTTGAGCTTGATTAAATTACCATCCCTACAGTATAAATTCTGGGTATCTCTTGTTCTTTGAAACCACAATAATGGAGAAGAATGCTGACTTGGCAATGGTCCAGAAGACGAACATTGACGCCCTCCACAAAGAGGGTAAGTCACAGAAGGTCATTACTGAAAGGTGTGGCTGTTCACAGAGTGCTGTATCAAAGCACATTAAATGCAAAGTTGACTGGAAGGAAGAAATTGGGTAGGAAAAGGTGCACAAGCAACAGGGATGACCGCAAGCTTGAGAATACTGTCAAGCAAAGCTGATTCAAACACTTGGGAGAGCTTCACAAGGAGTGGACTGAAGTTGGAGTCAGTGCATCAAGAGTCACCACGCTCAGACGTCTTCAGGAAAAGGGCTACCAAGCCACTTCTGAACCAGAGACAACGTCAGAAGCATCTTACCTGGGCTGTGGAGAAAAAGAACTGGTCTGTTGCTCAGTGGTCCAAAGTCCTCTTTTCAGATGAAAGTAAATTTTGCATTTCATTTGGAAATCAAGGTCTGGAGTCTGGAGGAAGACTGGAGAGGCACAGAATCCAAGCTGCTTGAAGTCCAGTGTGAAGTTTCTGAAGTCAGTGATGATCTGGGGTGTCGTGACGTCTGCTGGTGTTGGTCTATTGTGTTTTATCAAGTCCAAAGTCAATGCAGCCATCTACCAGGAGATTTTGGAGTACTTTATGCTTCCATCTGCTGACAAGCTTTATGGAGATGCTGATTTCCTTTTTTCAGCAGGACTTCAGCACCTACCCACAGTGCAAAAACTACTTGCAAGTGCTTTGCTGACCATGGTGTTACTGTGCTTGATTGGCCAGCCAACATGCCTGACCTGAACCCCATATGGAATATATGGGATATTTTCAAAAGGAAGATGAGAAAGTCAATCCAACAAGCCAGACGAGCTGAAAGCTCAATAGTGTCTCAGCAGAGCCACAGGCTGATCGCTTCCATGCCACACCTCACTGATGCTGGAGCTTGTGCTAAAGGAGCCCCGACCAAGTATTGAGTGCATAAATGAACATACTTTAAAGAACTCGAAGTTTTCTGTTTTGCAAATCCTTTTTTGATTGATCTTAGGAAATATTCTAATATTTGACTTTCATGAGCTGTAAGATCTAATCAAAATTAAAACAAAAACACTTTTGAAATGTTTTACTTGACATGTAATAAATCTAGAATATATGAAAGTTTCACTTTTTGTTCAAAGTTACAAAAAACAACTTTTTTTTAGATGCACCCATACATACATACATACATACATACATACATACATACATACATACATACATACATGCATACATACATACATAATTCTCATCTCAGAGATTAAATAAAAAAGTTAATTGCATATATAACGATAATTGCATATATAAAATTTCAACATAACAGCTTTTGCAACCCATTACACTTCCATACTTTTTTATTTCTGAGAAAAACAAAATAAAATCTTTGTGTCTTTCTTCTGTGGAACACAAAAGAATATATTTTGATATTGTTTTGTCCATACAATGAAAGTCTGGTATTGTTTTACACTACATTCACTTTTATAATATGAACAAAAACAATTGAAATAGCCCTAAACATATCTTCTTATGGTTCACAAATAAAAGAAAGTCATATGTGCACACATGGACATGAGGGTGAATAAATTATGACAATTTTTTTAACACCTTTAAATGAAGTAATTATAGTCTATTTTGATGTCATGTTGACTCAAACAGATGGTGTATTACTCATAGTTCCATATTGACAATTTATCATTGTGTCATACCACTATGTTGCTATCCACAGTACATACTTCAGAAATAGTACTGAAGAGTGTGAAAGTTGCTATTCTAAACATAGCCTCAGAGAAAAACGATACTGACACGACCAGCACAGGAGAAAGTTAGAGAAAAGAGAATAAAAAGGCAAGTAAAACAATGAAAAATAACATGTAGGCTACAGCTAGAAGAGCAGATTAATGCTTGCTACTTTGGCTTTTTGCTTAGGAAAGGAGGTTAGAAAGTAAACAATTAAAATAATTACATTTCCTGCAGTGAGCTCATTCCTTAACTAGACTGATAACTCTGTACTCTTAGTCTAAGCCCATTAGTGCTCATTATACAAAAAGGGGACGCTAAAAAGCTAAGCTACATGATAATATTCTTCATTACCTATTCCTGCACCCTTGCTTTATATTAGAGAGAAATTAGGTCTGTACATTTATCATAAGATTAAAGAGTTTAGACCCCGTAAGTACTATACGTGGACACCCGAGTGCTCTTGTACGTGCTTGTTGAGCATTTCATTTAAAACCATGGGCATTAAAAAGAGTTTCTTCTGTCTTAAAATTTCCACACCTCTGGGAAGGCTTCCCACTAAATACTGAACCCTGAATTTGGTCTCATTGGTTCCATTTATCTTAAGGTGCTCTGTGGAGTTCAGGTCTGGACTTAGTAGATCAGTCAAGTCCTTCCACACTAGACTCAGTAAAGCATCAATTTATGGACTTAGCTTTGTGCAGAGGGTAACTGGCATGATGAAATAGATAAATGCCTTCCTCAAATAGCTGGAAGGACACCATTTCTAGCATAAAAAAAATCTGAATTAAAAGGCTAAGCCAATTACAAGAGAGTGTCCTTACTTTTGGCTACACTTGTTAATCGTTTTGTATTTTAATCTGCTGTCTATACACCAGGATCCTTTTGTGCTTTCTAATTAAAGGGATAGTTCACCCAAAAATGAAAATTCTGTCATCATTTACTCACCCTCAAGTAGTTCCAAATCTGTATGAATTTCTTTGTTCTGCCGAACACAAAGGAAGATATTTTGAAGAAAGTTTGTAACCAGGCTGTTTTGGGGCACCATTGACTTCCATAGTAGGAAAAAAATACTATGGAAGTCAATGGTGCCCCAGAACTGCTCTGTTTCCCACATTCTTCAGAATATCTTCCTTTGTGTTCAGCAGAACAAAGACATTCATACATGTTTGGAACTACTTGAAGGTGAGTAAATGATGACAGAATTTTCATTTTTGGGTGAACTATCCCTTTAATAATAAACAAAGGAGACACATAATGAGAAATCAAATTTTTAAATAAAAAATTCTTAACTTATACAAAAACGCATCAGACCGATGGATATATGTGTGCATAGAAACCAATGACAGCATATATTTACATGTTGTTGCCTATTAAATAAACAGAAACTTGCATGAAATTCCTAACTATATGTAGCACCTGCAACTTTGTATGTCCTGCAATTCAAAAGTGGCTGAAGTTTTTTATATCACGGTCCCTGGTCAGTTCAAGACAAATTTACCAGTTCAACACATTTCATTGCAGAACCTGTCACAATTGAATTCAAAAGATGTAAACAATCAGAAATCCCACAAATCCACATTATGCTTTAGGTTAAAACCCTAGGCTAACATTATAAGTAGACTTATTTTCTGAGCGCCTTAAAGTTATATTTAAAAATGAAATACTCATTAAAAACTAAAGGAACATGGTGATGAGAAAATTACAGTGGTGTTTAAGATCTGACTCCCAGGATAGGTGTCATGGGACAGGGTTTGTGACGTCTGCAGTGCTGTAGCGGCTAAAGACGAGAAGTAACCTTGACAGTGGTCCAATGAAAAGATCTACGACCCATGTATACGTGCACACTGCAACATATTACTCTCGAGCCATGCGTTTAATCTAGTGTAGTGGCCGGTCCTGCTTTTAAGAGCCAGTCTGCTTGACGGAATGCAGGGATTCAAGGCAGAAAGGTCAAGATTTCTCAATGTCCCTTCAATACGGTCACAGTCCAACAGCTTACAAACACACAGACACACACACAGCAGGAGGAGGAGGAGGAGGAGGAGGGGGCTGAAGCTGGAGGACAACTCTCCGCTACAGCACTGGACGCAGCGTTCGGCCGTCACTGTCCTTTTGGCACCAAAGACCAGCATCAATGTCAACATCCTTGAAGAGCAAATAAATCAAACACTCAAGCATGACATGCTCTAATGTTCCCACAAACACTTGGAAGCAAATATGAGTTAAATCTCAATCCTATAGATCTGGTAACATTTGAAATGAACATTCAGAGATTTTATAAAATTGTAACATTTTCTGAGATTCCCTTTTCTCTATAATGGATTTTTTTTCTTTCTGGTGTAATGCCTTTGTGGAGAAAGAGGACACACACACACACACTAAGTGCAACCACTAATTCCTTAGGCTTAAAGGACATCTTTCTTCACTATCTACAAGTCATAAAATCGACAGACGAACAGCACCTCACCCAACTGGCTGACTGATTTCCTGCCATGCTATCGGGTTATCATCTTAAGGAAACCTCTAAAACCAGGAGAAGCTTTGAGGGAAACATCTGCTTATGGTCCAGCGACAAACGTCATGGATCCCCTGATCGTTAATGCATAATTCAATGATTTTTATCAACAAGAAAATATGTTTTTACGACAGACGGCCGAGCTAAGAAAGACCAGATGCACGCCCCAAAGTGACTTTCCTGACCTCCCGTTTCTCTCACATTCCAAACTGAAACACCCCTCAATTTCTCTTCTTGAACAAAGAACACCCAAACTCTCATAAACTTTATACCAAAAGACAATTAATAATAGCTACTGGGCTATTAAAGCAATATTCTCAAGAGACAAAATATATCAATGTGTATTTTATGTAATTTATAAGCTTGCTGTGTTATTGGAATCTATGATATTTTTGTAATCTTTTGAGGTATAAAT